>CM060962.1:20324625-20789625 GCA_030765045.1 Tenodera sinensis | reverse complement strand
TAATAATAATAATAATAATAATAATAATAATAATAATAATAATAATAATAATAATAATAATAATAGTAATAATAATAATAATAATATTAATGATAATGATAATGATAATGATAATAATAATAATAATAATAATAATAATAATAATAATAATAATAATAATAATAATAATAATAATAATAATAATAATAATAATAATAATAATAATAATAATAATAATAATAATAATAATAATAATAATAATAATAATAATAATAATAATAATAATAATAATAATAATAATAATAATAATAATAATAATAATAATAATAATAATAATAATAATAATAATAATAATAATAATAATAATAATAATAATAATAATAATAATAGTTATAATATTAAGAAGAAGAAGACGAAGAAGAAGAAGAACAACAACAACATGCTTGTATATTTCTTCACCTTCAATCATTCTAGCAATACTCAAATTTCTTCAAGAAAATCATAAGCACTTCAACGTTAAGTCTTAAACATACTCATAGGGAATTTTCAACGAAATTAAAAAACTGCATAAAATTGTTCATACATTATAGAATGAGGATTCAAATTGTAGTTTTATTGTAGCTTTTGATATCCCTGGGTGTTTCTAGATAGTGTGTGAAATCTTAAAACTTGGTTTTCTCGCAATCTTGCTTCCTTTCGTGAATCGTGCTTTAAAATGCTCCCCAGTATTATGTTTTGTTCAGTAGTTTTAATATTTTCGGTATACATTCTTTGAAGGTTGATCAAAACATCTATAGATCCGCTTGATATGAAATACGGATTTCAATTTAGGGTTTTATTACCTGAATTTCAGAAAATTAAACTTGTTACATGTATGATTTATTTTCATGAGAAGTTTACCCCAAATATAGGTAATCTATTATTGTAATAAACTATGAAGCATTTTAAATGTTAAACATTCCAAGATTTCATCACACCCGATATTTCAGATCATTCTCAGCTTGGAAAATTATTTTCTTGAAGACCTTGTATCTAGTACATGAAAATTGATTTTACTGTATAATTGTTCTCAATAAATCTGTGATAAAAGTTTCAGCTTGACTGACTAAAGTGTGTATAAATTAGCCATTTCAGTACGGAATACCCTTCAACTCAATACTCTTGTATAGGGGTAGTAGATTATGAGCAAGTAAATCTGATTGCAGACATACAAGCGCCTTGAAGCCGGATTCTATCAAGTAAGAATTGGCAAGGTAAATCAATAGGAATATGGCCAAAGTTTCTAGCTCACGAACCATCGATCTGAGTGTATATTACGAATTCAAAGATGTAATCAATAGGGTAGCAATTCCCATTGTGTTATACAGGATGTCACACCACACCACTGCAAAATACAAACTTAGCAGTTGGAAATGGTTTTCACGAGGAAGAAAGTGGCCTCATTAATGTAGAATTGTACAACATAAGCACTCATAAAGGGCAAATATATATTATTTTTAACATAAACTTGTGTGTTTAGTGGAAAACTTGTATTATTTTTGACACAACTGATAACATGGGATGGCCTTTGTTGCACCGCAATAGTTTAATGATGTGAATTGCTTGCTTGTTTCACAAAGTAGAAGGAATACTGGACTCAAATCAAGCGGGCATTTTCTGCTAAAAATGGAGGGACGGTGGCTGGGTGTGGGTTACAATACTTCACATTTGCAACATTTTCAATCTTGAGGTATTGGTAATGCTAGCAGCGGCTCATTTCATATGCATAATCGAAATGTAGCTAAAATTAATAGATCAAGTGACAGAGACATATATATATATATTTCACAAACAAAAATTGTGACATCTGCCTGACATTGCAGAATACAAAGATATATGATAAAGTCAAATTTTAAGAAAAAAATGATTAAAATTAAGATGTAAAATATGTAAAGAAACATTAAGGGACACTGGGAGTGAAATTTGATAGTTCCACATTTCTTGATATATTTTTCTGGAATTTTTACTGTGTTTGTATTTATACGAGAAAAGGAGGTACACCAAATTTCATTAAAATTGGATAATTCGTTTATGATATATACATTATTTTATGAATTTAATAGGCACATTTTCAAAATAGAGCTCGCGTCTATTGATTTTTCAAAATTCATTTATATTGGCAGAACTGATACTCTAAAACATGTGTAACAATTGTATGAAGAGATATTTCAAATACGTTTGCTGATTATGCTGTACATAGTTTTTTAATAGCAAAGAAAATTTAACCTTAAAAATTATTGATTTTTTTCATACAAAAAACATGTTTTTGGAATTCATGTTAATGATAACATCAATATTGAACCATAGTTTTGTTTAGCTGCTATTTATGAATACTTTTGGAAATTTTCATTGAATTTAAAGCAAAACTCAGGTGCGACCTTCTTTTGGAATTTGCGGAAATGTAGTTTTGAGAAAAACAGGCTTTTATATAGGAACATCCTGTGTACGTTAAGGGAAGAGCACTGGGCCGTAATGACCACATGGAGTGGGGGATATGAAAAATGTTAGCTGATCCAAATGCATAGGTGTTCCAGGAACATTTTAATCTAAAAAAAAAAATTTCGATTTTTTGACAATTTTGACCAAAATTTCACTCCCAGTGTCCCTTAAATGATTATAACAAGAAGATAACAGTTAACACATGGAATATAAGTGATTATTTAAAATATATAAAGAGTCTTTTATGACATGTAAACATATATTTACAATTTCGGACCATTGCACACAATGTGAGATTTTGTTTAATTTCCCGAATTTTATTTTTTACACTTTTTAATAGTTTAAAGTCTATAGCAACATATTGTGTCATGCCATTTTCCAGTTATAGCCGCAATAAAGCTTTGCGTTGCGCCATATCAAAGCCAGAAACACAAAATAATCGGTATGTGCAGCTTTAAACCTGGTTTTCTGACATTTTATACGTAAAATATCTTTCACCAATCTTACTAAAACTTACAGCCTAGTGACATAAAACATAGAGAGCTTCGAAGAGCCCTCATTTTTGAAATACGTGAATCATCCCCACGTAACATTGCATTATTTTTCGAGTAACTGAAATTTTGGAAGATAAATGTTTTTTCTTCTAAACTGAAGCAATTAGGGAGAAAGGGCCAATTTGAATGCCTTAGCAGTATATATAATGTCAGGAACATTTGATTGTACAAACTTCATAATTTGATCTGTAGTACATTTTATATAATTAACAATTTTATATAAATAATAATTATGCCTAACCGCTAAAGTAGTTGCACTAGCAACACGAAACTTTGCACTCAATCATAAGATAACTCCTATCACAAGGTTAAAATATCAAAATAGTTGGTTAAGAACGAAGAACTCATTATCATCATCAACAACAACAACATCATCATCATCATTATTATTACTTGAATTTACTCATTTTCACAGTTAGAATGGTAAATGTGTTATTTTAATATCGCCAGAAATTATCTGATGGTCTCCTTTCAGAATAATGCAGTCAGTGCTAGAAGGGAATCATTGTTGTGGCTGTAGATCAGAAGATAAAATAGTCTTGCTACGTGTAATGTGAAATGTGTGAAATCTTGTTCCTGTCCAAATTGAAAGAGGGCGTGAAAGATGTCAGAAAATGTCTGCTGTGAGGAAATGCTTCAAATACGATTAGAAACAGAACCTAATATAGCTTGTTCTCTGTGTATGTTGTGGATGAGAATGCTCTGCCACTGATTTCTCTCTCAACAATTTACTTATTCTAGACACAAAATGTAATCGTAGTGATGATATGATAAAACAGGGCACATTTTTGCTTGAATTCCGTGACAGTAGTAGAATCTGCAAAAAGACGGTAGAACATGCAGTTCTTGAGGAACTATGAGACATACATGAAGGCAGCTGTAGCCAAGAGGCCTATTGGTTGGTTAAGCCTTTTGGGCACCTACTTGGGGAGAAGACAACAGGATGAGAATAACTCTGAAGAGTGAATCTCTGTAACAGTGATACTAAAACAAAGGGACTACCTCTTGTTAGAGATAGAGGGCTGCTCTCAGGTCACATTTTGCTATGACGAGCTTTCTGTGTTGTTTGAATGCAAAATGTTTGAAGGCTTTAGATTCATGTTATTTCTATATACATTGTTGTTGAAATAACAGAAAAATAGAAATAGCAGAAAAAAGGAAGGATGTAAATAACAAATTTTATTTCAGGGGTGGCAGATATTGTGAGGGGGATGAGCAGACGTGGGATTTTTGTGGGGCTGCAGTATATGAAGTACCCTCAGCTTCCAGCAGCTGTTACAATTACACGCCATCGTCTTGGAGTCGTGGTGTTTTTTGGATCCCGCATATCTCCCTCTGAAGAAGAATTTCTCGAACAGGTATATTCCGTAAAACCTATGTTATCTACATGTAATATACTTTGTTTGTGATCAGTGAACATGGCTTACAGGAAGATTGGCTGAAGTGTGCAGGTCCGTCAGCAAACGCAGCTTCAAATACTGCAGGAGTTGTGAGTATTCTTAACTAATTAAAACCAGCAGAGAACAGGAAATTTGAGCAATGTTAAAATGTGCTATTGTAGGAATACTGAGCTGGCAGCTGTAATAAGGTCACGTGGCGTTATAATTAATGTATGAGCCGGTTCACAGTCTATAGCTCAAGCGAGATGGCTCCGCGGTAACGTGTAAGGCCCGAATTGAGGAGGTCGTGGGCTCGATCCCCGCGGCCGGTCTACCTCACCCATGGTGTTTTCTTCTTTTTTTCTTCCTGGTCGCGAATACTTTCCCCCCATTTCACTTCACTAATAATTTCATTCCTCGTTTCATCCGGTTGGTCTCTTTCAGGGTAGAAAGCATCATAGGGTGCAGTATGGTGGGGAGAAATGCTCTGAACCACTCCGTCCCATGTCACGAAAGCCGGGATGCGGCTCTTGAGCCACGGAGGGGCCCTGTGGTATGGCCGCCCTCTGTTTCCTCTCGCCTCATCCCTCCCTCTTGGGGCGGCACCTTCGTGGCCTTCTCTAAGGTGTAAGTGCCGAAGTCCCCCTCTGCGTCTGTCCTGCTCACATGCTGTATGGTCAGTAATCGACTATGTTATTCCGATGCGATGTGTTTGTTGCCTTTGATGCCATTTGCATATTTGTTCTCCGCTGTATCTGCTGCCAATTACTCCAGTGTTTAACTGTGAGTTATTTTCCTCAGGGTGTGGCCGGGCGTAGGGATAAACAACACGAGTGAAATTGGCGATACATTTAATGGCGACTACTAATAGTCTATTTAAAGTGATTTGCTGACTGTATGAGGTACAATCATTCAACCGTATTTAAATCTTTCAACGCTAGCAAAAGGGCGTGCGTTTTTTAAGGGGGCTAAGCCTTGTTGATATATTGAAACTCTAGCCGTAATTTTTCTCAGAAAACGCTGGAGTGTTGATGTCGAACACATTCCTTAGAGCCACATTCTCGAGAGAGGAAAACAGTAGTTAATGTAGATGGTAGATCTATTGATAACATCATCCTGAGCTGCTATGTGTCACTGTCTCCCCAAAGAGCAGAACGCCCCTTCACACTGTCTTTTTAGCCAAGTAATGATAAAGTTAAAGATAATGAGATTACTAAGGACCGAACCTTCATACAGGAAACAAAAGGTTGCAGAGTATGGACTATAAGAAATGGGAGGGGTCAGTCTGTCACATGATCACAACACAGAGGAGGCCAGGTACAGTGGACGCATGAACGTTTAAGATAAACTTTATACATAACTTATATTCAATGCTGTCACCATTAACAGTAAAATGTTCACTCCCAAATTCTTGCACAAGTTCAGCAATACGTGAATATTTTAATGTTCGTGCTGCAGGCATTTTACTGTGTGGAACTAATGAACACTGTGCACTCTAGGCCAGCGGTGCTCAGCCGAGCTAAGTTAGAGGAGGTTGAAATCACCTCCTTCCACCCGCTGGGACAGAATGACGCATTTATCCGTGGTTACTGAGTCCCAGTGGCGGCGCCATTCTTACGTACAGGAAATCAAAGGCGTACACATTCATATTCTACTCCTGATTAACCCACGATGTTTCTGAGGATACTTTTTTGACACGATTTACGTTTCAGAAGGTCCTCAGTATTTGGTGCAAAAGATGAAGTACACAGTCTCAAAAGATAAGCAAGATGATTTTCACTTATATTGCTGCGACATTCACTTTTAATGTAGTTCATTTTTGAAAATGTTTGTTCGCAGATATAATTGGAGCCAAAGGCTGCCATTAAACTAGATGCAAATAAACGTAATCTCGGATACTCACAGCAGGGCAGAGACTTAAATAATTCCCAACCTTCTTTTTCAGAACATTTTACGGTCGTGGAATTCTGCAATGCAAATAGTTTCATATTTTGTAGCTCGTGCGAAGCCTCACTACATGGAAACTTCAAAGGAGTGCAAAATAATTGGATTGTGGTTTGAAATGTTTTAGGTCTTCAAATTGTGAAGAGAACGTGTCGTACAATTGCTTCAAAAGTTCGTTGTATTTTTCCAGGAGAGTAACGTTTATCGTGAGCACAGAACGTAAGCAAGGGAAATGGTATAAATGTGCAACTACCAGTCTTAAAAATCGAGCACTTGACTTTATCATCTTCATCTCGAAAACAAAAATATTCGTCCTCCCATTGAATTGTATGTACTACGATACTCCGCGCCATCCGTCTCTGACTACTAGGTCTGGCTTTCCTTGCTTTGGTCAGTGGAGGGGGAAATAACATGTGCAGGGGAAGCGAGCGTGTGCTCACTTGTTGAGCACTCCTGCTCTGGGCAGTGTGCTTTGAGCATTAACTGTACTGGGGCAATTACGTCACGCTCTATCCATGTGCCAGTTAACTTGCGATCACCTCATTTCGGGATAGCTGTATAAAGGTTCGAAGCCTAATAATGACATTGATAATATTTCAATTAGCTGCCATATGAATCTTGAGTTATTGGACACAACTAGTAAGATAGGGATATAACATTTTGCAGGTGTCGCAGAAACAGTTGTACCAGACGTATATATCTTGGCTGTTCGTCACTAGGAGGAGTCCTGGTGTCGTGGATGTAAGATCCACAATTGAAGAAAGATTAAGATTCTACAACTTGGCCCTTGATACAGACTTGGTTGTGGCAACTATGACGAGAAATGACTTCGGCAGGAGCAACATCTTTCAAAATTCCACTACAATTTATGCCAACACATCAAAATGTAAGATTCTTAAAGAAGGTACACTTAAGGATATACAGGATGGAAGGGAAGTCATTACATTAATTTAAACCTGTGATAGATCTTGGTATTTGGAGCACATTTTATATTTTAAGTATTGCCTCTGACCATTTCCTACGGAGATATTTTAGTTTCGTCGAAAACAAGCTGGCAACACTGCAGCTTGTGTGGGTGTCACTTTCCCTAGCTCAGTACATAAACAAACACTGTAACGGTGCGTCTTGTAAACAAACTCATACCCTGCCTTTCCCTTCCGTGTTTACCGTGCGAGTGTAGGCCAATCACAAGCTATTAAACATTACACGAGAGCGAAAGCGCCCGACCTGTTTATATCTACAAACTAGGTCAGTTCCCTGACCAACCTCAACGCAACGTTGTCGACTTACCTCACGTCTGAAAGAACAGCTAGGAGTATTCCTTCACGTCTTTTAAGTGATTAATTATGTCCAAACCTTGTGTGATGTCCCATAATTACTACCGAAGCTATGTCAGAAATAAGTTACTCTACGCATCTTAAAGTAACATACTACCTTCGTACATTCTTGTGAAATTACACATCCAATTTGGATAAAAAAACGATTTATTTTTTCGAAACCGGTTGATCAAAGAACAAAATGCCATCCGACGTTTTTGTTTGTAATGCTTCCATGAAGCACATATTAGAAGGAATGTAATGACTTCCCTTCCAGCCTGTATATTAAAGATATCACAGGAAAGCAATTAATGAAATATATGTTCTATTAATGGTAGCCGCAGATATTTGTTTCCATTGTGATAATCCACTATAAAGCATATTGTACCATTGCATATATTATGACGTTGGATGGCACCTGCGCCAGATGTGGTGTAGGTGAACCTTACTTAGCGTCTCCACCAGATGTCACGGTAAATGGACACCATGCTGTGCAGGAAGTAGCTCAGGGTGTTACGTGTTAAGGGTGGCTGGGACTGTGGTGAAGGTAAATCCTACAGAAGTGACATGTAATTCTGGTGTAAAGAAGTGTTAACTTCGCTGGTTTGTGGGCTCGAGTGAGTCCCTTATATCCCCATCCCCAGAAATCGACAACCGGTTTCACGACCGCAATGACAGCATCAAATACAATTGCAATTAGAATAATTCTTTATTTTCTAAAACCAATCCGTGTATGGTACAAGCACTGTTAACATATAAAACGTTAAAATCTAATCATTTTATGGCAATAAAAGAACTCCTCTAATTTGTAAAAGGTGTTACTGTTTTAAATAGCCTTAAATCTACTTAAACTAATTAAGTGGGCATCACAAGTAATCCGTTAAAGGTATATAGCGCTTAGGTAAAAAGCAGCTTATAGTTTTACGCAGTCTTACATTAACTATAATATAAAATGATTGTTCCTAATTGCATAATTATAATTGTGATGATCTAAATGCAATCAATGTAAATTAGTCTGATATCAGTAAGCAATAGAATATGCATTGATTAATGTAATAGTCTTAGTTTCATGAGTAAGAGCGACAATGGACATCATATGGTAAAGCAGTTATAATTCCAATAGCAATAGTAGGTTTTTGGTATCCTAAGATTCATACTTCAAATTTGTAAATCATATGAAAAAATATTGCAAAAAAAGCATAATAAGAATCTAGAACAGAATCTATTGATAAAAGTAGTTTTAATTGGCATAACAGGCAAATAATAGAAAGCTTGACACCCTCTGAATTAATATAATTGTCTCATGTGAGCTAAAAATCTGTTGTAATCCATAATAATTTAGCATGATGAAAACTATTATTATAAAATTGCTTTATTGTAAATAGAATTAACTGAGTCATGCTTGAAACCATTTTGTAGCACATACTAGAGAAGAATCCATAAATAAGGATGTCATGCAATTCATGCTCTGTCAACAAGAGGGATGTGTCATTAGCGAATAAGATAAGTCTCACAATTAATATTTTAGGGTAATCTTTTATTATTGCCAAAAATAAAAAAGAACTCAGAAGAGAACCCTGTGGCATGCAATATATTTTACACTAACAACAGTAGAGCTTTCCACGACTACCACACTTATTTGTCAATGATCTCTAAGATGAGATACAATTAATTTTATTTCATTGCCACCATCTCCATAATACTGGATTAGGAGCAAATGGTCATGTGGGATACACAATCGAAACCTCTTGATAATGCACAGAATACAGCTAAAGTACTGTCATGATTTTCAAACCCTGTAACTACTGACTGTGTCAAATATTCAGATCTAAATCCAAATTTAGACAAATATACGCTTCCAGAGTCTGCTCATTTTTTTGTCTTAGGGTGTATATATTTGTTGCAGATAACTGTATTAATTTGTGCTAATTTGTACATAAAAACTAAAATAATAGTTTAATAGTCAGTATTTGATTGCACATTAAGTTCATCAACTTCCAGGGGGGGGGGGCGACAAGCGCGGTCCCCCCTTGGGCCCCCTTTGCGATGCCCATGTTCACAACCACTGTAATGGTAACAATAACCAGAACAAAAAGGTTGAAATACATGTATTCAAATGGAGGTGTTCACAACTGACAAGAAGCTTTTCCAGACTACGGCAATGGGAAACAAGACTTGGCCAGGTTTTAACTTTCTCATTTTTGTTACCAGGTACAGCATGTCAAATTCATAATGTGCATATTAGACAGTTCTCTGTAGAAATTATTCATGGTGTCTGTGTCATGAAACAGCTGCTAGAGCTCTCTCTAGTCACAAACTAGAAACAATATCCAGCTAGAAACAAATGAATTCCCAATGCTTAATATTGACCTCTACTTTGCTATCATGTACTGATTGATAGTATACATTCCCATCCTCATTACAAAACTGTTTTGAACCAAATGTTCAGTGTTTCCTTGCTTCCTGTTCTCCTTTCTGTTCTAGTTACCATTAAATGTGGTTGTGAAACAGTCTTAATGAGTCTTTGTAACAACAGTTTGTAGGTGTACAAGGGAAAGGCATGTGAATGCAATGCATCAGGTATTTTTTCATATTATTTGAGAATACAAGGGTAAATGCTTCAGTTTGAATGTGTATATCTGAATTCTATAAATTTATACTTAACCAAAAGTTTACAAAACTATCATCTTCACAATACACTGGGTGATCAGCATAAAGCAGAACAGATTCTGATGGTGTTGCTTGCTGTGCACGCTGAATGGGTAATAGTATGTCTGCAGCTGATGACCAAATAGTTGAGTACCCTTAAAATTACATCATAGCACGTCCACAGTAAATATACTATGGTCTGTCACATTTTACTTCTAACAAGGAAACATAAAGTGAACACTTAAAAATTAAAGTACTCACGTATATCAAGCCGGGAGAGGTTGGAAGTTCCTCCCTTCATTGTTCAAGAATTTGTGGTACCTGCTTAGAATATTGTCTATTACACACTGTAGTTTGCTCTCAGAAATGGCTCCAACTGCCTGACAAATGTTGTTTTTAAGTTTCACTAAAGTGTGTGGATTAATTTAGTGAACTCTCTCTTTTAATCCTCCCAAGAGATGTAAATTGCAGGAGATTCTGTACAGATGTATGAATCATAAATGAATACTTTGGGGAACAGAATACTGATACAGTAGAATCCTAATAACTGGACTCTTGTAACTTGACATTCCGTGTAACTCGACAGCCTCTTTTATTTCATTTTTTAAAATTTATTTAACATTAAAGTTGACTAATAATTTCTATTTTCTACTATATGGTATGAATAGTATAGGTAAATTTTAATTAGTGTACGTATACAACCTGCCGCAACCTCTCTTGCAGTAACAAAAGGGCTGACCATGTATTAAGCTTTGGTATAGAACATAAGCTACTGCCAGACCATTGCCACAAAACCAAAAGTTTACCAGTAATAATATGGATACATATCACAAACACTTGTTTGGACGGTTTGAAGGTTTATGGCTTTACCCAGTACAAAGGTATTTTTAGATGTGATAACTGCACAGTAGTTTATGATCAAGTTCATTTTTGTATATCTAAGACCACAGGGATGTCAGGTTATCTTTCCAACTTCTATGGACTGTTTGTGATTAAGTACAGTGCCATCTCACATTATCAGCAATGTCTTCTTTATTTCAAGGAAGTAAACAGAGACATTACCCAAATCATCAATTTGCATGATGTCACTCGCACACATTCACTTGCCACATATACAAAATACCTGTGTACGTGGTAAGGTAAGCTTTCAGTTACATATTTCTGGTTACAGTGCAGCTTCCAAGATTTCAGCCTTACTGTTAGCGTTGTTGTAAGTTGTGTTTGTGCCAGTGAAAATGTTGAACAGGAAGAAAAGACAAGTTAACATGACAAGGAAATTAAATTGGATGTGTTAAAGAGACCAGACAAAGGTGAACATATTAATACGTTATACATTTTAGAATAATTGTTATGCTTTTGTTGCCTACATTGTGCTAGAGTATATATTTATGTAATTGAAGTGTTACATTATGGGTTGTGAATAACAGACCCCTAATTCCATAAAATTCTACATTTCTGTAACTCAACAACCTCAGTCTACATCTCAGTCTACATTAGGTCGAGTTATCAGGATTCCACTGTGCCTGAATAGAACCATTTCAGTTAATATGCAGTGTATTGCGTCAACTAGCAAACAACGTGCCACATTTGCAAGAGTTCAGCTCATACTGAAGCCTTTAGTTTCACCGACGGTCAACTGAGAGCTGTAAAACCTGTTCTGCTGTACTGATCATCCTGCACATAAAAAGAAAGGAAAATAAAGAAAAACTATCAGTTGCAGCTTACTGATTTTGTCACAGCCATCTTACTTTAAAGTGAAACAATTCTTATTTCTATTAAAATAAATATGATGTTCAAAAGCTTTCCTATTTATATTCTGCTCTTTCAATAAACCACAGTATTTCTTTGAGTTCTGTTGTCTATGCAGCAACTTTAATATTGCAAAATTACAAAGCAAAATCACTTTCTTGAAATGAAAAATGTTTACTGATTTTTACTGCAAATAAAAGCACTGCAAACAAACTTTTTACTGAAACAAAAATTGTTGACTTTTCCACATAAAACTTCTCCTTAAATACGACAAAATTATTTTCTATGTGCATTTGCACTGTGAGTGTTGAACAGCAAAATATGCTTCCTAAAAATTCTGTTAAATTTGATTTCTTAGTGCTTTAAAACACTGAATCCCAAACTTTCTCAGTTGGCACTCTTGTTTTTAAGTTCTGCAATTCCCATGTCCTTAGATATATTTTGCTCACAATGCATAAATTTGGGAATAATATGGAATAAGGAACAGAGTTTCAAAGTTCAGTGCAATCATTAATTTTAAGTATAGCTATAGAATGCATGGCTGAAACAAGAATGCAAAGCGTAATATATGAAATTAATCATGTATTAATAAATTAACAATATCCAATAATCATGTGAAGGGAGAATAAGGAAATAATTAGGCAGGTACTTTGCATAACCTCTTTATTTATTTATTTTATATTCTGCAAATATGTCAATATGTCACTTAACGAATATTTAACTTAGTGTTGTTTGGCTTTGGGTAAGTTCAAACAGGAATAGTATTAAACATTTTAATTTTATTTTATATGTTTGTGTACTTTAAAAGTGTAACACTGTATTTTAATTGCATAAATATAATTTGCCTAATTTTGTGTTTAAGCTGCAACAGAGAAAAGTGAAAACCATAAAGCTGGTGTCACCTCTCAAACTAAGAACAGATCCAGGACTGATGGATCCCATAAAGGTGATGAACAAATCCAAGCAGCAAGAAAGAATGTTGTATCTGAGAGAAGAAAAGTTCAACACAGTGCAAACCGGAGTGATCATTCTGGAATTTTCTGGTTCAATGTTTTATTAGATAAAACTGTTAATAATTCTTCTCATGATCAGGTATGTTTATTAAACCCTCTGATGTAAATTTTTAACTGAAAAACTTAAAATTTTTGTGATTGAAAATAATATTTTGTTTAATAAAGCAGAAGGAAAACACATATTTTCACATCATCATCACCATCACCATCAGCATCACCATCACCATCATCATCACCATCCTTTAGGAACAACCTACATTAGACATGTCAGCATAGGAAATATTTACAAGGGTTTACATATCTAAGTACACTTAACTTTTAGATAAATATTGATGATTATCATTTCCATACCTTTGGTTTCATAATAAATTTAAAATACAGGTTTGAATACTGATATCCTATAAACCTGAACAACTGTTCTAAGAGTTTATCATCATTGGTTACATCTTGAGATCAAGGGAACACAAATGAGGAAAATGTGCATAATTCCAAAAGTTATTTGTATGTAAATACTGTTTTTAAGAGCAGCTTTGTTGGTTTACTTTCAAAGGATTTGTGAACTAAGCTATTTATTGCAATATATACTATGCTGTACATAATACACCGAAGTGGAAAATAGGTACACAGTAGGCTTTTGATACGCCTATAATCATTCAAATATAAGCCGTTGAGATTTTTTTTATTGTAGTTATGATCTGAGTTTGGTCCAAGGTACCAGCATATTTGATGGAGGGGGTGAGATTAGGCACTTGTAGTTAGCCTTGTCTCAACATATAAACAGTCACAGTAAGGCACAACATAAATACCTCCATTTCCCAGTGCAGCTCTAGTGCTCCAAAACAATTGTCTAACATAATGTATTTGAAGTAAATTATCATGTACAGGTTTTAACATTCCGAAATAACTATGAGATCAAGTACAAACTATATATGTCACAAAATGGATTTCTTCAGTGAGAGGGTAGAGGCCAAGTGAGAGGGTTCGAGGCGAAGTGAGAGCGTTAGAGGCCAAGTGAGAGTGTTCGAGTCCAAGTGAGAGGGTTCGAGGCCTAGCGAGAGGGTTCGAGGTCAAGTGAGAGGGTTCTGGCTCAAGTGAGAGGTTAGAGGCCAAGTGAGAGGGTTCACCGCCAAGTGAGAGGGTTCGAAACCAAGTGAGAGGGCTCGAGGACAATTCAGAGCGCTCGGGGCAACTCACAGCACTCAGGGGCCACTTAGAGTGCTCGCGGGTAACTGACAGCACCTGCAGGCATCTCTAGGCTCTCGGTGGCTAGTCAGAGTCATTGAGGGCATGTGAGAGGGTCCGAGGCCAAGTGAGAGGGTTCGACGCCAAGTGAGAGGGTTTGAAACCAAGTGATACGGCTCGAGGGCAACTGAGAGCGCTCGAGGAAACTCAGAGCACTCGCGGGCCACTTAAAGCGCTCGCGAGCCACTAAGAGCGCTTGCGGGCCACTGAGAGCGCCCGCGAGCATCTCTAGGCTCTCGGTGGCTAGTCAGAGTGATTTAGGGCATGTAAGAGGGTCCGAGGCCAAGTGAGATACCTCGAGGTCAGGTGAGAGGGTTCAAGGCCAAGTGATAGGGTTTGAAGCCAAGTGAGAGGGATCGAGGCCAAGTGAGACCGTTGGAAACCAAGTGAGAGGGTTCGAGGCTAAGTGAGAGGGTTCGACGCCAAGTGAGAGGGTTTGAAACCAAGTGATAGGGCTCGAGGGCAACTGAGAGCGCTCGAGGAAACTCAGAGCACTCGCGGGCCACTTAAAGCGCTGGCGAGCCACTAAAAGCGCTTGCGGGCCACTGAGAGCGCCCGCGAGTATCTCTAGGCTCTCGGTGGCTAGTCAGAGTGATTTAGGGCATGTAAGAGGGTCCGAGGCCAAGTGAGATACCTCGAGGTCAGGTGAGAGGGTTCAAGGCCAAGTGATAGGGTTTGAAGCCAAGTGAGAGGGATCGAGGCCAAGTGAGACCGTTGGAAACCAAGTGAGAGGGTTCGAGGCTAAGTGAGAGGGTTCGACGCCAAGTGAGAGGGTTTGAAACCAAGTGATAGGGCTCGAGGGCAACTGAGAGCGCTCGAGGAAACTCAGAGCACTCGCGGGCCACTTAAAGCGCTCGCGAGCCACTAAAAGCGCTTGCGGGCCACTGAGAGCGCCCGCGAGTATCTCTAGGCTCTCGGTGGCTAGTCAGAGTGATTTAGGGCATGTAAGAGGGTCCGAGGCCAAGTGAGATACCTCGAGGTCAGGTGAGAGGGTTCAAGGCCAAGTGATAGGGTTTGAAGCCAAGTGAGAGGGATCGAGGCCAAGTGAGACCGTTGGAAAACAAGTGAGAGGGTTCGAGGCTAAGTGAGAGGGTTGGAGGCCAAGTGAGAATGTTAGAGGCCAAGTGAGAGGGTTCGAGGCCCAATGAGAGGGTTCGAGGCCAAGTAACAGGGTATAGGCTAAGTGAGACGTACCGACGTCTAGTGAGAGGGTTCGAGGCTGAGACCGTTCGAAACCAAGTGAGAGGGTTCGAGGCTAAGTGAGAGGGTTGCAGGGCAACTAAGAGGGTTCGAGGCCAAGGGAGAGTGTTTGAGGCAAGTGAGAGGGTTAGAGACCAAGTGAGAGGGCTCGAGGGCAACTCAGAGTGCTCGAGGCAACACAGAGCACTCGCGGGCCACTTAGCGCGTTCGCGGGCCACGAAGAGCACTCGCGGGCCACTGAGAGCCACCGAGAGCATCTCTAGGCTCAAGGTTGCTAGTCAGAGTGATTGAGGGCATGTGAGGGGGTCCGAGAGCAAGTGAGAGGGTTCGAGGCCAAGTGAGAGGGTTCGAGTCCAAGAGAGAGGGTTCGAGGTCAAGTGAGACGATAGAGGCCAAGTGAGAGGGTTCGAGGAAAAGTGAGAGGGTTCGAGGCCAAGTGAGAGTGTTCATGGCCAAGTGAAAGGGTTCGAGACCAAGTGAGAGGGTTCGAGGCCAAGTGAGAGGGTTCTTGGTCAAGTGAGAGGTTGGAGACCAAGGGAGAGGTATCAACGCCAAGTAAGAATGCTGGAAACCAAGTGAGAGGGCTCGAGGCAACTCAGAAAGCTCGGGGCAACTCAGAGCACTCGCGGGCCACCTAGAGCGCTCGCGAGCTACAGAGAGTGCCCGCGGGCATCTTTATGCTCTCGGTGGCTAGTCAGAGTGATTGAAAGCATGTGAGAGGGTCCGAGGCCTACTGAGAGGGTTTGAGGCAAAGTGACTGGGTCCGAGGCCCAGTGAGAGGGTTTGAGGCCTAGTGAGAGGGTATAGGCTAAGTGAGACGTTCCGACGCCTAGTGAGAGGGTTCGAGGACAAGTGAGACCGTTCGAAGCCAAGTGAGAGGATTCGAGGCCAAGTGAGAGGGTTGGAGGCCAAGTGAGAATGTTACAGGCCAACTAAGAGGGTTCGAAGCCAGTTCAGAGGGTTGGAGGCCAAGTGAGAAGGTTAGAGGCCAAGTGAGAGGGTTCGAGGCCAAGTGAGAGTGTTTGAGGCACGTGAGAGGTTTCGAGGCCAAGTGAGAGGGTTGGAAACCAAGTGAGAGGGCTCGAGGGCAACTCAGAGAGCTCGGGGCACTTACAGCGCTCGCGGGCCGCTAAGAGCGCTCGCAGGCCACATAGAGCGCCCGCGGGCATCTCTATGCTCTCGGTGGCTAGTCAGAGTGATTGAGGGCGTGTGAGAGGGTCCGAGGCCAAGTGACAGGCTTCGAGGTCAAGTGAGAGGCTTTGTTCCAAGTGAGAGGGTAGAGGCCAAGTGAGAGGTTTCGGGGCAAGTGAGAGACAGTGAGGCGAAGTGAGAGACTAGAAGCCAAGTGAGAGCCTTCGAGGCAAGGTAAGAGGTTTCCAGGCCAAGTGTGAGGGTTTGAGGCCAAGTGAGAGGGTTCGAGGCCAAGTGAGACCGTTCGAAACCAAGTGAGAGGGTTCGAGGCCAAGTGAGAGGTTTGGAGGCCAAGTGAGAGGGTTCAAGGCCAGGTCAGAGTGTCGGAGGTCAAGTGAGAGGATTCGAGTCCAAGTGAGAGTGTTTGAGGCAAGTGAGAGGGTTTGAGGTCAAGTGAGAGGGCTCGAGGGCAACACAGGGCACTCGCTGGCCACTTGGAGCGCTGGTTGGCCACTAAGTGCACTCGCGGTACGCTGAGAGCCACCAGGGGCAGCTCTAGGCTCTCGGTTGCTAGTCAGACTGATTGAGGGCATGTGAGAGGGCCCGAGACCAAGTGCGAGATTTCGAGGCCAAGTGAGAGGGTTCGAGCCCAAGGGAGAGGGTTCGAGGCTAAGTGAGAGGGTTCGAGGAAGGGTGAGAGTGTTCGAGGGCAAGTGAGAGGGTTCATGGCCAAGTGAAAGGTTTCGAAGCCAAGTGAGACGGTTCGAGGCCAAGTGAGAGGGTTCTTGGTCAACTGAGAGGTTGTAGGCCAAGGGAGAGGGTTCGAGGGCAACTCACAGAGCTCGGGGCATCTCAGAGCACTCGCGGGCCACTTAGAGGGCTCGAGTGCCGCTATGAGCGCTCGTGGGCCACAGAGAGCGCCCGCGGGCATCTGTATGCTCTCGGTGGCTAGTCAGATTGATCGAGGGCATGTGAGAGGGTCCGAGGCCAAGTGAGAGGGTTCAAGGCCAAGTGAGAGGGTTCAAGGCCAAGTGAGAGGCTTCGAGGTCAAGTGAGAGGATTCGGTGCTAAGTGAGAGGGTAGAGGCCAAGTGAGAGGGTTACGGGTAAAATAAGGGGGTTCGAGGGCAAGTGAGAGTGTTCGAACCCAAATGAGAGGGTTCGAGTCCAAGTGAGAGTGTTCGAGGCCAAGTGAGAGGGTAGAGGCAATGTGAGAGGGTTCGAGAGCAAGTGAGAGGGTACGAGGCCAAGTGGGCAGGTTCCACGCCAGGTGAGAGGGTTGGAGGACAAGTGAGAGAGATTGAGGCCAAGTGAGAGTGTAGAGGCGAAGTCAGAGCCTTCGAGGCAAGGTGAGAGGGTTCCTGGCCAAGTGTGAGGGTTTGAGGCCAAATGAGAGGGTTCGAGGCCCAGTGAGACCGTTCGAAACCAAGTGAGAGGGTTCGAGGTCAAGTGAGAGGGTAGAAGCCAAGTGAGAGCCATCGAGGCAAGGTGAGAGGGTTCCAGGCCAAGTGTGGTGCTTTGAGGCCAAGTGAGAGGGTTCCAGGCCACGTGAGAGGGTATAGGCTAAGTGAGACATTCCGACGCCTAGTGAGAGGGTTCGAGGCCAAGTGAGACCGTTCGAAACCAAGTGAGAGGGTTCGAGGTCAAGTGAGAGGGTAGAAGCCAAGTGAGAGCCATCGAGGCAAGGTGAGAGGGTTCCAGGCCAAGTGTGGTGCTTTGAGGCCAAGTGAGAGGGTTCCAGGCCACGTGAGAGGGTATAGGCTAAGTGAGACATTCCGACGCCTAGTGAGATGGTTCGAGGTCAAGTGAGAGGGTAGAGGTCTAGTGAGAGACTTCGAGGCAATGTGAGAGTGTTCCAGGCCAAGTGTGAGGGTTTGAGGACAAATGAGAGGGTTCAAGGCCCAGTGAGAGGGTTCGAGACCAAGTGAGACGGTATAGGCTAAGTGAGACGTTCCGACGCCGAGTGAGAGGGTTCGAGGCCAAGTGAGACCGTTCGAAACCAAGTGAGAGGGTTCGAAGTCAAGTGAGAGGGTAGAGGCCAAGTGAGAGCCTTCGAGGCAAGGTGAGAGGGTGCCAGGCCAAGTGTGAGGGTTTGAGGCCAAGTGAGAGGTTTCGAGCCCAGGTCAGAGGGTTGGAGGCTAAGTGAGAGGGTTCGAGGCCTAGTGAGAGTGTTTGAGGCAAGTGAAAGGTTTTGAGGCAAGTGAGAGGGCTCGAGGCCAAGTAGGAGGGCTCGAGGGCAACACAGGGCACTCGCGGGCCACTTCGAGCCCTCGTAGGCCACTAAGTGCACTCACGGGCCACTGAGAGCCACCAGGGGCAGCTCTACGCTCTCGGTTGCTAGTCAGAGTGTTTGAGGGCATATGAGAGGGCCCGAGCCCAAGTGAGAGGGTTTAAGGCCAAGTAGAGGTTTCGAGGCCATGTGAGAGGCTTCGAGTTCAAGTGAGAGGGATCTCATCCAAGTGAGAGGGTAAAGATCAAGTGAGAGGGTTACGGGCCAAGGGAGGGGGTTCGAGGGCAAGTGGGAGAGTTCGAGGCCAAGTGAGAGGGTTCGAGTCCAAGTGGGAGTGTTCGACGCCAAGATAGAGGGTAGAGGCAAAGTGAGAGGGTTCGAGAGCAAGTGAGAGTGTACGAGGCCAGGCGAGAGGGTTCCACGCCAGGGGAGAGGGTTGGAAGACAAGTGAGACAGATTGAGACCAAGTGAGATTGTAGAGGCCAAGTCAGAGCCTTCGAGGCAAGATGAGAGGGTTCCAGGCCAAGCTTGAGGGTTTGAGGCCAAATGAGAGGGTTCGAGGCCCAGTGAGAGAGTTCGAGGCCAAGTGAGAGGGTTCGAAGCCAAGTAAGACGGTATAGGCTAAGTGAGACGTTCCGACGCCAAGTGAGAGGGTTCGAGGCCAAGTGAGACCGTTCGAAACCAAGTGAGAGGGTTCGAGGTCAAGTGAGAGGGTATAGTCCAAGTGAGAGGGTATAGGCTAAGTGAGACATTCCGACGCCTAGTGAGAGGGTTCGAGGGCAAGTGAGAGCGTAGAGGTCTAGTGAGAGCCTTCGAGGCAAGTTGAGAGGGTTTCAGGCCAAGTGTGAAGGTCTGAGGCCAAGTGAGAGGGTTCGAGGCCAGGTCAGAGGGTTGGAGGCCAAGTGAGAGGGTTCGAGGCCAAGTGAGAGTGTTTGAAGCCAAGTGAGAGTGTTTGAGGCAAGTGAGAGGGTTTGAGACAAGTGAGAGGGCTCGAGGCCAAGTAAGAGGGCTCGAGGGCAACTCAGGGTACTCGCGGGCCACTTCGAGCGCTCGTGGGCCACTAAGTGCACCCACGGGCCACTGAGAGCCACCAGGGCAGCTCTAGGCTCTCGGTTGCTAGTCAGAGTGATTGAGGGCATGTGAGAGGGCCCGAGCCCAAGTGAGAGTGTTCGAGGCCAAGTGAGAGGGTTCGAGCCCAAGAGAGAGTGTTCAAGGACAAGTGAGAGGGTTCGAGGAAGGGTGAGAGTGTTCGAGGCCAAGTGAGAGTGTTCATGGCCAAGGGAAAGGCTTCGAAGCCAAGTGAGAAGTTTCGAGGCCATGTGAGAGAGTTCTTGGTCAAGTGAGAGGTTGGAGGCCAAGGGAGAGGGTTCGACGTTAAGTGAGAGGTTTGGAAACCAAGTGAGAGGGCTCGAGGGCAACTCAGAGAGCTCGCGGCAACTCAGAGTACTCGCGGACCACTTAGAGCCCTCGCGTGCCGCTATGAGCGCTCGTGGGCCACAGTGCGCCCGCGGGCATCTGTATGCTCTCGGTGGCTAGTCAGAGTGATTGAGGGCATGTGAGAGGGTCCGAGGCCAAGTGAGAGGGTTCGAGGTCAAGTAAGAGGGTAGAGGCCAAGTGAGAGCCTTCGAGGCAAGGTGAGAGGGTTCCAGGCCAAGTGTGAGGGTTTGAGGCCAAGTGAGAGTGTTCAAGGCCAAGTGAGAGGGTATAGGCTAAGTGAGACATTCCGACGCCTAGTGAGAGGGTTCGAGGTCAAGTAAGAGGGTAGAGGCCAAGTGAGAGCCTTCGAGGCAAGGTGAGAGGGTTCGAGGCCAAGTGTGAGGGTTTGAGGCCAAGTGAGAGCGTTCGAGGCCAAGTGAGAGGGTATAGGCTAAGTGAGACATTCCGACGCCTAGTGAGAGGGTTCGAGGTCAAGTGAGAGGGTAGAGGTCTAGCGAGTGCCTTCGAGGCATTGTGAGAGGGTTCCAAGCCAAGTGTAGGGTTTGAGGACAAGTGAGAGGGTTCGAGGCCCAGTGAGAGGGTTCGAGGCCAAGTGAGACGGTATAGGCTAAGTAGGACGTTCCGACGCCTAGTGAGAGGGTTCGAGGCCAAGTGAGACCGTTCGAAACCAAGTGAGAGGGTTCGAGTTCAAGTGAGAGGGTAGAGGCCAAGTGAGAGCCATCGAGGCAAGGTGAGCGGGTGCCAGGCCAAGTGTGAGGGTTTGAGGCCAAGTGAGAGGGTTCGAGGCCAGGTCAGAGGGTTGGAGGCCAAGTGAGAGAGTTCTAGGCCAAGTGAGAGTGTTTGAGGCAAGTGAGAAGGTTTGAGGCAAGTGAGAGGGTTCGAGGCCAAGTGAGAGGGCTCGAGGGCGACACAGGGCACTCGCTGGCCACTGAGAGCCACCAGGGGCAGCTCTAGGCTCTCGGTTGCTAGTCAGAGTGATTGAGGGCATGTGAGAGGGCCCGAGCCCAAGTGAGAGTGTTCGAGGCCAAGTGAGAGGGTTCGAGCCCAAGAGAGAGTGTTCAAGGACAAGTGAGAGGGTTCGAGGAAGGGTGAGAGTGTTCGAAGCTAAGTGAGAGTGTTCATGGCCAAGTGAAAGGTTTCGAAGCCAAGTGAGAAGTTTCGAGGCCATGTGAGAGAGTTCTTGGTCAAGTGAGAGGTTGGAGGCCAAGGGAGAGGGTTCGACGTTAAGTGAGAGGTTTGGAAACCAAGTGAGAGGGCTCGAGGGCAACTCAGAGAGCTCGCGGCAACTCAGAGTACTCGCGGACCACTTAGAGCCCTCGCGTGCCGCTATGAGCGCTCGTGGGCCACAGTGCGCCCGCGGGCATCTGTATGCTCTCGGTGGCTAGTCAGAGTGATTGAGGGCATGTGAGAGGGTCCGAGGCCAAGTGATAGGCTTCGAGGTCAAGTGAGAGGGTTCGGTGCCAAGTGAGTGGGTAGAGGCCAAGTGAGAGGGTTACGGGCCAAGTGAGGGGTTTCGAGGGCAAGAGAGAGTGTTCAAGGCCAAATGAGAGGGTAGAGGCAAAGTGAGAGGGTTCGAGAGCAAGTGAGAGGGTATGAGACCAAGTGAGAGGGTTCCACGCCAGGTGAGAGGGTTGTAGGAAAAGTGAGAGAGAACGAGGCCAAGTGAGAGCGTAGAGGCCAAGTCAGAGCCTTCGAGGCAAGGTGAAAGGGTTCCAGGCCAAGTGTGAGGGTTTGAGGCCAAATGAGAGGGTGCGAGGCCCAGTGAGAGGGTTCGAGGGCAAGTGAGAGGGTACGGGGCCAAGTGAGACGGCATAGGCTAAGTGAGACGTTGCGACGCCTAGTGAGAGGATTCGAGGCCACGTGAGACCATTCGAAACCAAGTGATAGGGTTCGAGGTCAAGTGAGACGGTAGAGGCCATGTGAGAGCCTTCAAGGCAAGGTGAGAGGGTTCCAGGCCAATTGTGAGTGTTTCAGGCTAAGTGAGAGGGTTCGAGGCCAGGTGAGAGGGTATAGGCTGCGTGAGACATTCCGACGCCTAATGAGAGGGTTCGAGGTAAAGTGAGGGGGTAGAGGTCAATTGAGAGACTTCGATGCAAGGTTAGAGGGTTCCAGGCCAAGTGTGAGGGTTCGAGGCCCAGTGAGAGGGTTCGAAGCCAAGTGAGACGGTATAGGCTGTGAGACGTTCCGACGCCTAGTGAGAGGGTTCGAGGCCAAGTGAGACCGTTCGAAACCAAGTGAGAGGGTTCGAGGTCAAGTGAGAGGGTAGAGGCCAAGTGAGAGCCTTCGAGGCAAGGTGAGAGGATTCCAGGCCAAGTGTGAGAGATTGGGGCCAAGTGAGAGGGTTCGAGGCCAGGTCAGATCGTTGGAGGCCTTGTGAGAGGGTTCGAGGCCAAGTGAGAGTGTTTGAGGCAAGTGCGAGGGTTTGAGGCAAGTGAGAGGGCTCGAGGCCAAGTAAGAGTGCTCGAGGGCAACACAGGGCACTCGCGGGCTACTTCGAGCGCTCGTGGGCCACTAAGTGCACTCACGGGACACTGAGAGTCACCAGGGGCAGCTCTAGGCTCTCGGTTGCTAGTCAGAGTGATTGAGGGCATGTGAGTGGGCCCGAGCCCAAGTGAGAGGGTTCGAGGCCAAGTGAGAGGGTTCGAGGCCAAGTGAGAGGCTTCGAGGTCAAGTGAGAGGGATCTCTGCCAAGTGAGAGGGTAGAGGCCAAGTGAGAGGGTTGCGGGCCAAGGGAGGGGGTTCGAGGTCAAGTGAGAGTGTTCGAGGCCAAATGAGAGTGTTCGAGTCCAAGTGAGAGTGTTCGAGGCCAAGTGAGAGGGTAGAGGCAAAGTGAGAGGGTTCGAGAGCAGGTGAGAGGGTACGAGGCCAAATGAGAGGGTTCCACGCCAGGTAAGAGGGTTGGAGGACAAGTGAGAGAGATTGAGGCCAAGTGAGAGTGTAGAGGCCAAGTGAGAGCCTTCGAGGCAAGATGAGAGTGTTCCAGGCCAAGCGTGAGGGTTTGAGGCCAAATGAGAGGGTTCGAGGCCCAGTGAGAGGGTTCGAGGCCAAGTGAGAGGGGTCGAGGCCAAGTGAGACGGTATAGGCTAAGTGAGACGTTCCGACGCCAAGTGAGAGGGTTCGAGGCCACGTGAGACCGTTCGAAATCAAGTGAGAGGGTTCGAGGTCAAGTGAGAGGGTGGAGGCCAAGTGAGAGGGTATAGGCTAAGTGAGACATTCCGAAGCCTAGTCAGAGGGTTCGAGGTCAAGTGACAGTGTAGGGGTCTAGTGAGATCCTTCGAGGCACTGTGAGAGGGTTCCAGGCCAAGTTTGAGGGTTTGAGGCCAAGTGAGAGATTCTGGGGCACCTGAGAGCGCTCGGGGCAACTCAGAGCACTCGCGGGCCAATTAGAGCGCTCGTGGGCCATTAAGAGCGCTTGCAGTGTACTGAGAGCGCCCGCGGGATCTCTAGGCTCTCGGTGGCTAGTCAGAGTGATTGAGGGCATGTGAGAGGGTCAGAGGCCAAGTGAAAGCCTTCGAGGCCAGGTGAGAGGGTTCAACGCCAAGTGATAGAGTTTGAGGCCAAGTGAGAGAGTTCGAGGCTTAGTGAGAGGGTTCGACGCCATGTGAGAGAGTGTAGGCTAAGTGAGAGGGTTCGAGGCCCAGTGAGAGGGTGCGGGGCCAAGTGGGAGGGTTCGGGGTCAATTGAGAGAGTTCGGAATCAAGTGAGAGTGTTCGGGGCCAGGTGAGAGGGTTGGAGGCCAAGTGAGAAGGTTAGAGGCTAAGGGAGAGTGTTAGAGGCCAAGTGAGAGGGTTCGAGGCCATGTGAGAGTGTTTGACGCAAGTAAGGGGATGCGAGGCAAGTGAGAGGCCTCGAGGGCATGTGAGAGTGTTTGAGGCCAAGTAAAGGTGTTGTGGGTCAAGTAAGAGGTTAGAGGACTAGTGAGAGGGTTCGACGCCAAGTGAGAGGTTTTGAAACCAAGTGAGAGGGCTCGAGGGCAACTGAGAGCACTCGGGGCAACGCAGAGCACTCGCCGGCCACTTAGAGTGCTCAGGGGCCACTAAGAGAGCTCGCGGGCCGCTTAGTGTGCTCGGGGGTAACTAAGAGTGCTCGCGGGTCACAGAGAGCGCCCGCGGGCATCTCTATGCTCTCGGTGGCTAGTCAGAGTGATTGAGGGCATGTGAGAGATTCCGAGGCCAAGTGGGAGGGTTCAAGTCCAAGTGAGAGTGTTCGAGGCCAAGTGAGAGGGTAGAGGCATAGTGAGAGGGTTCGAGAACAAGTGAGAGCGTCCGAGGCGTAGTAAGAAGCTTCGAGGCCAATTGATAGGGTTCGAAACCAAGTGAGAGGGGTCTAGGCCTGCTGAGAGGGTTCGAGACCAGGTTAGAGGATTGGAGGCCAAGTGAGAGTGTTCGAGGCCAAGTGAACGTGTTTGAGGCCAGTGAGAGGGTTCGAGGCAAAGTGAGAGGGCTGGGGGGCAACTCAGAGCACTCGCTGGCCACTTAGGGCGGTCGCGGTCCACTAAGAGCGCTCGCGGGCATCTCTAGGTTCTCGGTGGCTAGTGAGAGTGATTGAGGGCATGTGAGATGGTCCGAGGCCAACTGAGAGTGTTCGAGGCCAAGTGAGAGTGTTCGAGTACAAGAGAAAGGGTTCGAGGCCAAATGAGAGGGTAGAGGGGAGTGTGAGAGGGTTCGAGGACAAGTGAGAGGGTTCGAGGCGAAGTGAAAGTGTTGATGGCCAAGTGACAGGGTTCAAGGCCAAGTGAGAGGGTTCGAGACCAGGTGAGAGTGTTCGAGGCCAAGTGAGAGGGTTCGAGTACAAGAGAGAGGGTTCGAGGCCAAGTGAGAGGGTTGGTCAAGTGAGAGGGTTGGAAACCAAGTGAGAGGGCTCGAGGGAAACTCAGAGGGCTCGGGGCAACTCAGAGTACTCACGGGCCACTTAGAACTTTCGCGGGCCTCTAAGAAGGCTCGCGAGCTACGGAGAGCGCCCGCGGGCATCTCTATGCTCTCGGTGTCTAGTCAGAGTGATTGAGGGAATGTGAGAGTGTCCGAGGCCAAGTGAGAGAGTTCGATGCCAAGTGAGAGTGTTCAAGGCCAAGTGAGAGGGTTCGAGGCCAAGTGAGAGGGTTGGATGCCAAGTGAGAGGGTTCGGAGCCAAGTGAAAGGGATCGAGGCCAAGTGAGAGTTTTCGAGGCCAAGTGAGAGGGTTCGATGCCAAGTTAGAGGGTTGGAGGACAAGTGAGAGGGTTTGAGGCCAAGTGAGAGCCTTCGAGGACAGGTGAGAGGGTTCGAGGGCAAGTGAGAGGGTTCAAGGGCTAGTGAGAAGTTTCGAGGCGAAGTGAGATAGTTTGAGGCCAATTGAGAGTGTTCAAGGGTAAGAGAGGAGGTTCGGGGCCAAGAGAGAGGGTTCGAGGCCAAGTGAGAGGTTTCGAGACCAAGTGAGAGGTTTCGAGGCCTAGTGAGAGAGTTCGAGGCAAAGTGAGAGAGTTCGATGCCAATTGAGAGGGTTCAAGACTAAGTGAGAGGGTTCGGGGCCAAGAGAGAGGGTAGAGGACCAAGTGAGAGCGTTCGGGGCCAAGAGAGAGGGTTCGAGGCCAAGTGAGAGGTTTCGTGACCAAGTGAGAAGTTTCGAGGCCTAGTGAGAGAGTTCGAGGCAAAGTGAGAGAGTCCGATGCCAATTGAGAGGGTTCAAGACTAAGTGAGAGGGTTGGGGACCAAGAGAGAGGGTAGAGGTCAAGAGAGAGGGTCCGAGGCCAAGTGAGAGGGTTGGAGGCCAAGTGAGAGGGTTCAAGGCCAAGTGAGAGGGTAGAGGGCAAGTGAGAGGGTACGAGGCCAAGTGAGAGGGTTCGAAGCCAGGTGAGATGGCTCGAGGCCAAGTGAGAGGGTCCGAGGCCAAGTGAGAGGGTAGAGGCCAAGTGAGAGGGTAGAGGCCAAGTGAGAGGGTAGAGGCCAAGTGAGAGGGTAGAGGCCAAGTGAGAGGCTTCGAGGCCAACTGAGAGGGTTCGAGGCCTAGTGAGAGGGTTTGAGGCCAAGTGAGAGGGTAGAGGCCAAGTGAGAGCTTTCGGGGCCGGGTGAGAGGGCTCGAGGCCAAGTGAGAGGGTTCGAGGCCAAGTGAGAGGGTAGAGGCCAAGTGAGAGGTTACGAGGCCAAGTGAGAGGGTTCGAGCAAGGTGAGAGGGTTGGAGGGCAAGTGATAGGGTTTGTGGCCAAGTGAGAGGGTAGAGGCCAAGTGAGAGCCTTCGGGGCCGGTTGAGAGGGCTCGAGGTCAAGTGAGAGGGTCCAAGGCCAACTGAGAGGGTTCGAGGCCAACTGAGAATGTTCGAGTCCTAGTGAGAGGGTTCGAGGCCAAGTGAGAGGGTTTAAGCTAGGTGAGAGGGTTTGAGGCCAAGTGAGAGGGTTCAAAACCAAATGAGTGGGTCAGGCCAGGTGAGAGGTTTGGAGGCCAATTTTATATTAAATTCAAGCATGGAAAACCTGTAGAAAGTAGCGCTGGAACAGATGCAGTTCACTGATGACATACTGACAATGGAAGTATACGATTTAAGCATTTCATACCCTTATTGCTTAAAAGTGTGAAACAAGCTTAAAAGCATTCACAATCATGTAGAGAAATTCATTAACGCACAGTGTTTATTCAATATGGTTGTTATAAAAGCAGAACAAATCATATAATATCTACGACTAGTACCTATGAAAAAATTTTGATTGGCCAATAAATTGAATTATTTTAGAATTTCATCATAAGGTATAAACATAAATGAATAGGTGTTTTTCTAACTAGTTGTTCAGTGTAATTGCTTGTGAACGATATCTGAGGTATCACAAACAAAAGTTTACTTGGATTAATACCTGAGTTACCCAGATATTATCATGTTCTATGGGCATTATGCGTTTAGCATATGTATGCCGTTTATCAAGGAAAAATAATCATTAGTGTCGGTAATCAGGGAGTGTTATTTTAACAATTTCTAGCTTGTTTGTTCTAAAAAGAGTTAATCTTTAAGTAAGTTTATTTCACTTTCATGCTACTCTACGCGAGTAAATGTGTAATATTTTAATCTCTCCATTGTTAAGCTCTATTAGTAAGTAGGGCCCCTAACATTTATTGGCAGGGGGGCCCCCACAACCTTAGCTACGTCACTGATAAGAGGTATTATTTGGGACAATCCACTATGTGGTTACATCAATGCTTACTGTTACACTCATTAATAACAAGTAGTTAATATGCTTTTAAGTATACAACAGTTTGGGCACAAGATTCTTGCAGGACTGTTGTGATACACTGATATATGAAATACAACTTTTGTTTATAAACAGAAGAACATTTTCTTATGATTTACGTATTTTTAGTGTTTAAGATATTTTAAAATATTTATAGGCACATTTTCTGTTATGCTGTGCTATTTTAATATATAATATTGGTTTGTCAAGGTGGATGTAATGGATCAGGTTTGCAACTGTGTGGATTATCCCAATCACACAAGTTATGCTGGCATACAATTTAGGCTAATGCAAGCCTACAAGATTCGTCCAGGGTATAACATGTCACTGATAACCACGGACCTGGGTTTTTGGGAAGCAAGTAGTTCCGCAACTTTTGTGCAGCCTTCAGGGGTTGAAGAAAGGAATGACTTACAAGGCTATCCTCTGCTGGTCGGCATCAGAAACATAAGTCAGAGTGCTCTGGTTGCAGCTGCACCTGGGTCTGGATCAGAGGGAGCAGCTAGCATTGTATCTACTTCCTTAAATGGACCTACTTCTGTCATGCCAAGCAGTTTGGATGATGATACTGATGATGACAGCAGCCTCATGGATTTACTTGAATACATCACAAAGTGTCTAAATTCCAGGTAGGTGGCATGGATCCACAAAATAAGCTCTAAAAATGTAACATATATGGGTAGGAAAGTGTTAAAATAATATTCATTTGGGTTCTAAAACAAGCAGTGAAGTGAGATATATGCTACTCTTTCCACCCATAAAAATGTGTTTTTATTGTGTACAGGGTGGAAGGTACTGCTTCAGTCAGAATAACCTGTGTGCAGGTGTAAGAAATATAAAATATAGCAGAGATTCGATTATCCGAGGTAAGGAGGGAGCGATAGTGCCTCAGATAATCACAACCTCAGATAACATGGACTCTTGTCAAAAACCGAGAGGGAAATGTATGGCAAACTGGTGAAATAAATGAAAACTTGGTCAAAGATGTGAAAAAAGGCATCTACTGTGTTATCAAATGAAAAAATGATGCACCTACAAATAAAAATAAAATAAAAATATAAAATGAAAAAAAAAAGACCTACAGTACACAGACACCCACACACAAATGCACACATGCATGCATGAGCGCGCGCACACACACACACACACACACACCCACACACAAATGCACACATGCATGCATGAGTGCGCGCACACACACACACACACACATACACACACACACCCACGCACAAATGCACACACGCATGCATGAGCACACACACACACACACACACACACATACACACACACACACACACACACACACACACACACAAAATGTACATGCTGCAGTTAAAAAAGATTATTTCTTCAAGAAGTCCGTAAGTATTTTCTGTTTAACGGAACACACTCTCTTCTTTGTTGCTGTTTCATGCAATTGTCGTAGCAATAGAAGGTCTGTCAAAGTTGTCTCTGACTGTTGCTCTCGCTCCTTGATGGTCTTTTCTCACTTTGCATCCTTCACTGTGGCTGATTTTCTCATTCCCCATTTCAATGTCTTCAATGTCACCCTCCCTCCCCTACATTTCTTGGTGTGCCGTTTCTACTTTTGCATGACATATAAAGTACTTTGTATGGCACACTTCGTAAAATAGGACCTAGGTTAACCCAGAACTCGGTTAATTGGGTCTCGGATAACCGTGTCTCTACTGTACTAAGTTTTGTTTCGGTATGTCTAATCGTTCCGTAAATGTGTTCCTTTTTTCAGCAATGTAAATGGCAACACTGAACTGATGGGATTAGTCCTTGCACATGTGAGTGGTCTGTGTTGTACCCAACCGGTGCGTGCTTTGAGGCAAGCACTGCTCACTGATGTAAACAAAACACTTGTCCAGTGTATTTACCATATCGCTGAGGTGGCCATTATCTCAAGCAAACCCATATGAGTTCACATATTATGCCTGACAGATGTGAATGTTACTGAAAATTATGTATTCATTCAAGTAAGAATGAAGATTCAGTTTTGCATAGTTAAGGAAGTAGAAAAATAAAACTACTGAAACCATATATTTTTAGGGTTGAAACAATGCTGACATAAAGGGATACAGATTTTCCCAACAATGCACATTATTATCATCCATTACAAGCTAAAACAATAATAATTGCTTTTAATGCACAAATAAATAATAGCTTTCCTCTTCATTTTTCTAAAGCAATTGTGTTCTTTTATAGTTTACTGGTCTGAAATATAACTAATGAACTACTTGTCATAAATCACAGCTAAAGCTGCCACCTTGCCCACCAAAGCTTATACCTGGCACATTAATTTGTCACCTGCCCATCCCTTCCCCGTCACTTTTAGTAATGCCAGGCAATATCTTACCTAATTTCCCCTCCATCCGAATGTGTCTGTCCTTCAACCATCAAGCTGAGAATATATGATTTGGTATTGTCACATTTCTCTTGGATATTAAAATTTGCTTGATATTTTAATATTAAATCGTGCCTAAATTCTTTTAAATTAATGTAAAAAGGCATTGTTTGCATTACTGAAATAATAAACCATTTATGTCCACTCTTCAATAAGCTAAATGACCCCAAATATTTGATGCAAATTTTTTTCTGCAAAAATACTCTTTATTGACAATATTTGTATTGAACATATTTGCTACTCTCATTCCTGGTTACTGTACGGCCAAAGCATTACCTTCCCTCTGGTGTAATTTCACATAGTCAGCAATACTCCATTATTAAGACTTGCAATACCTTATGTAGATGAGAATGGTATCAACAACTAAAAGAATGCATATTTAGTTTATGATTTCAAGGAAAGCATGCAATTAATTACTGGGGTTGTCACCAAAAACCTATTTGACTGATGGTACTACTTTAAGCCGAAGGACCAGATAAACAAACGAATGCAGGTTTTGGAAGGTTGAAGTTGATTTGAAAACTTAAGTGCCATGGGCAGAATTCAAATCATAGCTCTTTGGCTCTCCCTACTAATGCTCTTACAACTTGAGCTACCATTGCAGCATACCTGCACATATATTAAACCCTTTCATTCCATTCAAGTACTCTCCTGAACCTTCAGTGCAATCTCAGATATTACTGATGACTTGTAATGTTACGAGTGCTTTAAATTTCTGGGCTTTACAGTTAACCATTTGAAGATGCTGTGGTTGGAGTCCCAGCCATGATATTGATTTTTCCAATTTAATGCTTCCATATGGGTAGTATGAACACTCCATGTTTGCAGATTTAGTGAAAATGAAAAAAATGAGTAAATAAATAATAACATTGGAGAAGTCCCCAAAGAGTGAAAAGAGGTTAGTTTATTCACAACAAATTTCACTACTTACTTCCAACTGCCACCAAATGGGTTTTATTATCAAAGGTCTTTTATTTTGGATACAGGGATAAAACTTGCAAATATTAGCTAGTTAGTTAATAACTGAATTAATCCATAACTGACTGTTTATATATATAGGTGTCCCAAAATTAGACCAACAAACTTTGGGAGCTAATAGATAACATTATTTTAAACACTTTTTATTAAGGAAAGTTTTTGCTGCAATGCTTCGTTTAAGTACTAAACCTACATTACCTACTGCCTCCCAAACAGTATAAGTATTTACGGCAAAATCAACAATGTAAATTAGTATTGCATTTATCTTAGTAAGGTACACGATCTTAATCCAAGAAACAAACACAGAATACAAAAACAAAGTGCAAACATCTCATTGTTTACAGTTAATCACAGCTTTACTATTCAAAGTAAATGTTGGAACGCACGCCCATTACAATTAACACAAAGAGTGCATTGGCGTGCCCTATTCTGCTGTACTCTCACAAAGACACCAGTCATTTCTCTGGTTTAAAAGTTTTTCCGTCTAATTTGGAACAGTAAAGCTGTGATTAACTGTAAACAATGACATGTTTGTGTTTTGTTTATGTGTTCTGTGTTTGTTTCTTGGATTAAGATTGTGTGCCTTACTAAGATAAATGAACTACTAATTTGTATTGTTGATTTTGCCGTAAATACTTAAACTGGGTGGGAGGCAGTAATCTATGACATTAACTCATCTAGCGCTTAAACAAAGCACCGCCGCAAAAAACTTTCCTTAGTAAAAGGTGCGTAAAATAATATCATCTATCAGCTCCCAAAGTTTGTTGGTCTAATTTTGGGACATTCTGTATATGACAGTAGGTTTCCTCTGGGGAAAGTGTAAAACCATATTAAAGTGCTAGGTAATTTTAAATGCTGCCAGTATACCACTGTGGTACTTGAGGTGTCAGAAAGGCAAAAAATAAGTGATTGTAAGAAAGGTGTTTAAGTGTCTCTGAAGTGTTCTCAAAAAGTGCCTAGAGCAAATGACATATTGACTAATAGCGTTGAAGTAACAATAAGGAGGCAAAGTTCTACTGCAAGCTGAGAAGGCACTGAAGTGTTGAGATGACTTTACAGAGGCTAAAGTCTGTTCATACAGGAAAACTGTGTAATTGTGATGATAAGCACAACTACAAAGTGCATATGTACTGGGCTTGCAATAAGCTTTGTTTCTAACTTGACAAGTACACATGCAACCAGAATTTGAAAGGCTACAACTAAAATATCCTCTTTCTTTCTCTCACACACTCACACACACATAAACTTGTCTCCATGCATAACATATGAAAACAAAACTGGAGGTATGTAAATAGAGAGATCTAAAGTACAATGAACTTGCAATGTTTTGTAATGTGTCACCAGCACCAGCATATTCCTACCAAGAAGATAAGACCACCTTTAAGAACAGTAAAGCAGAGAAATGCATGGGATGTTTTAGGTGAAGAATGAAAATAAGCTCTTTTGATTTATGGAGTAGCTGCCATGCTCATAAATCAGGTATCATTAATAAGGCCTAGAGACTAAAAATTACATTATTTTAAATGAACAACGATATGTTGTTCAGTGTGTGATGTGTATCTAAGATTATTTCAATTCAAATATGTTATATTCAGCTACTCATCATATAGCCTTATGATACAGCTGTTTCTAGATTTATAATTCCAAATTAATTGTTAGGATGAAATAAAGATGATATTTCTAGTGGTCAAGCTGGACATTTTAATTTCAATGAGCATGCTCTCTTGTACAAGCTGGCATAACAAAGTTTATAATCATGCTGCCCAAAAGGTTAACGTGCGTTTTATCTTTGTTAATAGAAACCTCTCAGATAATGAACTGATTATTCTCAGAAGTTGCAGACATTTCACATTACACCAATGAGCATGTCATTCTAGCCAATGAATACGTAGAAGGCACAAGTGACAGATAGATGTTCACTCCACATGGAGTAAACCACAGAATTGCAACATCTTTGCTGTTTTTTCTCTCTCACTCTTCTCATTCATTGATACTCTAAGAATAAATGTCTATGTTTGTAACGCGTATATTTACTTGGAGAAAACATGACAACCTTGCTTTCTGCGACATTGAATACTTACAATCTTATCACATCCCTTGATGCCGCGATGTTAACCATTTGGGAGCATGATAATACATTATTCTAGGTAAAAACTCAGTGTGCTAATAATTAAAATTAATTTATTACTTTTAATATTGGAAGTATACCCTGTGATTCAAATCATTGATTTCTAGATATCAGTATGATCATATTTTATGTAGAAATTCCAGTGAAGTAGTAATAAGTCTCTTTATTAAGAAACAACCTTACCAATAGATTCCCAATTGCAATAGCAGTATCAACTGCAATCCAAGTGCTACTTCAAGCAATGATTCTTGATGGGAACAGAAGCAACCATTTCCACAGATGTATGTAAGGGCAGTTTGCATTCAAAGACATTATTTCTGTTAAGTAAATTAAAGTTTTCTGTTGATGCTTGATCAAATAGTTCTAATGGATATCTTTAACATACGATTATTAAGTGTGAAATGCTTGATCAAATTGAGAATATTTATATTTTGATACTTTAAATTAGGTATATGCTCATAGGTGCTGACTTATGCAGCTTGGGGAGCAGGATTGTGCAATAAAGTTAGGTTATTATAAAATATTTAGAGCAATTACTAAATAATAGTTATTTAAGGGGAGGCATCTGTGAAAATGACTGAACTCCACAATTTTTGCCACAATGACGTGAAAATTTGTATACACATGTGCCAAAGCATATCTAGTAGATCTGACAAACTTCACTTTTCTATGCAAGATAATTTTTGCAAACAAAATATTTATTGGGTTCTTTGCTGCAATTTTAGTGTAGTATAAGAAGTGCTTCATATAAAATATTGTTAGTTATAAATAAAGTAAACTCTGACTATATGTTTCTATTTATTATGTCTACAAAACTTGGCATTTTTATTTAGCTATGGCAAACAGTTTTGGAGATTCTTTGGAAAATTATTAATAATTTTCAAAATTCAATAACCATTAAACTGCTCTATCTAGAGCATTCAAAATACCAAGTTTTATGAAGCAACTTTCTATAAATAGGTGTGCAAAATTTCAAAGAAATCTGTTATGAATTGCAGTAGAAGGAGTATTTTGAATATCAAAATGTGTAAAAAGATAGAAAGTGAAGAAAAATGACTAAAGATAGCATGTGACAATATACAACTATATTTACTGCTTTAGAATTCCCCTGAACCTAGACCATATGAAGCTGTTTAGCTTCTTCTTCTTTAAATTTTGCTGCTGTTAATTTTTTTTTTATTTTTGCTGATTTGAATATATTTAATGTAAGTACTAAGTTCACTCTGCTTTAATATTTACTAATCAGATTTTTCATAATTTTTGCCCAAATTTCACAGATGTCTGCCCTTAATCATAGTACAGTACCAATGCTTTCAATTGCCTGGAATTTAGATAAACCGTTCATTAATCTAAAGTTTGAAGAAAAATGATGTTAGGTTTGTTGATTGTTATCTTACTCTTTCCCAGTGAAAATGTTGCATCTCAGTTCATTCCTACTAACACAGGTGATCAAGGCAAATAAGACATGGACTAGTGCACAGGAGCCCTATGGTTCAAATCCCACCAGGATTGTTCTCCATGACTGAGGTTTTATCCAAGTTTTCTTCAGTCTTCATAACTAGCAAATGCCATGAGATACACTAAACTTAGGCCTGAAAGGTTTCGTTCCCAAATTTCCTCCCTCAATTCTCATTTCATTGGATGTATCACAAGCGTTCATCACCTGTGGTGCCATGTCAGTAAGAACAGACATTAAACAATACTAAAAAGATCATTCCTGCTTATGTCTCATCTGCCATTGAACGAAGGGCTAATTTCATGGTTTATCACAAAAACAACGCATCAGCATTTATATGAAAGAAAGGAATTTCATGGCTATACAGATGACAAAAGTAATTTTAAAAGTTTGATACTACTTAGGTGTGAGGATAGTCACAAACTTAAAAAGTTTGTGGTGTTGCACTCACATGACTTTCTCTATTCTTGTGCTAACCATTCTTACAAACTCTTATTCCTACATCTTCTTTGTGTTAGTTGAGATAAACATTTCCAGAAATTATCTTATTGCTTATTTCCTTATAGGTGCAAGTGGAACATGGGAATACAGTAGGCTTTGAGCGATAGTAAAATTTTTTATACCTTAGAGATTTTGTTCTCTTTGCATGGCTCAGATATAAAAAAATTAATAATGATCTTCCATTTCAAGGAAGTATAGATATTCCAAAACTCACACAAATAACAGGGAATATCTCCAAAATGGTTCATTCCACAAAAAACTCATTTGGACATAAACTGTATGTTTTAATGAGATCCACAGTTTTTGTACAGTAAGATTTGGTCTAACTCTTATGGATTATAAGTTATTTAAAAGTCATCAAGAGTAAACAGGACTACATAGGCTATAGCCAGAAAATTCAAAATATGCATTTCATTTTTCATAAAAATATCTTAAACATGTGGCATTTTAATAAAAATTGTTAGAGCTATTTTCGAGAGAATCAAAATTTTCAAAACATTTTCCATGTAAAGGGTAGTTTAGGATGGAGGAATTTTCTTCAAAATCTTTGTGTCCCTTTTCTGAAAGACATTAAACTTAAATACCAACTTTGGTTTTAAACTGACTTAATGTTTTTAAGTTATGCTATTCACAGACTGACAGAAATACACTCACACACATACACGGACTTTTTTCTAAGAATGCTTCTTTTGGATTCAGGGGATCTCAAAACATATATTTCCACTGACATCTTGACATCAAATTTTTGAGTGGAATACAACACTTCCTCTACTTAATATAGGTAGCAGAGAATGTAAAAATGGATGTAAAATGACACATAAGTGAATTTCTCTTGGCAAACAGACTGAATTGCATTTTGTATCACAGCTCACTTCAAAAACTGATAGGAGATATTAAAGCTTCAAAAAACTTTTCTGTAACAGAAGAAACTACAGATGGTTAGCACATAAACAATTCAGTGTGATCTGATATTAATTGAAATTTATGTTTTGTCATCATTGCTTTTGTTTAACAGTTTAATTCTGCATTTAAGATACAGATAATCCTTTGCAACTGTGTTCTGTCTATTTGAGCAATTTTGCTTGCTTGTTTATTCAATGAGAGATCTATCTTGAAATTTTGGGAGCCAGGCCTCTTTAGTAAGGGTTTTAGGTGAGATAGGTGCCCTGCTTAGGGGGACAGAAAATGCCCTGAACTTCCCCCCCCCCCCCAAAGTTGACACCTATGTACATACATGTTTTTGTAGTTTCATTGCATTGCTAACTTTTATATTGTATAATGTTACTACTGTTGAAGCTATGAGCTTGTGCCATTTGCCAAACTTGGATGGCAAAATGAAGAAGGAGCTTGGCTGTACTTGTTAGGTGCTGTTACACAAGGAACAGTAGATCTTGGTCTCGATAATGTGGTTATTACAGAAGATCGCACCAGAGACATGTTCTTTACACTTCCAATAGTTCAGTCAATGTAAGTATATGGATAACATCTGTTAAGTTTCAGGGGGTAAACTGAGGAAAAGTAAGTTTACAGATTCACCTAGTATTTCCAAACTTTCCAAGTAGGATCATACTCATGTTTGGCCAAGCTTCTCTTTCAAGGAGAAGATTTAAAGGTCATATTTTGCCTTCCACAGAGAAATTAGGAGAACAAAGTATATGTATGCAGTAACATAGAATATTAGAGTAGCTGTAAAACAAGAATGAACATGGATCCAGCCAATACAGTGATGTTACTCTCTCAACGTTGCCAGTTGCCCAGTAACCAGGTGGCAACAGGGATTGAAGATATGTCTGTCTTTGTCACACTGGAACCCTCTTGCGCGTAAACAAGTTAAACCCTCCGAGATGCTGTAGTTATAATGAGTAGCGTATTTACCCTTGTCATATAAATCATCAATAGTTCTATGTAAAAGACACTTTTGAAAATCGGCTAAGTTGGTAGCACATTTTTTCACTGTTTGATGTTTTCCAGGAGACCTAAATATGGGAACTTCTTCTGGTTTAGTGACTGCTTGCCTTCTTTAACAATATTTGTCACAGAGTGAGCACTCACATGACAAGCTGGTGCCATTAATTCTCGACTCTGAGCAAAATTTGTATTTTCAAAAACTTCTTGAATTGACAGCTGTTTGAAAAATGAATATGCATGAAAAGCAATATTTCTAGCCTGCTTATGTAAAGTCTTATGAATTGTCTCGCAATCACTACTATGCGTACTTGTACTGCACTTGCTAAGCGACATATTTACTGACTTTGAAAACCACGTCTGCACTCTTAAAGGATCACTAATTAACTGAATGCAAGTTACAAAATGCATCAGCTGTATGATAAGTGTCCATTTTTCTTCACAGATAGTGGCAAATACTTCTCTTTATGGTCAGGCATCCTATCTTTACCTATCTCCAAAACCAGATGTTCACAAACATGGGGTTTGGACAGTTACCCTGTGAAATAGGGAAAACTAGATAACTCTGTACTTGGTATCTTCTGAGGGTGCAAAGAAATTAGCAGTAGGGTTCGACACAGCGAGACTGTATGCGTGTTTAACTGTACAGCGCTGCACGCATCTCACTGGCTAGTCAGTGATAGACCAGTCACACCTAGCCCCGACTTATGTTCATTCCTGTTTTGCAGTTACCTTACACCAGTTTAACCCCCTGCTTTAATGACTTATGTTTTCTTTGTTCATGACTTTATAAATTGTTTAATCTATTGCTTCTTTATACTAGAAAGTATTTCTGTTGTTAGTGAAATGAGTTCTAGTAGTCCTGTAATCAAGATTCATTATGCATGCTGTACATTATTAAATTACTTAATAAGAGGCAAAATAGCAGTCATTTACACTTTCTGTAACATCTTCATGCACAGGATGTTGTTCTAAGATTTCATAGTAGATGTATTTATTGCTCTCTTTGGCCTATGGGTCAAAACTACTGTGTTAGCCACACCCTGTGTCAGCAATATTTGTGTTACTTAATGAATAAGAGTACAATGAATCATATTATAATAAAACTAGTTGGTTGAAATCCACCATTTAACATATGTGCTAAATGTGATTTTATAGGGTTAATTATCTTAATTATCAATGTTCATATATTACTTTCTCTAGGAAAAACATTTATTTCCAACGTCCTGACTCCAGTGCTCTGAGGGACATTTTCTTAGCACCCTTCAGTCCACGCTTATTGCTTAGTGTGGCCCTCACAGGGGTAATACTTTCACTGGCCATGCTGTTTGTCAATATCTTCACTAAGCGGAGGGTTTCAGGAGATGATTATGAATCTACATTTAACTTGAATAACGTTTTAAACAAGGAGTATGAAAAGCGATGGAATTTTGGTGAATCTGTTGTCTGGAGTGTCAGTGTGCTTTGTATGCAAGGTAATTCCTTAAAATTTAAAATAAAGTACAAATGAATGTGTTTATGTTTAATTATTGTAGCAAGAGAGCTACCTACAGAGATTAGTGAGGGTTTAAGCCACATCATTATGTAAATTGTATCAGGATTCTATTATTAGAAAATCAAATCCATATTATGAAGTACAGCATCAACATCACCACCACTGCCACAGCCACTGCCATCACCACTGCCAAAGCCACTGCCATTACCACTGCCACTACCACTGCCATCATCACTGCCACAGCCACTGCCACTGCCACTGCCATCACCACTGCCACAGTCACTGCCACTGCCACTGCCACTACCACTGCCATCATCACTGCCACCATCACTGCCACCATCCCTGCCACCACCTGAGTGAGAGTATACTTACTTCATTTCAAAGCACTCCAAATTGTGAGCCAGTAATGATATTAATAAGGCATGGGGAAGAGGGATGACAGGAATGAAATCGAGTATTTACCCCCTTCACATACCCCATCACCAAATGCAGGCCACCTCATGTTTCCAGTTCTGTTTGTTTATACATACATGTCTTTGTAAACAAGGCACATAAGTTTCAAGGCAAAACTGATTAGAAACATGATGTATTAATTTTGTGATTATGTGATTGTGATTATGTTACATACATTTTCTTATGCCATAGTAAACACAAAGCTTTATTTTTAGTAGGAACCCAAAGTACTTATATTCTCATTTGACTTTGAAGTATCCTTTTACCTTGTTATGCGATATGATTCTACCACTGACACGTTTTGAGGGACTGGCCTGTTCACTGAGGTAGATAGATAACAGCAAGGTCGTGGCCTGGTAGCTAGTTAGTGTGTAGGAGAGTGGACGGGCTTAAAACTACAATGTAGGGGAAATGACACAATGTGTCGGTTCTCCCCATATATGCTTTAATAGGATGTAATGATTTGTCTTTTCATCTTAAAAATATATCATCCATAACTATACTTTATGCTGAAAAATTAACTATTAATATTAGCTGTTCTTACAAGCGAAGTACCAAGTCCTGTTGAAATCTGAAATTGAAATTTGCTTAAAATCTTGGTGAAGGAAGCAGTTTGTTATAAAAATGCAGCATGCCAAACTATAGTAGCTAGATATTAATATAAGACTTAAATATGCAGCAATATATCATCATTTATACCACAGGGAGGCAATATTGCCATTAACTGATTGAAATGGAAGACCCTGGTAAGCAACGGGGAGCAATTCATTTGACAAGACAGTTACTCCACACTTCAACCAGCCTTGCATTGCTGTTGCAGGATTCTGGCTTCAATTTCAAGACCTTTGATTTGACCTTCTTAACCTATCATAGGAATTTTAACATAGTGTGACAAATCACAGGTCCAGTTAATTTTTATGCCACTTTATTTATTCTAAGACTGAATCACAAAACACCATTATCTGTTTTATTGTTAACACAATGCACAATTCATCATGACTTTGCAACTCACAGCTATTGGTTATATCATAATCTCTACACAAGCTTAACTGCTCTGACTGTCCTGACTGAGCTAATTTCCTTGTATATAGCCAAGAATTAGTGCTAGCAACTTTTCTAGAATTCGTTTCTTGAAGCTTCTCATTAAAACCTGGCCTTTGTAACTTCTTAAGATGTCTGGAATCCCTTGTGTTGCCTAACAACATAATAGTGTGAGGTGGCTGACCTTGAGCCTTCTTTGATGTGCGGCCGGGTCACAATAGCTTGGCATGAAGAATTTGATACTTCCCTCCTTCATTGTGAGGATGCTTTAATTTTGTTTGGAACTTTTGTGCCATAAAATCCCAAGTTTAAGTTAGTGTGAGGAGTAACTTAAGCTATGAGTTCAGAAATCCATTTTGACACTGGGTAAATTATGTAATACATTTTAAAAAGTGTTATGTATCTATTGTTTAAATTGGAATCTCTTTAATCCCAATGTGGGATCAACAAAATTCAAAGAGCTTAAAATGAAAGATATGATATACATAATATCTGTTTGCCCATAGGACAAGCATTTATCATATTCATGGAGTCTGTGTTTATATTTCTACATCTAATAACCAATAATTTATTTTATTTCATAGGAAGCCCTTGGAGCCCAAAATCGCCTTCTGGAAGTTTTGTCTTAATATTCAGTTTATTCTTCGCTCTAATAATTTACAATGCATATGCTGCATTCATAACATCAGTCCTGTCTGTGCGTGTGGCATCAATAAGAGGATTAGAAGATCTGCTGGACAGTGATTTCCAGTTCAGCTATACGCTAGGTGGCCAGGATGAAGCGTTTCTAAGGGTAAGGGACCGCAACACTTATTTACATTCTGCTTCATATATCTACATATATTAATAAATGAATTCACAACAGTAGTATCAGAAGTTATGATAACTTTCTAATAACCTAATTGAGGTTAATGAATTCTCCTTGCTGTGACATTATTGTCAGAATGAAAGTGATTATACAGGGTTCTTCATTTAAACCTAATGGGCACAGAGCATTTTGCCTGTGCATGGCTGGGTGTGCCACAGCCGGCTTTGCTGCTGTATAAACTCTGCACATAAAGCATGTATAACACTCTTACCTTATAGAAGATGCTGCAAATATTGTCCACCCTCGGCTAAACAACTATTATATCTGGAGAACACATTCTGATTCACATGATTAAGTTGGGCTGCTGTAATATTTTCAATTTCATTTCTATTATTTGGTTTAGTTCTTTCCATGTATGAGGATTTGTCTAACACTAAAACCATATGTGTGAAAGTGTTCGTGTTTTAAAATAACGTGACTCAGTACCACGAATGCATTATTGTGAATGGTTTCTTTCATCAGTGAATGACAGTTTAATTGATCCACAGCTTCTGTGCTTTTCTGACAAGGTGTGATTCCACCTAAATGGTCGTGTCAACACTCATAACAGTTGGTAATAAGCCTCTAAAAATCCACATCACATTAAAAAAATCCCTCATTATGATCAGAGAGTTGGAGTTCGGTGTGCTGTTAGCGCTAGATGCATATTGGTCCAATATTCTATGAGCAGACTGTAAATGAAGAGAGGTACCAAAATGATGTTTTGACCCCATTTTATCATGAACTGACAGAAGAAGAGAAATCATATGGGTGGTTTCAACAAGATTCTGCTACTGCCCATACAGCAGAGGAGTCCATGAATAAAATTAGGGTAGTGTTTGAAGATAGAGTGATTAGTGCTGGTGTATGGCCCTCTCGCTCCCCTGGTCCAACAGTGTGCGATTTTTACTAGTGGGATAACATGAAAGACAAAGTTTATGAGACAAATCCTCATACATTGGAAGAACTAAAGCAAAATACTAGAAATTAAATCAGAAACATTACAGTGGCCGAACTTAATTGTGTGAATCAAAATGTGTTTTCCTGATATAATGCTTGTTTAGCTAAGGGTGGATGAGATTTACAGCATCTTCTATAAGGTAAGAGTGTATATATGCTTTACATGTGGAGTTTATGTTGGAGCAAAGCCAGCTGTGGCACACCCAAATCACACAGAGGCAAAATGCTGTGTGCCCGTTAGGTTTTAAATGCAGAACCCTGTATATTGTCTGTAAAGTATTTTTATGAAAAATTAAAATTGTTTCTGGGATGTGCAAATTGAGCTGAGGCCAAATTACTTTATCAGTGTAATAAAAACTTTGCATTATTAATTTTAGCTCAGATTTTGGCAGCATCTCTTTTGGTTTTCTGTGCTTCCCATATGTTTCATACTCACTATTGCTTTTTCAATCCATAAAATTTTGTCAAAAGCGGAATCTTCCATTATCAATTTCACCTGACGTGGTACATTCTGACAGTTCATAGTTTTGCCTTCAAATAACTTTTATCAGACAGCTAATCAACTGATAACTGGTGACTTGCTGCTAACTTGGATGCACATCTTTTTAAACATCACCTTTTTGCTTTAAGGTCATAAATTATAGTGGATTTTACAAAGAAGTAAGAAAGAGGATAGAAGTTATATGGAAGCAAGAGTACTGGGCTAGTTTTGAGGATAAAGGTTCTTTAGATTTATATAGATTGATTAAAAGAAATTAAGAGCCAGAGAAATACATTTGTGAAACTGACAGATATACATACACATGTGCATCTTGTTGAAACCACCCGTATGATTTCCTTTCTTCTGTCAGTTCATGATAAAATGGGATCAAAATGTCATTTCGGTACCTCTCTGCATTTAGTCTGGTCATAGAATATTGGACTGATTATGTGTCTAGCACTAACAGTGCACCAAACGCCAACTCTTTGATCATAATGTGGGATTTATTGAATGTGATGTGGATTTTCCGAGGCCCAGTACCAACTAGCCATGCACACAATGGCAGCCAGTAGTGGGGGAATCCAGCAAGGTTGGGGGGGGGGGGGAGGCGAAATGCTGTGTGCTCCATTAGGTTTTAAATGAAGAACCCTGTATAAAGAATATGTAGAACAAGGAAATACTGAACTCTTTAAACAATATTAAAATCATTCCTATTGTGCAAATATTATAAGTACAAGCTACATATCCACATTGATTTTGATATGTATTATGATTAACCATGCATAGTTACAATGAAATGCTTATCTTGGAAACAGCATAGATATGCCAAACACTCTGTAGATATGTAATACTTTATGCCAATAATGCCTCTTACCTAAAACATAAAAGAGAAATGGTTGTGTGTCCAATTGACATGAAAGCAAGAATACCAGAAGTATGGTATGAAGAAACAAGGTCACCCACATGTTCTAAACTTGAAATTCTATCAATTAATCCTACAGCAACTTATTTAATGTTTATGAGTGTGCATTTACAATTTAACAACAGATTTTAAGATGTTCAAGAACTTATTTATTCATTCATTCGTTCATTCATTCGTTCATTCATTCCTTTATATATTTATTTATTTGTTACACAACATTACATTGTTGAGCTAGTGCTCGTAAGTTGGTGACACATCAAGATTAGCAATTACAAACTTTGAGATTTCATAATAAGTAAACATACATTTCCAGTCAAAGCTTTATGTCTAATACTAATATTTGAGATAATACTTGATGGAATAAAAGCAGTGGTTAATTAGATGTGTCTTGAGACATGATTTGAAATTATTTATGGTTTTATTGCTTTGATGTAGCTTGGCAGGTTATTATACAATTTAATGCCCAAGTGTAGAATACTTTTCTAATAGAGTGAGGTATTGTGATTGGTTACATGCAGATGTGTATTTTTTCGGGTGTTATGTTTATGTACTGTTATTCATTGCAAATGGTGTATCAGCGGCGTTAATGTTCTTAAGTATAAACATAATTGTTTCTTGAATATAAATCCAGGGAAGTGGAAGGATACCTAATTTCCTAAACAGAGGTTTGGTAAAGCCTTCCATGATTCTAAACAATTTTTTCTGTGCAACGAAGGTTATCTTACTCAGTGGAGACTCGCCCCAGAAGACTATGGCATATCTCAATAATAGTGAACATGTGCACAGTATGCCACCCTAACTGTTTCTTCATTTGTACAGGTTGTTAATACTCTAATCATGTGAACTAAGTGTTTTCTTTATTGCATTAATGTGAGTGTCCCATTTCATATTACATTGCACCCAGATGCTAAGGAATTTGATGGATTCAACTTTTTTAAGTGTATGATTAAGGAGTTGTACTTCAGGGGCAAGGTTATTTTTGTTCCTGTCAGTATGTATATCCATTACTACAGTTTTTTCTGTATTTATAATGAGCTTATTACATGTAAAATAATTTGTGATTTTCTCAGCGATGTGCTGAATGACAGTTATAAATGCTTCTTTTTAGATTACTTTGATCAGAATAGTTGTGTCATCAGCATGTAATATAGTTTTTGTAGATGGGTCGCTTAATTGGAAGTTGTTTACAAAAGGAAGAAATAAAATAGGACCTAATATGTAACCTTGCTGAACCCTGTATTTCACTTTCAGTGGACTGGAATGATAAAAGTTGACTTTAAATTTGTCTTTGTATTTTAATTCTACTATTTGTATTCAATTACTCAAGTATGGCTTTAGCCATTCACTAGCTAATCCTCTGATGCCTAGTTCCTCTAGTCTAATTAACAATTTCTGGTGATCTACAGTGTCAAAAGTCTTAGTTAAGTCTAGGAAAATAGCTTGTTGCTTTTGATCTATGGCTCTAAGGGATTCTGTTATAAAAGAGAAAATTGCAGTTTCAGTTGATTAGATGGAAGATGGATATACAGAAGGATACCTAACTTTAGTTTGAAAAGGGGTTTAAGGAGCATAAATATGTACATTAATGGGTAATTAATAAAATTGTTCTTTTATACTGATTCATAGACTGTGAATGATACAGCACTTCGTCGTCTGTATTTTAAAGGACTTGTGCATAACCATGGTGTTGAGGAAGCTACAGAAGGACTTGTCAAAGCATCATATGGGGGCTATGCATTCTTTGTTTCTGCTCGTTTAGCCCGAAAAGCCTTCAATACCTTCATAGCACTAGATAAACGCTGTGAAATTCAAGAGCTCTATGTTGAAGCCACAAAAAGCTCTATAGCTTTCCCTATGGGAATTGGTTCTCCTTATAGAAAGTTAATTAATCTAAGGTATGTATTATTATATTTAATTTTATTTGTTAATGATTTCTTTATTTTGAATAATACCCAGCACTCAGAATATCAATAGATAATTGTTCCTTTGATGTGTCCTCTGTGGTCTTATTAGTGAAAATACTCTTTCAACATTAGCATTGTGTTGCTTTGCCCCGACACAATACCAACCTTTTGTCTCGGAGTGCAAATGCTGTGTTGCCAATCTCACGTTCAATGTTACTATGTATGAGTATACTCTTTGACTGTAGTTGGTGTAGCCATATTGCCATAGCAATTTGCAGTAGTGGCAAATAACCAATTATTCATTTCTATTTTCCCATTTGCCAGTTCATTTTTAACCATGACTGCCTGTTTCTGAAAATGTAGGGCATTAGACACTTTTCAAAAGTTCCCCCGAGATACCAGACAAACGGTTAAAATGTAGGGTATGTCCAGGAATAGACATCTGGTAACCCTACTCCAATAACCATTATGAAGTAGTGAACAAATTAGGAAACAAATTTGGACTCTGGTAGAAAGAAACAATAAAACTCCATTCAGCTGTAGAAAAGCTCATGCAGGACACCATGGAAATGAAATTGCAGACAAATTAGCAAAGAAAGCACCAGGCAACAACGAAATAGAAATCTGCTGCAAAATAAAATTTCCAAAAGTTACGTGATAAAAGATACACAAGTGCAAATAAGTGGAGAAGTGATTAGCAACTAATAACAACAAAAGTCCAGATGACTAAGACATTTTTCCTTGCAGTGAAAGACAGGATGCAACTTGATATATCAATAACATGAAAATTCAAGCTCTTGTCAAAGGATATGAATTTCAAAGTTCATACTACTACAGTTCAACATTATGGACAACCCAAAGTATCCTTGTGATGCAGCGGAGCAAAGAGTTGACCATATTCATTTATTTTTGAGAGTAAAATACTAGACAGGGAATGAAATTAATTCAAACAAAAAAGAGGAATAAAGAATGTTATTGACCACTTCTAAAAATATAACAATAAAACCACATAGAAGTTATTTCCAACAATTTGTAAATTCCATTAACCTTGATTTATTATAAAGTAAATAGTGAATGTAAAACCAAAATAGTGTATATGTCATATTCTATGGCAGCCACAAAATTTAAAGGTGACTGATAGTTGACTATTACTATTCTTTTTCCTGTTGTACAAATAAATTTTGTGGGCACAAATGATATTTATATCACTGGCTTTACAGCATGATTTCACAGTGGGTTTAACTATACAATACTGCAAGGCGTGGCAAGCCTTTGATTGAATTTTGTCTTTAGCCAGCCGCCATTCAATTTTGCGACACCTATAATATAACTGTACTAGACAGTGTAGCAGTATATGGGTAGCTCCAATAATTTAATCAGACATTTGCACATGACTTCCAAATGGTATTAGTTTATTAATAACAGAAGAAGCAATAGATCTGTGCAAATAATGTGATCATTAGAATAGCATAAGCAAATCTCATAAAAATCATTGTAAACCCAATGTTCTACACACAATATCTGGCATGTAGAATTCCTTTAAATGTAATAGAGCAAAGAAATCAAATACACACACATATACCCATGCATACACACAAACACATGTGCACATGCACAGACACACATGCATGCATATACATACTTGGTTGCACACATGCATGCACATGTGCACATGCATACGTACACATGTACACACACACGCATGGAATATTTGGTTTGGTTCTTTAGCCAAAGTGGGAGGTGATGCTTGATCTATTGTTTGCTTCAGTTTACATCTCCAAAACTATTATGTAGTTCTTTTATGCGTGAGAAGTATACTAACATTTAATTGAAATTAGTAATACAAAATACAGAGATGTCACACTAAGCTCTGTTTTTCTTTCCTTTTGTTGTAGCTTATTACGGATGAGAGAAGAAGGTATTTTGGGCTACATGCAACGAAAGATGTTACCGAGTATGCCATTCTGTCAGGCCTATTCAGCTTTCAACAGTGCCAGTATAACTGATGTTTATTCAGCATTTCTTTTGTTGGGAGCAGGACTGACTATAGGGTTTGGTTTAGGTTTACTGGAAAACATGTGGAGAAGAAAGTCAAATTTTTTCCAGTGGATAACGGAAAAAATGCTTAAGAAACACTCATTTGTTACCTTACCTTCTATTACTAAGCAAAACCAAGTGGCTCCAGATACTGCGTGGCTTAATTAATTGTATATTATTGTTTTGATTCTGTGTAGAGCAAAGCCTTCCATTCATTTAGTAACCATTTTAACAATTTAACTGCATTTAGAACATGTTTTAATGTGGAAAGCACCTTTATCCAATTAAGGATTATTGGACTCTCAGCAGTATAGCCTGTGTTCATTCCCAGTGTCTTCAAATGAAATTACAAGGATTGTCCCAGAAGTACCTGACCTAAGAAAGAAAGCACAAAAATTATGGGAAAAACATCTTTATTTCGGTACATAGTTTCCTTTCAGCTCATCCCAGCAATGCTCAATAGCTTTGATAGCCTGTTTATAGTGAGAACTGCCAAGCTGTGCAAAATAGCCATCAACTCAGATTCCTTTTTATTGTTGGCAAATCTTTTACCACCAAGCCAGTTCTTTAAGTGTGAATAAGGAAGGGATTCAAACCTTGACTCATTGATTTTGGCCATGGCAATAATGGATGTATGAACTGGTGCATTGCCTTGATGAAACAAAACTTTCTTTTTAACTAAATGCAGCTGGTTTTGCTTGATTCCATCACTTAAACACTGCAACAAGTTTGCATAATATTTGCTATCAATTGCTTTTTCTTTTTGGAGATAATCAATGAAAATTATCCCACATGCATTCAAAAAACCTGATGGCATGACCTTGCCTGCAGATGGAACTGTCTTCACCTTCTTTGGAGCTGATTCTCCTCTTTCAATCCACTGTTTCAACTATTCCTTCATCTCAGGTGTGAAGTGATGGATCCATGTTTCATCCATAGTTATCACTGATCCAAAAACTCAGTATTATTTTGGTAAAACATTGCCAAACACTCAACTGAAACATCTTCATGACACTGTTTTTGTCCCATTATGAGCAAATGCAGCACCCATCTTATGCAAAGCTTCCTCATGTCCAAATTTTCAGTCAGTATACAATGCACAGCCTTTCTGAAATGCCTGCAATGTCTGCTAACTCACGCACTTTCAGTCAATGGTCATCCAATAACATTTTGTGGATTTTCTTTATAATTTTTACTCTGTGTTCACTCTAAGGTTGATCCGCGTGAAGCTAAACCCAAGTGGCCAGTCCACAGTTATAACATATCCTTCCGGCCATTCGCACCAGAAATACTGTCACAACCACATGGTGAGTGCATGCGGTACGTAATAGAAAGGAAACGATCCCTTATTCCGTCAACTTAAAGAGTGACTCACATGTAACTAGAGATTAACGGCAATTAGATTGATAGTTACAACAAAATAAACCTGTTGTGGCACTTTATCAATTGTTGGCGGCTCATTTTTAAAAAAGAAATTGTGCACAGTTGCACGAATTGCATTTTTAACAAAATCGTCTCATTCTTGCATGACGTATTTAACGCGCTTTCTTTTTTTCCCGGGTGTAACCACTTTTCCCATTTCAGCTTTTTGTTTACCAGCACTGTTCATACTGGTACTCGAAACACCGATGAACTCAGACATTAATTTCACTACTTTGATGGGAAGAGTTGGATATTTCTCACGTAACTTATAATGTATGCTCAACACTGTTTTTTCACCACTAGTCAATGGTTTTCCCACGTTACTCTTTACATAAGTCGACGAAGACGCAAGAGCAAATTCACCGCCGCCGTCCGCCAAGATCCTAAATAAACTATACGGTAAACTATACGGCTGTAAATTATACAGTAAATACTCGACTGTCAGGTAACTCATACGAGTTGCATGTTGGGACTTGTAACTCTGTTTATCAGTTTACATCAGCGTTAATTAACCTCTTAGGTATTTGTATGGAATATTACACCATATAAGGATAAATTCATTCTAAAAGTCAGATTAATAGTATGGGACTACTTCCCTGCACACATTGCTACCGTGTTGTACCGCGGTGCAGTGGTCACATGGGTTTGTATTGACAAGGATAAACCTAAGAGTGAATTGAGTTTAGCATGATCAGCTCATTTGGTAGACCACTGCAATATTCATTTTGGCAGCTCATACAGCCTCACTTAAACTCTTGTCACCCAATATTTTACTGTTGTAAACAAAGGAGCAGACTTCCCCAGAGTAGCATCTAGCTCAGCTTTAATTTTAGTTGGACTAAGACCTTTCAAATGAAAGTATTGTATCAAATAATGATGTCCAGTTTTATCCATGTTTACAAATTCACTGAGAGCATTCACTATTAATGGCTGCCAAACAAATACTAAACAACATAGTATTGTCAATCTTCAAACATAAGCTTTATAAGGTTGGTACTTTCTACATACTCATTTGTTTGAAACAATCACTATCTATACATCAGGTTGGGTAGAGTCCTCATAACATCAAACAAAGCAGCATCAGGCAGGTTTCTCCAGTTACTACTGACTCCCATCACCAAGTCCATATGACTTATTGTCTTTCTCGTCAACATTATTGTTGTTATCATGGTCATCATCATCCTTATCATCATCTTTGACAGCAGCACCAACCCCCCCACCACCACCACAATTGAAAAAATCTATGTGTATCGACATATGGACTCAGTTTGAGTGATTTTAGTGACAAATTACTTGGGTGGAGCTTTCCTGGAGTGTTCCTTCTTATGTTGAATTCATCTGTTCACTCCCTGTTATCTCAACAATAAGAGCGGATCACAAAATGCCAGCCACCACCATTATAATGTATTCTGTTATTCAATATTTAAGTAGAGAATTGATATTTACTTCCTCTGCATCATCAGTTGGGAAGCACAATGTCATGTGAATTGGCAGTGACTTAGATGGAAAGTTAAGTATAAAATTTGCTCCATGATGAAGACTATTCCTGTTTGTTTAGTCGTGTTCTTTCAATTGTATTGATATACAAAGATTTTTATATTACACAGATTTGACATAAGTATAAAATTTCAAACATCAGAAGTATTACTATTCAACTGAGAAATAAGAATAACTTTAATATCATTTGAGTCAAACTGATACTCCATGCTCCACTTACCTAGAATGCATTTTGCTAGATCCTTCCTAACATCACCAGCTTATGTCGACTGTTGGATTATGGTTTAGGGAACTCTGGTGACAATTGAGATAACGGTGACTCCTTGAAGTTAAACTGAAACATAACTTCCTGTAGCATTTTCTTCTATAGCACATGATTAAATAAATGAAAAATAAAATTGGTTCAATGTTTAATTGCCAATATGCCACCAGTCCCTTATCATTTACTTCTTTAATTAGCATAGAGAGGTAGAGCTTCAAAAGGTAAGTTATTCATGTCTTTTCTATTTGTTGCTAAAATGAGTCATTTAGCCACAAAATGACATTAAATAATTGGATTCCAGCGTGTCTATTGGAATAAATTTGTGAAAATACGCTTGGCAACATTGGTGAGTGTGAAGAGTGGAAGGTTAAGAACGTTGACAGTCAAAACTGCCTGCTTGAACACTGCTTGGAAACTTTGAATGAAAATCATCCCTCCCCTCATTACTTGCAGTAACTGATAAGGAACACACAGACACGTGGCATAACCAGTTTTTAAGGCTAGCGTAGATTTTGCTTTCACCCATCATAGATCAATGCATGCCTAGCAAAATATTCACCTGTTCAATCCTACTCTATTGCCAGACTATGCCGATAATGTATTCAATAATGTTCAATTATCTCCTTCATCTTTCAGGATAGATGAATATGTTATTGAACTTTCTTATTCATCATATTTGAATCTATTACCACATGAAATCTGCACACTCATAGCCCTAACAACCTGTATATATAATTTTTTTTGAGGCTACATTTCTTTAAAGAGTCAATGTAATCTGATTTTGCTCTACTTGTGTTATAGATGGCTCTGTAAGAATGCTTGTAATGGAACTTGAATGCATGGCAGGAAACAAATAACAATCCCTAGGGCATCTCTCCTATACAGAAGGTACTTTTATCACCCAGGCACTGTGTGCTCCAACCACAGCCAAGACCATGGAGGTGGTGGGACTTAGCTTGCTGACTGCCCCAACCATGAGGCAACTATTTGACCTTTTATGGACATTGCCCTTCCATTAGGATAACTACTTAATTGGCATCACAAGGTTGAGTAAACCTCAGACCAGACCTCCCAATGGGAAAAAATCCCCACTTCAGTACCAGGGATCAAACCCAGATCCCCTGCACCAAAGGCAGGTGCACTATCATTGTGCTATGAGGGTGATCACATGAAATAAAACCAAGATATAAATTTCCAGAATTTCCATATGATATTCAAGGTTTGTTAGAAAAGAAAATGGCAAAACAATGGTTTGTATGTACTATTTGAAATAATGGAAGCCAGCAAATAGAATGTATAACTCGCTATCCTATTTTTAAATAAAAATTCTGATGTGTTGCACTCATATGACTTTCTCTACTCTTGTACTAACCATTCTTACAAACTCTTATTCCTTTATCTTCTTTGTCTTAGTTGAGATAAACATTTGCAGAAATTATCTTATTGTTTATCTTATTGTAGGTACAAGGGGAATATGGGAATACAGCAGCCTTTGAGCGTTAGTCAAATCTTTTAAAGCTTACAAATTTCGTTCTCTTTGCTTGGTTAACATATAAAAAATTTGATAACAGTGTTCCATTTGACAGTAGTATAAGATCTGCAAAACTCACACAAATAACAAGGAATATCTCCCAAATGGTTCACACAACAGAAAAATGTATTTAGACATAAATTATGTATATTAGTAAGATCTACATTTTTTGTATAGCAAGATTTGGTCTATCTCTTATGGTTTACTAGTTATGTAAAAGTCACCCAGAGTAAATAGGACTGCATGGTCTATAGCCAGAAAATTCAAGATAAGACACTTAATTTGCCATAAAAATATATCAAACATATGGCATTTTAATCAAAATCGTTAGAGCCATCTTCAAGAAGATCAAAATTTTCCATGTAAAGGGTAGTTTAGGGTGGAGGAATTTTCTTCAAAATCTTTGTGTTGCATCCTTGAAAGACATTAAACCTAAATACCAACTTTGGTTTTTAACTGCCTTTTTGTTTTTGAGTTATGCTGCCTCAAAACATACATTTCCAGTGAAATCCTGACATCGAACTTTGGGTGGAATACAATACTTCCTCTACTTTACTATATGTAGTAGAGAAAGTATGAGAATGCCAGCAGCCCCATAAATAAGGATAGGAATGACCTTTAACATGAGCAGTTAAATTGTATTCAGACTCACTCTCATTAGAAAGCATAAGCTAAAGGAAAATAACCATGTTGTATGTAGGAAACCTGAACAACCCATGGAGTAATCCATCCATGGAGTAATCCAACTTGTGGCTTTTTACAAAGAAAGGTCTCTCTTTATTACAATGGAGCAATGCCATAAGGATGAACTGTAATGTGCCTTCAGTTTGCAGTGTTCCAGGTAGAGGGCAAGTAAACTGTTGCTGTGTGTGCAACGAGACCAAAACCCTCTTTCGTGAGCTTGGTTTCTGCAGGAAGGGCAAACTACTTAGAAACAACAAACATCACACAGTGCGGATGGTGATTGTTGATTCACTCAGAGCCAAAAAGAAATGTTAGGTCTATGAAGAAATGTTTTGTTCCTCCATCAAAAGAGCAAACATAGTTGTCATTGACAGACACCATGATAAAGGATTAATTCTTAACCCTACAGTTCGATTTGAAAAAAAAAAAATGTACACCAAATTAACAAGAATGATAAGGAAAAAAACTAAATTATAAGTCTTGCATTTCTTATTTAAGATACAAATACAAAATATAAAATTGAGAAGTGATTGTGGAATAATTACTAAATTTACTGTGATTTGTTTCAACGTTTTGAATTGCAATTAAGTGTTTTAGAATACATCGGCTTACAAATTATGTGTGATTCTTTGTAGATATATTATACACAATCATCTGTATACTACACTAAATTAAATAAAGAAATCTAAATGGTTAGCTGTCCTATTTCCAAATTTTATAATAATTTTGTATTTTATTACACTTTATCTATCAAATATTTATCCTTTATCATTCATATTTAAAACTATGTTTTTCTACAGATTTATTAGCATTAATAATAATGATTAATATATATGTGAGAAGCTATGAAAGAGTGTTTTAAGTATATAACATATATATTTGAAAGAGTTATGGTTGATGAATAATACTTATTCCTAACTTTGTGCCTATATTACTTTACAGCAAGATGCATAAAGAGAATTTCTAAAATGAGTGTCAACTGAATGAAAGACAGGAGCTGTTAGAGTGTACTTTGATATATGGCTGTACTTGTCTCAATGCAGGATCATCTATCAGAATCAATAAGGAACAAAATTGCTGATTATTGAGAAAGTCTGCCTTGTGATACTTCCTGTCTATTCCTGACTCAGCTATCTATTATTATGCATCATACTGCTGAGAACTGAACCTCTGGCATTCACAGGAAAAGTGCATTATCCATACCTTAACATTTTCTTCTCCTGGAAGCCTAACAGACTCCTTTGAAATGATTTGATATATTGTGAAATTGCCTTGAAGTATTCAACATTACCTTTAACTAAGTAACTTCCAGTATGTGGATAGTGTGGTCAAGAGCAACCAAGAAGGAGAATCTGCAGGATTCAAGATGTATCCTACTAAGGTACCTATATTAATTCATAGCATTTCTTTCATTGTTAAGTTATAGTAAATTAATGTAGTATTCCAACTGTAGATGTGCCCTTTTTATCATTCTCTGATACATGCCATATATATTTTTATAAGTTTTCATAAACATTTTTTCCTTTCAAGTTGACATCATCATTTTAGAGTTTAGCATAAAAGGAAAGTCATTAAAATATTTAAAATGATTTACTTGACATCTGACATGTAGAGGCTACCATTCAGCAATCTAGAAAAGTATGTTATTGCTACTTCTCAGAACAAGTATGAGAAGTTAAAATATTAAATTACAGATAGTTTCATGATTATATTGTTGAAACTAATACATGTAAAATATTTCCCCACCTCTCTTTCATCCCCTCTGTCCTCTTGCTCTCTTTATTTTGGAAATGATAAGGGTTTATATGGATACCCTATGTTGCATGTCTGCATGTAAGTATGTTTGTGAGAGAGAAAGAGAGAGGGTGACATCTTATAGGTTGAAAATGTTTTGAATTTAGCGATATATAAAACTCTTGTCGTGTGATGTCTCTTCTGAACCTATACTTGACACCTTCCACTACTGAAACTTATAAAACTTGTCTTAAAATTAGCGTATAAATTGTACTTAAGTTCCATAACAAGTGAAATCTTTCAAGACAATGAATGAAATGATGGTGACATCAAATGCTCATGCTGCTCATAACAGCAGCACCTGCTTGCTGCTTGGGACAGTGTTAATCAAGGCTGTACGACATGCATACCACAGAAAAAGTGAAGTCATTTCCACATCTGCAGTCTCTTAACATAAGCATGGAAATTAATAAATATTGAGACATATTGGAGGAGTTTGTTGGAAGATTTTCAGATTTGGAAGCTTTCAAATTTAAACTGGATCTGTTTCCTTTGCCTTGTCCTGTTCACCCCAAGAATGTTCCAGCTGAACTTCAAGTAGAACTTACTGACTTGTGATTCAGATCTACAAAAGGCATATAGCAATAATAATATTGTCAGAGTTTATCAAACCCTTGTTCCACAAACATACACATAATTTCATAACTATTATTATTGCTATATGTCTCTTTTGGATGTAAATCACAGCATAAATCAGTAAGTTTAATGTGGAATTTATTGCACTTGGTTTGACATTGCTGGTATAAATGTTCCTGTTAATTTTAATTTCAATAATGTCTATGTGTCTTAATTTTACCTGAACATTTGTGTGAAATTAATGCAAATTTTTAGTGTAATATGCAATGCAAAACACTACTAACTTAAATTATTAATGCAAATCTTTCAAATAATTATCACCAAAAAATCTTGCCTTTGATTATTGGAAATGAGAGGCTTTTATTAGAAATGGTAGAGTATGGCCAAGAAAAGAATGACTACAACCACACTGGACAAATTGGATAGTATTCAAGCTATGAAATTGCAACGTAATCATAGGTAAACATTCAAAGTTTAAAATGTGAAAAAAAAATTTTGAAAAATATGCTAGTTAAGTTTATAATTGGGCATGTCAGGGTTTGAATGAAAATGTAGGACAAATCAGGTTTTTATTCAATCACAGTTGTACATGTCTTTTTTCAAATGCACAAAATCAACATGTTCATTAATTAAACCATCAAACCAGTTTACATATAAACTGCACTACACCTTCATTACAACAAACACACATATATTCTCTTTCTTTCTTAAGGATATTTGCTACATCCCTTTCTTTAATAAACTGGCATATCATTTCAGCTTTTTGATGTGTTCCCAAACTTCTCCAAACTGTTTTCTTAAGAATTCTCTAACCGTTCCCTATTTGTCTTCTGAAATGTTGTGTGTCATGTTCAATGTTTCATTAATTGCAGTAATAGCATCATGCTTTTTAAGCTTAAATATGCTTTGAAAATATGTTATTAATTTCAATTTTAAAAAATTATTGCTATCAATGCCCTACCACTTAAAAAACATTTAGCCCTGACCCATACACAATTTCGTCCCCAGGATTGAAAGGTGAACTTATTGGTTTTCAGGCCCCCCATGGGATGGTACAAGCCCAAGGTGGGAGGGGACCCTGTTTCTGAGTCCCGCGCTCCCCTTCGGAGTACAAACCCAAAGGGTGGGAGAGGAACTGAGCTGAGCCAGCCTCCACTGGGGTGATTTTAATTGGGAAAGAGTAGGGACACTGCCACCTGCTCTGTTGTGGCAACGTTCTGGCTGCCCTTAGGATCCATTTGCCTCATCCATCCTCCTGGGGGGTGCTCCGTTAGGGGCAGAGGCATCAAAGATTGCCTTTCGGTCGAGGTGTGAGGTCCTCTTCCGCAAGTTGTCATACAGCCAAAGCCTCTAGGTAAGCGCCACCCAAAATCCTTCAGTGTATAAATCTGAACAGAAATACACCATGCACTTAGTCAGCAGTAGGAGGAAACAGTGCGGGAGAAGGAACTGATGCGGGCGAGACAGACTGCTCCAGCTATAGAGAATTTGCGCCTTGCTATGGCCATTTCCCTACTTGTTGTTTAGAAGAAATTGCGATCAACCTGCTACACGATTAGCCAACTTGAAGCTTCTAAATATAATGTAGCCATTTTCTTGATCAACATGTGAGTTATATTAATGTTGCAAATACATAACATGTATTTTTATTAAAACAATAATAATAATTTTTTTGTACTTACTAAGGTCAATACTTCAGTTTGGATACTTATTCCCTTGCTGTGTTGACATTTTTATTTGTTATGTTTATGTTTCTTGTAGCAAAATGCATGCATGCATTTGTCTCTGCCAACAGCAGTAAATTTCAATCTGTGCAAGTGTGGAAATGAACAGAATTGCGAAACTAAAGAAGGTAAACATTTCGGGTTTATCCTTAGAAGAAAAGCTGCAAGTTAAAAACGAAGGCAGACTGCTGCCACGAATCAATTTAGTAAAAGTGTAAAGAGAAGACCATACAGGACAGTTTATCGAAAGTGTGTTTAACAATTATTTGTGGATATGTGCTTATGAAGCAGCTATAGTTGTGGTGCTTTAGCTTGTCTCTAGGACCATAAATTGCAAGGTCAGTTCCACCACACTAGTCAGGGGCAGGGGGTGGAAAATGTTTTGTTGGCGGAAACTTTGGAAGTCTAGTCATGTCTGCCTGTTCAGTGCAACACTGATCGGATTGAAGGAATCAAATTTTCTTCCATTTTTCCCATAACAACAGAGACAGAGGGGTGAGTATGTGCATTTGTTTACAACATATCTCTTTCTCTTTCTTTAGGTCTGAGACAAGGTAGACCAAAGAGCCTATAATGGGAAAATTACATTGATTGTGTGTGTATGTGTGCACACGTGTGTGCGTGTTGGCAGAATTACCCAATAAAAGCAGAACGTTGCATAGATACGAATGGTGTTTAAGTCTAGTATCTTCCAAGGATGCAACAGAAGCTTTTCAACAAAATTCCCCCATCCCAACTACACCCTACATGGAACATTTTTCGAAAATGTTGATTTACTCAAAAAGGTTCTAATGATTTTGACTAAATTTGCACATGTTTAAGCTATATCCATGACAAATAAAGACTATGCATTGAATTATCTGGAAATAAGCATCTGAACTCCTCTTTATTCTGTCTGATTGTTGTTGTTGTAGTGTTTAACGCCCACTTTTACTACTACGGCACCGCAGGCGGATTCTGTCTGAATCATTGTTGTACAATTGGTATACCGTAAGAGAGGGATAACATGTTACTACATGAAAAATGTAGATCCCATTATAGTATACAAGTTTTGCAAAATTATTTTTTGTAGTGTTAACCATTTGCGAGATATTGTTTTTAATGATTTGCATTTTGAAATACTTTATACCTCTCTCAACTGCACTATTCTCCTTTCCTGCCTTCTTTCTAGGTCAGGCATGGGAAAGAGGGGTGACAGGAATGCAATTGAGCATTTACCCTTTCCACTTACCCTATCAGTTGTCTTTTATGATTCTGTTTGTTTACGTATACACACATCTTTACAGACAAGTTAAATTTCAAGTTGTGCAGGGGCGGAACCCAAAGAAACGTGATGTATTGGTTTTATGATTATGTAATTGCGATTACGTTACATACATTTTCTTTTGGCATAGCAAACACAATGTTTTATTTTAACTAGGAACACAAAAATACTTATGTTCCCATTCGGCTTTGAAGTACCTTTTTGTCTTGTTATGCGACAAGTTTCCTCCACTGCAAAAATTTGAGGGACTAACCAGTTCTCTGACGTAGATAACAGCAGGAGACATGACCTGGTAGCTAGTGGGTGTGCAGCAGAGTGGACGGAGTTAAAACTAAAATGTAGGGGAAATTACACATTATGTCAGTTCTCCTCATCTATGCTCTAGTTCAGGGGTGGGCAGAATAGTGTCTACTCCGAATCCACTGGGCATGCAACCCCCTAAAATTCTTGCTAGCTGGACGAGTGGTGATTTCTCGTTTCTTAAATCCTTGACAGTGGTGGATTGATACAGTTAATGATCAGCGCATTTGTTTCAAACAGGAAAGAGGTGGTCATACCTTTATTATGTGAAATCGGAATTACACACATTAATACTTGGCGTAGTATCTGTAACAGCTATGTGCAGTTGCTCTGAGAGGTGGTCATCTGAAACGCGAGATCTCAGTCTTGAATTTTCTTTGTTCATCAAAGAAAAAGAATTGTTCACAGACACATATGGAGTAAAATATAGCCGTAACAGTGTAACAGAAGCAGAAAATTCCCTCAAACCAACATATATTACCCTAAAAAGTTCTTTGAATACATCTGTGCCAACTAAATATCTGCGCTTATTTTTTGTCACCAGGTCTGTTTGTAGATCTATGAGTTCACATTGCAAGTTAACTCTTACATTGACTACATCTACAGTAAAAGGGTTAAGAAAGATTGAAATGTCATTCCTAGGATTCCTGAAATCATGGAATCTATGCGAAATAAGCTCAGTCTTCAAGAATGGGAATATGGCTCATAAGATTGTCTTCTGGCACAGTGCCAAGTGATTTTATACAACTGAAACAGATATTTCATAATTTTATTTGTTGGTTACGAAAGCTGTCACATGGCATGGTATGTTTGTTATGTTTAAATTGTAAACCTTCTAGAACTTTGGCACGCTCTAAATCTTGAACTATTACAAGGCAACAACAACAACAATAATCATAGTAATAATAATAATAATAATAATAATAATAATAATAATAATAATAATAATAATAATAATAATAATAATAATAATAATAATAATAATAATAATAATAATAATAATAATGATAATAATAATATTAATAATAACAATAATAATAATAAAAATAATAGTTTGCAGTAGCAGTAGCAATAATAATGATGACGGTAGTGGCGGTGGTGGTGGCGGCGGTGGCGGAGTAGGCGGTGGCGGTGATGATGATTGTGATCATTACGATTATGATTATCATTATTGATTATTATTACTATTATTATTAATATTACTATCATTATTACTAAATAGTATTATCACTATCATTATCACTGTCGCTGTCACTGTCACTGTCACTGTCACTGTCACTGTCACTGTCAGTGTCAGTGTCAGTGTCAGTGCCAGTGCCAGTGACAGTGCCAGTGCCCGTGCCCGTGCCCGTGACCTTGCCCGTGCCCGTGCACGTGCCCGTGTCCGTGTCACTGTCAGTGTCAATGTCAGTGCTAGTGCCCGTACCCGTGGTCGTGTCCGTGTCCGTGTCCGTGTCCGTGTCCGTGTCCGTGTCCGTGTCAGTGTCAGTGTCAGTGTCAGTGTCAGTGTCAGTGTCAGTGTCCGTGTCCGTGCCAGTGCCATATTCCCATTCTTGAAGACTGAGTTTACTTCGCATAGATTCCATGATTTCAGGAATCCTAGGAATGACATTTCAATCTTTCTTAACCCTTTTACTGTAGATGTAGTCAATGTAAGAGTTACCTGCAATGTGAACTCATAGATCTACAAACAGATCTGGTGACAAAAAATAAGTGCAGAGATTTAGTTGGTACAGATGTATTCAAAGAACTTTTTAGGGTAATATATGTTGGTTTGAGGGAATTTGCTACTTTTGTTACACTGTTAGATCTATATTTTACTCCACATGTGTCTATGAACATTTTTTTCTCTGATGAACATAGAAAATTCAAGACTGGGATCTCCCGTGACCACCTCTCGACGCAATTGCATATGGCTGTTACAGATATTACGCCAGAATTTGAACGTCTTCTCATGTGTTCGGATGATGACAATTAATGTGTGTAATTCCGATTCCACTTAACAAAAGTATGACCACCTCTTTCCTGTTTGAAACAAATGCGCTGCTCGTTAAGTGTATGAATCCGCCACTGTCAAGGGTTGAAGCAACCACAAGAATGTTACGCAGGTTGCGTGCACGGTGGATTAGGAGCAGACACTATTCTGCCGCCACCCCCCCCCCTCCCCGTGCTTTAAGCGAAAGCCAAAATTTTAAGAGTTGGTTGCTATGCGATATCTTTGAAATTCCGTTCTCTTTGCAAGGACAAGAGATAAAAAGCGAATAACATTCCTATTTGTGAAAAGTATAGGTATAAGCAAATTCAAAGAAATAATAAGGAATATTTCGGAAATAGCTCACTCAAAAGAAAAATGCATTATTTGACATAAATTGTATGTTTTAAGGAGATCCACATTTTTGTTTAGTAAGTTTTTGTCCGTCTCTTACTGTCTAACATTTATGCAAAAATCATCCAGAATGCCAACGGTAAGTACTGGCACGGTGCGGAGGGACTTGTTGATAAGCCTTCAGTTTCTCCTACGCAGTGTTGCCAACAGTACGTAGTGGCATGGTGCAGAGGGACTTGTTGATAAGTCTTCAGTTTCTGCTACACAGTGTTGCCAACAGTACGTACTAGCACGGTGCGGAGGGACTTGTTGATAAGCCTTCAGTTTCTCCTACACAGTGTTGCCAACAGTACGTACTGGCACGGTGCGGAGGAACTTGTTGATGAGCCTTCAGTTTCTCCTACACAGTGTTGCCAACAGTACGTACTGGCACGGTGCGGAGGGACTTGTTGATGAGCCTTCAGTTTCTCCTACACAGTGTTGCCAACGGTACGTACTGGCACGGTGCGGAGGGACTTGTTGATAATCCTTCAGTTTCTCCTACACAGTGTTGCCAACGGTACGTACTGGCACGGTGCGGAGGGACTTGTTGATGAGCCTTCAGTTTCTCCTACACAGTGTTGCCAACAGTACGTACTGGCACGGTGCGGAGGGACTTGTTGATGAGCCTTCAGTTTCTCCTACACAGTGTTGCCAACGGTACGTACTGGCATGGTGCGGAGGAACTTGTTGATAAGCCTTCAGTTTCTCCTACACAGTGTTGCCAACGGTACGTACTGGCATGGTCCGGAGGGACTTGTTGATAATCCTTCAGTTTCTCCTACACAGTGTTGCCAACGGTACGTACTGGCACGGTGCGGAGGGACTTGTTGATAATCCTTCAGTTTCTCCTACACAGTGTTGCCAACAGTACGTACTGGCACGGTGCGGAGGGACTTGTTGATAATCCTTCAGTTTCTCCTACACAGTGTTGCCAACGGTACGTACTGGCACGGTGCGGAGGGACTTGTTGATGAGCCTTCAGTTTCTCCTACACAGTGTTGCCAACGGTACGTACTGGCACGGTGCGGAGGGACTTGTTGATGAGCCTTCAGTTTCTCCTACACAGTGTTGCCAACGGTAAGTACTGGCACGGTGTGGAGGGACTTGTTGATAAGCCTTCAGTTTCTCCTACACAGTGTTGCCAACGGTAAGTACTAGCACGGTGCGGAGGGACTTGTTGATAAGCCTTCAGTTTCTCCTACACAGTGTTGCCAACGGTAAGTACTGGCACGGTGTGGAGGGACTTGTTGATGAGCCTTCAGTTTCTCCTACACAGTGTTGCCAACGGTAAGTACTAGCACGGTGCGGAGGGACTTGTTGATAAGCCTTCAGTTTCTCCTACACAGTGTTGCCAACGGTAAGTACTGGCACGGTGTGGAGGGACTTGTTGATGAGCCTTCAGTTTCTCCTACACAGTGTTGCCAACGGTAAGTACTGGCACGGTGTGGAGGGACTTGTTGATGAGCCTTCAGTTTCTCCTACACAGTGTTGCCAACGGTAAGTACTGGCACGGTGTGGAGGGACTTGTTGATGAGCCTTCAGTTTCTCCTACACAGTGTTGCCAACGGTAAGTACTGGCACGGTGTGGAGGGACTTGTTGATAAGCCTTCAGTTTCTCCTACACAGTGTTGCCAACGGTAAGTACTAGCACGGTGCGGAGGGACTTGTTGATAATCCTTCAGTTTCTCCTACACAGTGTTGCCAACGGTACGTACTGGCACGGTCCGGAGGGACTTGTTGATGAGCCTTCAGTTTCTCCTACACAGTGTTGCCAACGGTACGTACTAGCACGGTGCGGAGGGACTTGTTGATAAGCCTTCAGTTTCTCCTACACAGTGTTGCCAACAGTCAATTGGCATTTCCCACTAATTAGCTTATTCAAAACCACCAATAACCACTGGATTGGTTTTTAACACTTACATATCTATAGTTTAAAGTTAGAACCTCCATCTACTCCTATGCAAATATTGCTTGAAATATACTAGCTTTCTATTGCAGCTGGCAATACCTGGGAGCGCTTTCAGGAGGATTTGGAACAGGACGTCAGAGTACTCCAATATGTTATTAAAAACTGTGGAAAAGCAAATTAAAAGTGAGAATTTTTAGCCTGGTGAATAAATTTCCGCATGTAACAGTTTCCTCACTCATCTTTTACCATTGTCTCAAAAAAATGTTTGATAATACTGATACAGAACGTGACACATCTTATAACAATTTGAGAGCATGCGGTTGATCTGAGTGCTCGCACAGAAGTCTCCAAACTGGGGTATAAATGCAGACGAAAATTATGTATATGAGCTATTATCAACTATCTCGCCTAAAACAAATGCTAGAGTAACTTACTGGTGCGCCTAATCATTGCATTTTGATTGGGCTCTCACTTGGGTTACTAGTTGGCAGTAATTTTTGTAAGTTGGGGCTGGATTCGTTCAGTCCTGGCGTGATCTTCTCACATTTTCTTATGACACGCACGTATTATTACGTGATTTTCAACTCAATGTTGGAGGTCGATGATAATTGTGATAATTAAGGGGATGCACGTAATGGAATAATCTCTACAGTCAGTAATTCAGATAACAACCGATCACGCCTACTGCCTGTCCCGTCCCACTTAAGGAAACTCAGAAGAGTTCAAGCTTTAAACAGTCTCCAGCGTTTTTAATGGTCTTCTCAAATTGGAGAGTAAGCTACTAAATATAGGTGAGTTTATTCTAATAGCTGCACCCTTTTCATTTTGCCATTGTCTTATACTACAACACTATTATTTTGGTTTTTTGTCTTAAATTGGCAATGAACTTGTTAATTAATTTTCAATTGTCATTATGTACTGTTATTCTTTTTAAACAGCGGTTTACCATTTTTATGAGTTTCCCATCCATTAATTTAAAAGCTGTTTAGGTACAATGGGAGGAGTGTCACTGATTTGGGTTCTACAATAATGTGCGTTTTGTAAAACAAATGATCTTACATGTATAAAGAATGTCGCCATTTATTTTTATGCAGGGTACCATGTTTACTTTCTCTACTAGTAAGCAGAGGAAGTACTGCATTCCACCCAAAAATTTTATATCGAGATTTCACCGGAAATATGTTTTGAGGCCCCCTGAATAAAAAAAAAAAGCATTTTTAGAGAAAGGTCCGCGTGCGGTCTGTCAGTCTGTGGACAGCATACTCATAAACGAAAAGTGGTTGGTATTTAAGTTTAATATCTTTCAGGGATACGACACGAAGATTTTGAAGAAAATTGTTCCACCCTAAACTATCCTTTACATGGAACATTTTTCGAAAATTTTTATTTTCTTGATAATGGCTCTAACTATTTTGATTAAAATGACATGTTTAAGATATTTTTATGAAAAATGAAAAGCATATTTTGAATTTTCTGGTTATAGCCCATGTAGTCCTGTTTCCTCTGGATGACTTTTACATAACTAGTAAACCGTAAGAGATAGGCCAAATCTTATTACACAAAAAATGTAGATCTCGCTAAAACACAGTTTATGCCTAAATAAAGTTTTTTGCAGAGTGAACCATTTCGGAGATATTCCTGGTTATTTGTGACAGTTTCGGGAAACAAACTTTCATCAAATGCAACATCGTTATTCAGTTGTTATATGTTAACCGTGGAAAGAGAATGGGATCTCATAGCTTTAAGACATTTGACTATCGCTCAAAACCTACTGTATTCCCATATTCCCTTGTACTTAGTGGAAATAAGCAATAAGAAATTTCTGCAAATGTTTGTCTCAACTAACATGAAGAAGATGTAGGAATAAGAGTTTGTAAGGATGGTTAGTACAAGAGTAGAGAAAGTCATGTGAGTGCAACACTTTAGATTTTTCTATACATATTGATGCTTTTGAAGATCTGAATTATGTTGAAGCTATCAGATGTGGTGTTAAGGGACACTGGGAGTGAAATTTTGGTCAAAATTGTCAAAAAGTCGAAATTTTTTTTTTTTAAACCTTAAAATGTTCCTGGAACACCTGTGCATCTGGATCAACTAACATTTCTCATATCCCCCACTCCATGTGGTCATTACGGCCCAGCGCTCTTCCCTTAACGTACACAGGATGCTCCTATATAAAAGCCTGTTTTTCTCAAAACTACATTTCTGCACATTCCAAATGAAGGTAGCGCCTGAGTTTTGCTTCAAATTCAATGAAAATTTCCAAAAGTATTCATAAATAGCAGCTAAACAAAACTATGATTCAATATTGATGTTATCATTAACATGAATTCCAAAAACATTTTTTTTTGTATGAAAAAAATCAATAATTTTTAAAATTAAATTTTCTTTGTTATTAAAAAAATATGTAGAGCATAATCAGCAAACGTATTTGAAATATCTCTCCATACAATTGGTACCCATGTTTTAGGGTATCAGTTCTGCCAATATAAATGAATTTTGAAAAGTCAATAGACGCGAGCTCTAGTTTGAAAATGTGCCAATTAAATTCATGAAATAATTTATATATCCTAAACGAATTATCCAATTTTAATGAAATTTGGTGTACCTCCTATTCTCATATAAATACAAACACAGTAAATATTTCAGAAAAATCTATAAAAATGTGGAACTTTCAAATTTCAGTGTTGCATGATTGAGGTCAGTTGTACTTCAAACTGTTGCCACATTGGCGGTGGGTCCTGTTTTAGAAGGTAGCTGTGGGTAATTTTGGAGTCTTAACCGAGATATTAAAACTTGTTCCCGACTTGATAGATTTTTTTCACAGGCAATGGCGCTATAGAACACAACGTTATATTTTGCAGTTTGCGTTGCGAGGTGTCAAACCATCTCGTCCATCTCTTGAAGTATCTCCCTCTCTCTAACATATGTGATAAAGTCACTGGACAGTATAGGAATTGATGGGTCGCATAAGGCGAATTTTGTAGTTTATTTGACTGATGCTTTGTTGCAGGGCTAACGAGTGAGGTGATAATATGCTTAGCGCGCTCGCCTACCACCTAGGCGGCCCGGGTTCGATCCCAGGGACCCGCATGTGGTATTCGTGGTGGACGAAGCGGCGTCAGGGTGGGTTTTCTCCGGGTGCTCCGGTTTCCCCCGCCATCTCATTCCACCGGTGCTCCATCTTCATTCCATGTGTCATCAGTGTCACCGCCTGCAGTGCCGTAGTAGTAAAAGCGGGCGTTAAACACTACAACAACAACGCATGTCTTTAATCTAAAGATAAAAGAATTTAGAAAATTAGAGAAAGCCCCTCGCTTCCTAGTAATGCTAGGGTTAAACTGGGAATCGCTTCAATCGTCCTCCTTAGTCCAGAGGTAACATGCTAGTCTCTGGTTCCCGAGGTTGCGGGTTCAAACCCGACGGAGGGCCTACAAATCCTTGCCATGGCTTGCTTCGGAAGGGAAGTAAAGATGTCGGTCCCGTGCCAGCATGTAAAAGATCCTGAAGTCTAGAGTTGTAAAACTGCTGCGGACTACCGTAAACTATCATAAATGAATGCAGACTAAGGTAGTTTTCCTTGTAGAATTGGTCAGTCGAGATGCTACCGCATTACCTGTACGTTAGGTGTGTTGCATACCCATCGGGCGTTACCTCATAGCGATCGCATTGTATACGTTTTGTATCATGTTTTATTATATTCCTCTAAAAGCCGGAAGTGTTGAGTTTGAACCTTCTCGAAACTGAGAGAGTATATAACGGGCAGCTTAACATAGTGTCCTCCAAAACAGTTGGAAGCTGCCCTAAGTATACTACAGTAAATATCGATCACGAGTACTGCTATTTTGAACCGAAAAGTACAATTTTTATTTTGATCACAGTGACCAAACCCATTATCACAGTTTTTGAGTATATTTATGTTTCTATTTGTCATTAAATTACTTAAGGATAAGCATCTGTGTAAAAAGGCTAAAAATTTCAAAAATTGCCAAAAATGGACTTTTGCTTTGTTAAATAGTATAAATCTTCTGCTTTAGTTTGACATGCTTCTTATAGCCTTACGGCCTTTTTAACTATGTCAATGGCCGTTTAACTGATTGCCTGTAAGCGTTCGTGTCCATTTAAATCCATACAGTTCCATTATCCTTGCTATGACTTCAAACTTAGTTATTTCATGTTTTTATTTTTAGCACCGTTTTTTCTTTAAAATGCTCCACACGATGCAATTTTCAGTGCTTATGCATGAAATTTGGTGTACCTGCTTAGAAATAACATAAAGAAGAAATGATGAGATAATTTCTTTATAACATGAATAACTGATAAGTAATTAAATATTAAAGTTTACATTTCGAAATTTAAATGAAAAAAATAATGAATTTAAATTTTAAATTTTATTTTTATCCAAACTAATAACAAGATTAAGAAATGATCTCATCAATTTGTTAACATTCTATTACAGGACATTACTGAAAATTATTAAGTCTTTCAAATCAAAATTGCATCATGGGGAACCATTTATACAAATATTTAAAAAATATAATAAAATATTAATATGTTAGCAACTAATCTGACTAAATGTATGAAATTTAGCACAGTTACTCCTCACTATACAGTGATTGTTGTGTTAAAATTTCAAATCAATCCAATGAAAACTGTAGATTTTCAAAATTTCACAGATGGGTATCCTTAATTTGTTGTATTTTGTGTCGTTTCTTTTCCTACCAATGCTACCAATAATACCGACAATCCTATTTACTACGTCATTTACGTATTTTACGGATGAACCGTACGTTTGCTACAGTGCGATTCTACCTATGCCCGATAAGAAGGCCTCTGAGCAAACTCTAGTGGTTTTTTCACACTCAAAGTAGAACGGGACGCTGAGAATCACAGCAGCTAAAGAGCGTCCATATATAAACACTCAATTTTTGTAACCCACTTCCATTGTATGGACTGTTAATGGTGACATTCACTGCAACATGAGGTGTGCTATTTCTTAGTATAAAACGTAAATATAATGAAGTTAGTTGAAGTCTTTTGGCATTAACTCAAACATTTTAACTTTAAAGTTATCAACACAAAAGTGCCAAAATCAGGTAACTTACTAAAGTAACTGCCTAACAGCAAACTTCATGTCTTCAGATAATTCAGAACCTCCCCAGCAAGAGACCCCAAGTTTCAGTTAATTTTCGCACTTCTATGGAATTGAAACTCCTAATTGTAAGGAATATTTGAAGACACCAGGTGGCCCACTCGGAAAATCTATAAAATATATCTCACTCCAGATGATGAAAGAAGGAAATCTGTACAGTAGTCCTGAAGATATTACTTCTGAAGTTGATGAATGCAGAAGTCCATTTCAACATATACCTACACAGTTCTGAATTCAGAGAGTGCAAACTTGAACTTAATATATAAAGGGAAGGGAAAACCTTATAGTTCTAGCTCTCTGACAAGGATATTTGTCAGTACATGTCCAGTTAGCTGTATATTCCTATAGGCATGACGCAAATACCAACACCAAACGTCCACACCCACAGCGGGATTCGAACCCGTGCCTCTTTCACGGGGGAACTTTAACGTCAAAGGCGCCAACGACCACAGCTAGAGACGGCTTCGCCGTTGTTAAAATAGTATCTTCTGCTTTCTCCTGTTTTGAAATTTGGTGTCGCACAGGATACAGTTAGCCAATTGTACTGTTACTGGCATCCTGCATTTGTTTCAAATACAGTACATGTTAGTCCACAATATTAAGGAAAGGATTTTATAGGTAGTTAACTGATATAATAGTTTATTTCAAGTTCGGGAGTAAATATGTTAGTTTTTAAAATTGTTTAGTATACAAAACTGCAGTCTAGAATAATTAAATTGGCAGCTTTGTATACGTAGCGTTCGATCCGAACAGAGTCATCTAGCGGGTGTATTTAAAACTAATGAACATATGCTGGGCTCCAAATTTAATTTTTATTGCGACTGCCCAGCACTACTGGATTTTCACATTGTTGAGACGTTTATGCCGTTAGTTTGTCATTGTCACTGGAACAAGTGCAACTGCTAGTTGAAAATAACTATTTGTGTCACCGCCAGAATTAGCTGATGCAAAATAAAGGATAAAGCGGAAAAGGGATGTGATTCCAAATATCACCTATAGAGCACATTTTCGCGCTAATTCTCAGAGATGGCACTGTAGAAGTTGTTCCTGCTAAACTTGTGACGACAATGACAGATGGCAGGACATGGTAAATTAAACGAAATTGTAATATAATTCAACTTTTGGTAACATATGGAGTAAAAGTTGGAGTTTACGAATTTATAAGTAGGTAGCATGGTCATATGTAGTGGATAAATAGGTTCGCAGATGTTTGGGCAAGGGATTTACACTTTGGGAGCATATTGATTTTTGTGAAGCTGCACAGAAGCCTCCAATTTGTGGTATAAAGCAAGCTATAAGGGGTGTAACTGGTTTGGAAGACGCACTAGTGTATCTATAGGGTGTGGCTTAATCATTGCACTTAGATTTGGCCGTCGCCTTGGAAACAAATTAGTGCAAATTTTTGGACCTCGGGACAACTGAACTCGAGACAGCTGTCCCGTAGTAATATCCTCGCATATAACTGATGACTTCAAACCATAAATAAATTGCAGATTATTCTGACAGTTGAGGTTAAATTCTAGCTTTTTAACAGTTGCTAAACCTAATTAGATTACTGAACGACATTGTCACTATTAATTCGGTCGTTAACGGGTGTATTGTTAGTGTTATGCACAAGCAGACTGGATTCGAGCTACAGTTGACTTGCTAAAAGTAATTTGTTTAGCAGGTACAATTTAGGCGCTCATGGGTTAATTTTGGATATTCTGTTACTTATTACGTGCATACGTCACATTTACCAATGCTAGACTCGCTTCCTTCTAGCTCCTCATACACTCTAGCATACCTTTCGAATCCTGCGAGTTTATCAAATCGAAGAATGTTTTTCCAGGGTTACCTTCGTTTCGCTACCGTTCAAATACTATCCTGTGCTATCTCCAGTTTTTAAATTTCGTCTCATATAGGATACAGTTATGCAATTGTAATGTTTAATTCATTTCTTATATTGAATACAGATACAAAACAAGTTGGTGCTCAGTAATATGGAAATGACTTTATACATAATTTATTAATATAGTATTTCAAATTTTGGACTTAATATATGCTATTTTTGTAAATTATTTATTATGCCACACAAAGGTGTAGAATATTTATGTTGACAGCCTTGAATGTGTAGCGTGTGAAATAAACGATTTCCGAGATATTCGTTGTTATTTGATTGAATTCTACATTAGTTATACTTTTCTCAAATGTGAGTACGTTATGCGTTATGTTATGTCTTGGACTTGCAAAGTGTAGGGAATCTCAAAGCCATCACACGGCGACCAGCGTTAACACATTTTACTATCGCTTAAAGCCTACACTGTTCACCTTACACCTCCAAGAAGATTGATAAATTAATGTTTGCTCAGGTTTATCTCAATTAATGAAGTAAATACAGGAATAAGCTTTGTAACAGTAGTTTGTACAAGGGTAGGGAAAGTCATGTGAGTGCAACACGTGTTTTGGTTTTATTTGGCTTTAAAGTTACTCTGTATGAACACAGTGACAGTTACAGAATAGCTGTAATTTAGGAAAGCTTTTGTTGCAGTCATTTAAACTGTAAATTACTTCAGTCGTCGTCGGTGGTCCAGAGGTAAGATGCTAGTCTCTGGCTCCCGAGGTGGCGGGTTCAGACCCGACGAAGGGCGTTGGATTTTTATGGGCGTAAAGTTCCAGGGATTGACTTACTTCGGAAGGGAAGCAAAGCTGTTGGTCCCGTGTTGGCATGTAAATGAACCTCAAAATTACTTTACACTACCGTAAGCTATCAACGATGTTCAAACGTGATTATCGTATGAAAGCATGTTACTTTAACCCTGTGATATTTAACGTTAGAACTAATGCTTTTATTATGTGCGTTGACTTCCATGTATCTATAATTGTAATTATCGAATCAGAACGTAAATCTAAGACACATAGGTTTAAGTATAATTTTTGTATGATGAAATTTGTAAAGTGAAGTTGCCTCTTGAACGCATGTTAATCTGGGTGCATTTCTGAATGCTATATATCGACAGAGGACAAACATCTTTTGTCATTTCTCGCTAAGGGACGGCTTGGCCTTAAAGGTCTAAGGACACAGCTGGGGACACAATATACCCCCCCCCTCCCCCATAACGGGACGAGAGAAAGCCGCGTGGGTGAAAAAGGTATAAATACGGGAAATTCAATAGGACTCGGGTCTGTCGTGGAAGAGTGTGAGGTAGAGAGGGAGGAAAGAGATGGAGGGAGCGAGAGAGAGGGAGAGACGAGACAGAACGAGAGAGAAAGGGAGAGAAGGAGAGAAAAGGGGAGGGGAGAAAGAGAGAGGAGAGAGATAAGGGGAGAGAAAGAGAGAGTGAAAGAAAGATAAAAAGAGAGAAAGAGAAAAATAAATAAAAAAGTAAATAAATCTTGCCCAACGATGCCCAAACTTGTCTTTTATGATCTAATGGCGTCACCTTGTCATTTTGCTCCATTTGCTTCGTTTTGTACCTGAAGCTATTCTCCTTCCCTCACTCAGGTAACCACGCATTAGAGAGGTTTGTTTCTGAGTACTATGAACGTGTCATAACCCGGCGAAAAGTAGGTGGAGGCAAATCCGCTCTCCCCTCTCTTGCATAAGATTGGACATCATTGGGCTAAGGTTTGGTCATTGTAGACACACAAATTTAGGAGAGATAAACCAAGTTGGTGTGGCATGGAGGTGAACTAAGGCATGCATAAGTGTCATGGTAGATAGGTACACCAAGCATTATACTGTTTCACTTACACTCACAGAGTAGGTACTTACTTGCACTAAAGTGAATGATGGAGATGCACTCATACATGAACTATTTCCGCTTATGAAAACTTAAGGAACTTACAATTTTTTTAATTAACGTCCTCCAACATTGTGTCATATCGGACAAATGAATGAAATGAAATGGGTGAAATGATGCTCAAATGAACCCGAGGTCCACGGAACTTTAAGCTACCCGACATTCGTCTTCTCAGGGTAGGGAAAACCTCGGAAAAAAAACCTTACCCGGATAACTTACCCTAAGCGAGATTCGAACTCGCGACCTCTTGAACGTGAGGCAGACACGCTAACCATCACGCTACCGAAGGCGGGCAAGGAACTTACAGACAATTTTGTTTCCAAATGTTATAGACTTGGTAAGATCACAAGACTTACTCCTATTAATATAGTATGAGTCAATGGCAACTAGTGGAGTACTTGGCACCTTGACCGAAGTGCGGCCGGAGCGTTTCCGCGACAGAGCAGAGGGCAGGGTCCCTACATTATTCCGGTTAGAAGCATCCCGGCGGAGGCTGGCTCAACCCGGTTCCTATTCCACTCCTTCGTGTTCGTACTCCCAAGGGGGGCGCGAGACTCGGAAACCGGCTCCTTCCCACCATCCCATGGGGGCCCAGGAACCAGTAGGCTCGCCTTCCAGTCCGTGGGACGAGATTTCCAGAGCGCATTTGTTCTCTTCTGCCGCGACGCTCGCCGACGCTTCCAACCCTGAAAGAAACCTAACGGAATGAAGGGTGAAATGAAATGATTAATGTAACCAAATTGAGGAACAGAAAATTTGGAGGATATGAAAATCCTCCCCAGCATTCGCCTGGCGACCCGAAAAAGCCCATGGGTGAGTACGGTCGGCCACGGGGATCGAACCCGTTACCCCTGAGCCATCCCGTTCGGTATTATTATAGTGAGATACAATTAAAGGTGTGATCAGATATCATGATAGAGCTGGCTATGACTAACTTCTTGAAGGTTACTGATACAGGTATGAGTGATTTAACTTTTTGCGACTGTCTTGTATTGTACGAATACTTTATGTTTCCTGAGTAACTAAAATGGATTAGAAATTATTACACTGCATTTAAAACCCTGCGTATTTATGTTAGAGAAGTAACACACGCTCCCTAAATATGTGTAAATGGGAACGACAGTATAGGTGTAACCACAACGCGTAGTTTATCTCATTGGACCCCGGGCATTAATTCACTCATTTCATTCACGTTCTCTTCAGACCTGAGTTGTTAAGGAGTACCTTTAACAGTACTGTGACCGTCATACACAGGGAAATCTGGGGATTTGAACCCCTGACCACTCCCAAGATGTTCTGTGAGGAGGTTGAGTCCCTTAGCTGTTGATATTCTCTTTTAAGCCTTTATTTACACATTTAATTCTAATGTTTATATTACAGTAGATTTTTCTGACACTATATTATTACAAAATAAGTTTGTATTTGCTGCAAAAGAGCAACGTTCTGTCGAATTTATTCCTTACTTTTTTATGCTTTAATAAAACTCATAAACAGCATGAAACAGTTGCCAATCGTGCCTGCGCTTGGATGCACTAAGGGAGCCGTCATGCATTTGTTCTACGACAGGCCAAACGATGACCAATAGAATGCCGTTTTGTGGGAACGGAACAGAACGTAGGCAAAATATACTTCAGTACCTGGCTGTGCGAGTGTGGTGGTGTGATTATTCCAGTGACAGTTGAAAGTGTTGATGCTGTGATACCAGAAATTTCAGGTTAGTTTCTAGTTCAGTATATTACATACTCAGGACATTCTGAAAATATTTAATATAGAGGGAGGAGCTTTGAGTATATAGGTACAAATTAAAGTGTGGATATGAAAAAAATAACACGCTGAAACTTATAACGGAACTAAAGTGATAGCTGAAAGCTTACTATTTAAACTTAGTTACGTACCGAAAGCTCACTCTGGAGTATTTTTCTCGTGGAGCAAAAATGTGGATTATTCTGGGTTACGATGCATAACTTAGAAATTCTATAGAGCGGCGTCGTGAGAGAGGTTTCCAATAATATACGATTTAGTGTAAATTCAGAACGTTTTACTGCAGTTGCAAAATAAATGTTTAGTAAATGTTACTCGGTATCATATACCATAATGGGAACAAATATGTAATCTAAAAGTCATCCTGGTGTGCAGAGTTGCCTCTGTTAATGATATTACTGATGTATAATGCAAACATGGGGAAGCTGCCTTACTGATCCATTTATTTCTGCATTAATGGAAGAGTGTATTTTGCTGTATATTAGATACTCTTCCGTAGCTATGCTTTGTAGAACGTCAGCAGTTTAGGCTGTAAATAATTATCACAATATTATATCAAAAGGTTATTTCAAACAATTTTCTTTGACACTCGACTATTTGTCGTATTGCGTAATATACGTACATCTACAGCGTTTAGCTACTTAGTACACTTAAGTTCCATATTAACATGCCGTCCCTACTGCTCCATGGGGCATTTTACCAACTTTCTCAGCCGGCACGTACATAGCAGGGAGGGGGCGTATGTGTGGAGCGTTCTGCTCTGTTGTTTGACCATGCCGTGTGTATGTTCGGAATCCTAGGAGTAAATTCATAGGCGAAAACGACATTTTCCGTTCTTAGTTATATCATATAAATATACTATAGACACCTGTCAATCATTTTGGCCAAACATTTTCCCTACCCGCCATTCTTAAAAGTTCAGCGGTATGTTTAAAGCATCCATGCGCTTCATTTTAACCACACAGGTGCTTTTTTACGTTCTCTGCTGGTAAGTAGAAGGAAGTATTGTATTCCACCCAAAAATTCGATGTGGAGATTTCACCGGAAAAATGTTTTGAGACCCCCAGAATAAAAAAAAAGCATTTTTAGAAAAAGGTCCGTGTGTGTGTGTGTGTGTGTGGGTGTGTGTGTGTGTCTGTCTGTCTGTCTGTCTGTCTCTGTCTCTGTGTCTGTGTCTGTGTCTGTCTGTGTCTGTGTCAGTCTGTCTGTGTCAGTCTGTCTGTGTCAGTCAGTCTGTATGTCTATCAGTCTGTGGACAGCATAACTCAAAAACGAAAATACGATTAAGAGCCAAAGTTGGTATTTATTTGTCTTTCAAGGATGCAACACGACGTTTTTGAAGAAAATAGCCCCACCTTAAACTACCATTTCGGAGATATTCCTTGTTATTTGTGTCAGTTTCGGAAAACTAAAAACTTTCGTGAAATGGAACATCGTTGTTCATTTTTTTATATGTTAAGCGTGCAAAGAGAACGGAATCTCAGAGCTTTAAAAGATTTGACTATCGCTCTAACCCTACTGTATGCTAATATTCCCCTTGCACCTGCTAGGAAATAAGCAATAAGATAATTTGTACAAATGTTTGAACTAACACGAAGAAGATATACGTATAAAAGTTTGAAAGAATGGTTAGTACAAGAGTAGAGAAAGTTATGCGAGTGCAACACATCAGATTTTTTCTCTCTCACTTTTGCATTTTCTATTAAAGTTATTTCTTAAATTTCAATTTTGCTCTGATTTGTATATAAATTTGCATGCATAATTTCAAGCGTGTTACCTAAAAGATTCAAATATGCATTTGGTGATTGCTTTATTCATTAGCCCACAAAAATAACATGTGCTGAAAATAAAATAAATCTTAACACCAACAACTTCATAACAAAAATATATTTCTCTGAGTAATATCGACTTTGTTTAAATGTATTTTAATTTATTTTATTTATTTTCGGTTTACTTATGTATCAGAAAATGCCATTAGTATACTTCCCTGAAAATGTGAAGGCAGTTTTAAGAGAGGTTTTCCACCGGTTAAAAGTATTTAGTTCTATTATCTGAGAAACTGTTTGAGCTAGAACATTGAGCCTTTGCTTTTGCTTTTACTTTTTCATTTCTTTATTTATACATATCAAGTGTACTAATTTTCAAGCAAACAAATGCAAAACAGAAAAAGTTAGAAAATTCATCCTATTTTCCCTTAATTACTGACGCGATACATATATGCAAATATTGCGGAAATGCATCGAAGGAGAATTGGATATTTGAGAAGCCAATTTGCTATTTGAATAGATTGCTTGAAGTGATATATTCATGGGTAAACTTCCGCAGACGAACCCCGTCGAAAAAAAAAAAAAAATCCCAAAATATCCGTTAGGCACGTACCCGAAATTCTACCTTCCAAAAATGCCTCAACCGCCAACAAAAATTTAATAACGCAAACATTTTGTGACACGTGTGAACTTCAAACATTCTATTAGCGTACTTATATATTTAAATTACATTTACAGCGTTTTACAAGATATAAAAAATGTTTTTTTTCTCAAGGGTCGTATTTTAGGCGGGACATACAGCGATGGTAAACGCAGAACAAATGTTTATTTGGTAACCACAACGGGCCTGTCACCTATAGCTATAGCTGCAGCTGCTTGTATGGAGTGAGTGATTGGGGAACTGCAGAAGGTCAAAATGGGTCGCAAAAGAAAGGAAACATCCTTAGACCCAAGGGAGGCGGTTGTTTCATTATACAAACAGAACAAATCGTATTCTGAAATATCTCGCATTAGAGGAAGAAGTCGTACGTCGGGTGTGTGTGTGTGTCTGTCTGTCTGTCTGTCTGTCTGTCTGTCTGTCTGTCTGTCTGTCTGTCTGTCTGTCTGTGTCTCTGTGTCTCTGTGTCTCTCTGTCTCTCTCTCTGTCTCTCTCTGTCTCTCTCTGTGTCTGTCTGTCTGTTTTTTTCTCCTTTTGTTGTTCGACCAAGTAGTGGTGTGTGTTAGGGACCCTAGGACTGAGTTTTCAGGTGAAAATGACAACATTTTCATTTTTTAAATTATATCGCGTAGTAAATATTCTAGACACTTGTGAATCTTGTTGACCAAAAGTTGTTCTCTATCCGCCGTTTTTAAAGCTCGGTGACACGTTTATCGTGCGCTCCGTTTTAACCCCGCCGGACCCTCCCACTTCCCCTTCCGTGTGCGTTTTTTTTGTTTGCGTTTTTGGCGTATGAAGTTTATTTCTTACATTTCAGTATTGCACTGATTTGTAGGTACCGGGAGAGCAAAAAACCTCTAAATGGGCTGCACTCGTTGCCGTCTGCTGCTATCACAGAAAGGCGCGGATGAAGGCCTTACTGACCAGCTTTATGAAAGGAGATGCTGAACCTAGTCACCGCTGTCCATACATACAGTTTTGACTCCTCTTTAGGAAACTATCCATCACTCGCCGTAGTTCACGTTGAGAAATGCTGGCAACTTCCTGGCGGGTATTTTATTTTGTTTCTTCCAGGGTGTGTGGGTTTGTCTTGTACACCCCAGAGACAAATCGCTTATTGGAGCTCTGAGAAACCTTTCTCCACTAATGGCACATCATACACCAAATGTTTCGTCACGAAGGGGTAGGTACTTCATGAACGATATTAGATTCCGAGTTTAGAGCCAGTTTCCAAGTAAAGAGTACTTTAGGGCGGAGAAATTTTCTTCAAAGTCTTCGTGTCGCATTCTTAAAGGATGTTGGTTTTAACCGACTTTTCTTTGAGTTATGCTGTCCACAGATTGACACAAACACACGGACCTTTTTCTAAAAATCTGATGTGTTGCACTCACATGACTTTCTCTACTCTTGTACTAACCATTCTAACAAACTCTTATGCCTATATTTCCATGTTAGTTAAGATAAACATTCGTACAAATTATCTTATTGCTTATGTCCTTGTAGGTGCAAGGGGAATATTAGAATACAGAAGGCTTTGTGCGACAGTCAAATCTTTTTGACCTTTGAGATTCTGTTCTCTTTGCACGATTAACATATAAAAAAATGAACAAAGTTGTTGCATTTCGCTAAAGTTCTAAGTTTTCCAAAACTCACACATATAACAAGGAATATCTCCGAAATGGTTCACCCTACAAGAAATTTTATTGAGACAAATTGTGTATTTTACCAAGATCTACATTTTTTGTAGAGTATGATTTGGTCTATCTCTAACGGTTTACGAGTTATCCAAAAGTCGTCCAGAGTAAATACGACTACAGGGGCTATAGCCAGAAAATTCAAGATATGCATTTCATTTGTCATAAAAAAATCTCAAACATATGGCATTGTAATCAAAATCGTTAGAGCCATTTTCAAGAAAATCAAAATTTTCGAAAAATTTTCCATGTAAAGGGTAGTTTAGGGTGGGGCTGTTTTCTTCAAAATCTTCGTGTCACATCCTTGAGCGACATTAAACTTAAATACCAACTTTGGTTTTTAACCTACTTTTCGTTTTTGAGTTATGCTGTCCACAGACTGACAGACTGACACACACGGACCTTTTTCTAAAAATGCTTTTTTTTTTTTATTATTCAGGGGGCCTCAAAACATATATTTCCGGTGAAATCTCGACATCGAACTTTTGGGTGGAATACAATACTTCCCCTACTTACCAGTAGAGAAAGTAAAAATGCTCTTTTTTTGGGATTCAGGGGGCCTCAAAACATATTTTTGGTGAAATCTCGACATCGAACTTTTGGGTGGAATACAATACTTCCCCTACTTACCAGTAGAGAAAGTAAAAATGCTCTTTTTTTGGGATTCAGGGGGCCTCAAAACATATTTTTGGTGAAATCTCGACATCGAACTTTTGGGTGGAATACAATACTTCCTCTACTTACTATACGTAGTAGAGAAAGTAAAAATGGTGTTCAGGACTAACTGTTTGAGGCCACGGCTGTACACGCTCAACATTGCTGCCAAGCCATAGATACTGTGCTCTTGTTGATTATACCTCCTATACGTGAAATGTAAACATCTTACAGCACTGTTTCTTGTTTAACAGGAAAGGGGCGATGGAAGAGGAGGAGACAGCACTTGAAGATCGCTGTCCGGTTGCTGCAGGATCTGAACCTGTTGGGAGAAATGGACAGGGTAAGCTGCAATCAGATAACCTCCATTAGTCTCGCTAGACATTAGCTAGCCGGACATGAGTTATTCAGGAAGTTGATGGCACATGTGCTGTTTTTATATTTTTACATGAGAGATTTTAAAAATAACAAAGTAGTTCAAAGCGTAGAAAAATAGTTTTCCTCCATGCGCTTTTGCGTTGAGTTAATAAAATTAAGTGCACGGGGGGAAATGCAACAATATACAGTTAAGGGACACTGGGAGTGAAATGTTGGTCAAAATTGTCAAAAAAGTCGAAAATTGATTTTTTTACCTTAAAATGTTCCTGGAACACCTGTGCATTTGGATCAGCTAACATTTTTCATATCCCCCACTCCATGTGGTCATTACGGCCCAGCGCTCTTCCCTTAACGTACACAGGATGCTCCTATATAAAAGCCTGTTTTTCTCAAAACTACATTTCTGCATATTCCAAAAGAAGGTCGCGCCTGAGTTTTGCTTCAAATTCAATGAAAATTTCCAAAAGTATTCATAAATAGCAGCTAAACAAAACTATGATTCAATATTGATGCTATCATTAACATGAACTCCAAAAAGTTTTTTTTTTTTTTTGTATGAAAAAAGTCAATAATTTTTAAGATTAAATTTTCTTTGCTATTAAAAAAATATGTACAGCATAATCAGCAAACGTACTTGAAATATCTCTTCATACAATTGTTACCCATGTTTTAGAGTATCAATTCTGCCAATATAAATGAATTTTGAAAAGTCAATAGACGCGAGCTGTATTTTGAAAATGTGCCTATTAAATTCATTAAATAATTTATATGTCATAAACGAATTATCCAATTTTAATGAAATTTGGTGTAGCTCCTATTCTCATATAAATACAAACACAGTAAAAATTTCAGAAAAATCTATCAAGAAATGTGGAACTTTCAAATTTCTTTCCCAGTGTCCCTTAACATTAAAAATATCTGATGTTACATTCACACTACCATCTCTATCCACTATCGTTTATACTTGTACAGGTTTCGCAAATAATTCCCAGAAAAGCTTATATTTCTGCGGGTACCTATAAACTACGTTAAAATAAACGTCAATTAAACCTTTATATGTACAAAAAACTGATGTGTTGCACTCACATGACTTTCTCTACTCTTGTACTAACCACTCTTACAAACCCTTATTCCTATATCTTCTTCGTGTTAGTTTGGACAAACATTTGTAGAAATTATCTAATTGCTTATTTCCTTATAAGTACAAGGGGAATATGTAACACAGTAGACTTTGAGCAATAGTGAAGTCTTTTAAAGCTTTCAAATTCCGTTCTCTTTTCACGGCTAAGACATAAAAAATGAATAACGATCTTCCGTTTGTGGAAAATATAAGTATTGCTAAACTTACACAAATAACAAGGAATATTTCCGAAATGTTTCACTCTACAAAACAAAATTATTTGGACATATGTATGTGTTGTGCATCTTAATGTGATACTCGAGTAGTTTCCAGCACCGTAACGTCTTTAGCAGTAGTGCGACGTAGGTTTAAGGGTGCTCAACTATTTGATTATCAGCGAGCAGTACGACACGTACCAGTACACAACTGCTGAAATGGCAGACTTGAGCTCCAGCACACTTTGATGTAAATGTGCGGAATCACCTCAACGCCATATTCAAATCGGTGGATTGGTAAAGGTGGACCATTTCCATGGCCAGCACGATCGCCAGATCTGACACTTCTCGACTATTTTCTGTGGAGTTGCAATAAGAGTATGGTGTATGGCACTGCTGTAACGTCAATGGAGGGACTTATGACTCGAGTCCACGGAGCGATTGTAAATCTTCAACAACAACCACACGTATTGCAGTGACCTAGGAGGTACACAGTTCGAAGCCCGTTTGTAATTCAGACAGCTCGACGTTGGGTTTATTGACGAAATGTGAACGTACACCCATCTCGCACTTCGGTGCGCTACAGCGTCCAAACCGTGCACTTCCGGACAGAGGTTCCTATTTGAAAACCGATCGGTTTGTCGTCCCACACAACATACTAAGCGTCGTCGGTCTTTTTTTTTTGGGGGGGGGGGAGGGGCACTCTGTATATGTTAAATAATAAGCATATGGAGACCCGAACTATGTGATAGCGGGTCAAACACACTTATTATTAAGAGTTGGTAGATTTGTATGCAGGCTAAAGTTAGTAGTCGTTTCTTCATCTTGATTTAGAGCAGTGATTTTATTTTGGTGCTACTTGCTGTAGAGTTGCATGACATGGACGTGACACTGTTTGTTATACAGGGTGGAACGGAAGTCATTACATTCCTTCTAATATATGCTTCATAGAAGCATTACAAACGAAAAAAAAAAAATCGAATGGCGTTTTGTCCTTTGATCAGCCGATTTCGAAAAAATATACTTTTTTATGCATAATTCCTCAAGAATGTGCGAAGGTAACAATTTGTTACTTGTAAGATGCGTAGAGTAACTTATTTCTGACATAGCTTCGGTAGTAATTATGGGACATCACACAGGGTTTCGAAATAATTAATCACTTAAAAGACGTGAAGGAATACTCCGAACTATTCCTTCAGACGTGAGGTAAGTCGATAACGTTGCGTTGAGGTTGGTCGGGGAATTGACCTGATGTGTGGATGTAAACAGTTCGGGCGCTTTTGCTTTCGCGTAATATTTTGGGAGCTAACGCTTGTGATCGGCCTACAGTCGCACAGTAAACACAGAAGGACAAGGCAGGGTACGAGCTTGTTTTAAGACGCACCGTTAGTGTTTATGTACTGAGCTATAGTGAACGTGACGGCCACACAATCTGCAGTGTTGCCAGCTTGTTTTAGACAAAACTAAAATATCTCCGTAGGAAATAGTTAGAGACAAAAACGTAAGATACAAAATGTGTCCCAAATACCGAGATCTAGCACTGGTTTAAATTAACGTAATGACTTCCCTTCCACCCTGTATTGCAGTGTCTCATACACTGCTGTTGTTCCTTTGGGCAACTTGGCAACTGCCAAAGGGTTTCATCACACCTTCTCCAGACACTACAACTATACGTTTCTCTTCTTTGGTACTCATCCTGTCGGTAGGTCATCGTCATTTGTCATCTTAGTGACACTTAAGGGTATTTGAGATGCAAAATGGTCTTTTTTATTCCCAACGCAATGTTTTTACGGTGAATTTGGCGAACTTATCTGATTCTTTATTTAGAGCCGATTTTCTTCTATCTAGCCCTAGTGATGTTGCAGTAGCTGTCTGAATATAAACGGTTTTTCTATCAATAACCTTACAGCGAACAAAGGTAGAAGCTAACTCAGAGTTATAATAGTGTGACAAATGACAACTCCAATTACTTTGTCACTTTATTTCATCTAAAACTGAAACACAATTCACAACTCGTGACCTTGACACAAAACACTGCCCAACTGTCCACAGCTCCCTCTGACAATTCTACTCGCTGACTTATTCACTAAAACTGCCTTAACACTGACTGTCCATATCGACTGGCTTATTTAGCCGATGAATAGGCACCGGCGGTTTTTCTGGAAATCGATGTTTTCGCGAAGCTTCTCATAACAAGCCCGAAAATCGAAGCTTCTAAAACTGTCTGAAAATGACCTTTGTCAGTTTTAAGGGAAATAAAGTGACATAAAAGTAACTAGGCTTATTTGTCACAATATTATGGACACGGCTATTGGCAAACAAATACTGAGCTCTTATTTTAAGAATTTTCATCCTAATATCATTGTATAGTGTTGTAAAAGTAACAGTCACAGGAATTGAGGAGCCTAGTTCTAGAAATATTTAAATATTAGTCTAGAAACATGACCTGTTGGTCAGGATGTTGCAGAAGTTAAAATATAATAATACTAATAATGATGATAATAAATGCAACTGGCCATGCACAGATACTAGTCCACGTCGCAGTAACAGATTAAGCTCCTTTATTACAGATCAGATATAAGTACCAAAGAAGCATGTTAATCTGCCCTACGGATAATCTTCGTCTGGAATGTAACGCAATATGGGCTTGTTGTGACGGTTATAAGTATCTTAGGACACATGACTTCCGCCTCTAGATTTACAAGGTCATCGGTTATCCTCGGCGAATTTCTCAACATTAAAAAAAAAAAAATAAATAAATAAATAAATAAATAACTAAATAAATTTCAGAAGTAGTTTTGTTCCAAATAAGTCTGAGTCCAACCTTATTCATACTTCTAAAATTCAAAGGTAAATTTACCATTTAATTGGTAGTTTATTCCCAGAAATAAGTACGCAACCAAAGGTTTTGCACATTTTGGATGATAAAGTTTGCATTTGAAAGCATGTATACAAAATTATCAGTTTGTGCCATATACAGGATGTTTAAAGTGTCTGATATTGCAACAGGAGTTGGGATTGGGAAAACCTAGAATAAATGTTCCTATAAACATATGTCCAAAAACAAATATACTATATGAGCCATTTTACTTGAGTATTTACACCAACCCACGGACTTCATCCAATAGATGGATTTGTCAAAGAGATCCAGTGGCATGGCCTCCCCATTTGCCGGACCTCAATCCATTGAATTTTTAGCTATGGGGACATATATGCCAAACCCATCGGCAACTTGCATGCGTTACAGGAGCGCGTGACCAAGGCATGCGCCCAACCAAATCTGAGAACAGCCTGGTGTGCTCTTAAGAGTTCGGGATTCTTTGAGAGGAGTTGAAGTATGTGTAAGAATGCATGGTAACCACATGGAGCATCTTCCAGAACCCCTGTTTGGTGTTTATGGATATATACCCAGCAATGTTTTGTTAAACGTTTGTGGCAGTAAAGTGTTTACTAGAATTCGCTTGTTGGGTGAGTCCATTGTCTGGTGTAAATACTCAACACAAGTAAAATGGCTCATATCTCAACACATATTTGTTTCTGGGGAACATTTATTCTAGTTTTGACCAATCCCTATCTCCTGTTGCAATATCACTTTCTTAACACCCGGTATAAAAATGGTCAAGGGAGATACTATCCCGCAGACGAAGCCGTGCGGTGGGACGAGTGATGCCATAAGATATGGGGAAAATGGCGGGAAATCGTGTGGAGTTCGTGAAAATATCTACATGCTTCAAATAACTTCTGTCACAGAATTAGCGGTTAGTGATATTCCAAACTATATTTGTACATTGTCCCATGGTGAAGTGCAGTATCTGGTCACTGGTGAAACATTTTGAGAAAATTAGCTTTTTCTTATTTTCCTTTGCTCCGAGTGCCCTGAGCTGAAGGTTGTTTCCAGATGTGGTGTACAACTAGATTGAGTTGCTTAGTTTTAAATAATTTATAGGAAACATTTATCTTGGATGGAGCTTTTTATTTAAATGTATAAATTATACACTCATAAGAGTATACAGTAATGATATTGGTAGGCAGCAAAATTGGCATCCTATAAACTGTAAATTCAATCGTCCAAGATAGCTAGCCAAAATTGTTTTAAAAACAAATAATTATAATGTGAATTAAATGTACAACACGTTTTATAATTAGACTGATATCCTAACTAAGGTGTTCACAGCAGTAAAATACAGCCAGCTGGTACCACGCGATTTACTCCACACGAGGGAGATTGGCTAAAGTTAGATGCGAATAGATTCCTACTGGATGGAAGCGGGATAGCAAAGAAGGATGCGACCACGTGGTCGTTGCTACCCTCGTTAGTGAGCGAAGTTGTGGCTTCTGCTAGTTGCCAAAATAAAAAAGAAATTTAATCTTGTGTAAATATTGTAACAAAGAAACGATACCAGACCCGTTACTTTTCTATCACTTCATTGTCCTCTAAAACTTGACCACAAATATACAGTTCTCGTCTCCTAGTTAACACAGTCAAGTCTTTCCTACTGTCACAACTCACAACTGTTCCTCTCATAACCTTTCTCTGTCCTTTCAAAGCCTTTCTTCTCTTTCTCTGTCTCATACACTTAACTATGGCGTTACAATCAATTGCGACGACCAACGTGTCTTCCGGGACGAAACACACACACAGACACGTACATGCACACCCGCACGCACACACGCACATACACACCCACACACACGCACACACATCCACACACACCCACACCCACGCACGCACACATCCACCCACACACACACACATATGCGCGCGCGGCAGCGGCGACAACAACGAGCTGCTGGCAGGCTGAGGTTCAGTCCGATGGATTTTGCTGCGTACCTACCCCGAATAGTGTTTAACCGCAGATAGGAAAAATATTAGGAGGGGTATATAAGGCTGGCGTTTTATAGTTTTTAGGTTATTTTGATATAGAAGGAAGCTGTTGTGCCCCTTGACAAGTGACTCACAGGATGCAGTAAGGTCTGCATTCTGATGGAAGAAAAGTTTTAAAAGTTTAATTTAGAATTTTGACAGTGGGTAATTTTGAGAGCCGAACAACTCTTTGTTGGCACTATAATGGAGCTCAGCTTTAGCTGCTGATGGATTGTCTCCTTGGTTATGGGGCATGCCCGCAAGCCATGCGGGGAACCCTGTACAACCTAAAGCGGCCTGTTCTGGGGTCACAGTCCCCAAGAGACCTAACCAGGATGCTTTGAGGGGTTGGTAACTTGTCGTAAAATTTTGCTGCCCGGCGCCTAATTTCATCCTCCACGTATGGAACAGATGAGCCTTCGTAAAGTAGTCTCGCGGGGAAAGGTATTGGAACAGAAAAGATGGACCGGAGTCCTCTATTCTGCGCCCTTTGGAGCCACAGGAGTCAACTGCCTGCTGCCATGCCTCACACTTCACAGGCGTAAAGCATGAGGGGAATTATAAGAGCCCGGAAGAGGTGTAACTTCAGGCGGACTGGCATCTCGGATCTCAGCATAGGATACAGTGAGGCAATAGCCCCCTGCGTCCTCGCCGTGAGATCTCTGATGTGCGCTCGGAAAGTTAGACCCCTATCAAGTTTAACTCCTAGGTAGGCGATGGAGTCTCTCCACTCGATCCTTTGACCTCGAAATTGGAATGTGGGGCAATCTGCGGGGATGTGGCGCCTCCTGAAGAGGATGGTGTGACTTTTGTCCGGATTAACGGATATTCGCCAGCGCCGACATCACTCTTGGACGAGGCGGAGATGTCGCTGTGTGGGGTTGAAGGCCCTAAGAGTGTGTTTGTTGGTGCAGAACAGCAACACGTCATCAGCATATTGAGCTATGCTGACCTGTGGCTGTGATGGAAAGTCTGCCATATAGACACTGAATAGCGTGGGGGACATCACAGAGCCTTCGGAGACTCCGCCTCTTATTGGCCTTAGTGTAGATGTTCTCCCCGCGACTGTGACTCAATGTGCGGTGTCTGAGGAAGCTGTGTAGGATGTTGATCATTTGTGTAGGTAGTCCCAGTTGGATGAGTTTGAATAGGAGCCCTGCGTACTAGGTCGTTGAGAAGGCCCTTTCTGCGTCCAGAGATGCCGCAGCAGTGAATGCGCGTTCCTGAAAACTCAGGGCAGCAGCCTCCACCACCCGCAGCAACGGCCGAGGCGTAGAGTGCCCAGGACAAACCCCGAATTGGTGTTCAGCGATGACTTGAATGTCTCCCAACAATGAGGACAAGCGGTTTAAGACCATCCTCTCGAGTACTTTCGAGAGGGTAGATAGGAGGCTTATGGATTGGTAGTTGGAGGGGTGTACCGGTCTTTCCCGGGCTTTAAGATGCATATCAGCCGAGCTTCTCTTCACTCTCGTGAAAAGTGACCCAATGTGAGACACAGTTGAACACCCTTTTCAGAAAGAGCACGGCGTTGAAGGGAAGATGGCGAAGCATGAGGGGGTTCAGCCCATCAGGTCCCGCCGCCTTTTTGGGTTTGAGGCGCTGGAGTACGCCATGGAGCTCACTGGGGCGTATTACCGGGAGTCGTTCCGAATCCTCCGGGTGGCGTCGAAAGTATCGACGAACATCCCGGCGGATACGTTCCGAGAATCAGTAGTCCTGGGGGTCGTCTCATGGACACATGGTGCGTTCCAGATAGTCGGCAAACACATTTGCTTTGGCTTGGGGTTCATAGGCCAGGCCTCGTGTGCCCTGGAGTGGAGAGGTGTATTGGCCTCGTCGGTTACGAAGACTTTTGGCAATCTTCCACACGTCCCCACATTCAGTGCCCAGGCTGGCCATCTTGTCCTCCCACGCTTGCACTTGTTGCTCGCGCGGGCGGACTCGGACCTGCCGGGGCATGCGCCGTAGCAGGGCTCTGTTGTGTGGGGTGCGTTGCCTTTGGTAGAGTCTCCGTGCCGCCCAGGAACGGCGAATGAGGAGGGTTATATCGAGTGGAAGGACATCTGGATGTAGGGGTGCTGGGGCTTGAAGAGTTAGATTGTGGGCAGTTCGTGCTACAATGGATATGAAGGAAGAGACTGCCACCTCGAGGGATGGGATGTCTGTGATCCTGGGCTTGGATGGGATGGAGGTACGGAGGCAATACACGCGCGCGCAGCAGTGTCACATACGCCACATACGCTGACACTGAGCGACTTATTCCCCTAGCTCTACTCTCAAACTCACTCACTGAGCTAAACTAACTGACTTAGTTGCTTGCTGGTCTCCTTTCATACTGGGGATGACGTCATACGACCTTCCGAGAAACTTTCCACATGCACGCAAAGCGATGACTCGGCTAAAAGCCTCACGAACGTTCTCGACCTCTTTTTGTTTCTGCCACCCATTATTACTTGTCACGTACACAAAGCAGGCACACGAGGCAGCCCGGCCTCCGTCCGTCCATTGTTGTACGCCGACCCCTAACATTACGCCCGCCTCGGTAGCATAATGGTTAGCGTGTCTGCCTCACGTTCAAGAGGTCGCGAGTTCGAATCTCTCTTAGGGTAAGTTATCCGGGTAAGGTTTTTTCCGAGGTTTTCCCTTATTCTGAGAAGACGAATGTCGGGTAACTTAAAGCTCCATGGACCTCGGGCTCATTTGAGCATCATTTCACCCGTTTCATTCATTCACTGTCCGATATGACATTACATTGGAGGACCTTAATTAAAAATAAACAATATAAGACCCATAACGTTACAATACGTATACATGTTTGTGCGTACTACCCGAGATTAGCGCCCCACAGTTGTAGAAATTCAGTTTCTTGTATGGACGCTCTTTAACTGCTATAGTTCTCAGCGTCCCATTCTATATTGGGCGTAAAAGACCGTTTAATTTTGCTCAGAGGCTTCTTTGAGGCATGAGGTTCCTTTACGCGGCGTAAATCTACGACACGAGACCACTGGCTTTACTTCCCTTCCGAAGAAGCCATGCTGTGGACTTTTCCGCTCTCCGCCAGGTTTGAACCCGTGAACCCGTGAAACTTAATCAACAACCTCTTTTTGTTCAGATTTGGTAGCCCTAGTGATAGCCCAAGTCATAATCCCAGCCACTGTCCAAAACCTATTACATTCAGATCTACAGGATATCATACTAGTAATAGAAAATTCAGGAATATACCAATTTGACTGCAAATACTGCAATATTGGGAAAAAAAACAGGAAATTAAAAACAAGAGCAAAGGAACATCTTGAGAATCTGAAATGTAAACCGGAAGAAAAATCTGCTCACTTTTGGCAAGAAAACCACGAAATTGATCCAGAACCAGTACTTCTAAAAGCATTTAAAATGAAAAACAACCTATAGTCTGGGATAACACATTAATTTTGAAAAAATGTCTTCAATTCTGAGTTATGCCAAGCAACAGCCTCAGCAGAAATTCCTTGACGCCACCAGAGGATGACAACAGCACAGCAACCTCTAGCAAAAGAACACCACTTTCCAGCAGTTGGCAAAAGTTGATGTTGGGAGCAGCTGAGCTGTCAAAACATGTCCCTGATTCATAAAAAGAAGTGGACATTGTGTCAATAAACCAACTCACAATAGGGTTTTAAATTTTTTCAAAAACGTAAGTACAAACTGATATACAATAAAGCTCTGGTGTTTCATATAGGGATAAAAACACTTCAAAACACTTATTTTGCACTCTTGATGAGGTATGGTACCCTGGGTTCTATATACAGGACGGAAGGGAAGTCATTACATTCCTTCTAATATGTGCTTCATAGAAACATTACAAACAAAAAAGTCTAATGGTATTTTGTTCTTTAATCAGCCAACTTCGGAAAAATAAATGATTTTTTATCCCACTTTGATGCATAATTCCTCAAGAATGTATGAAGATAACAGTTTGTTACTTGTAAGATGCGTAGAGTAACTTATTTCTGACATAGCTTTGGTAGTAATTATGTGACGTCACACAGGATTTCGAAATAATTAATCACTTAAAAGACACGAAGGAATACTCCAAGCAGCTTTTTCACACGTGCAGTAAGTCGACAATGCTGCATTGAGGTTGGTCAGGGAATTGACCTGGTTTATGGATGTAAACAGCTCGGGCACTTTTACTTTCGCTTTAATGTTTTGGAAGCTAATGCTAGTGATTGGCCTACTCTTGCACAGTAAACACAGAAGGTAACATGGCAGGGCATTTGTTTGTGGGGTTTCAACAACAGACAACCACATAAACTGATCCATTAATTCATTTTGTATATTTGACAATTTGTTATTGTAACAATGTCCTACATAAGCCTTACGCAGTGTACTTTCTTCAGGCATATGTTGTCAAGTGTACTTGGCAAGAAAGTTTTTAAATGTTGGATTATTAATTTTGAACAAGGGAATATCAACAGCTAAAATGCTTGGCACAAGTGATAGGAAAATTCAGTAACCCTACTTCCTAAACACTCTATTAGCTGTTTTTGAACAGGTTCTTTCTTTGCAAGTTTTCTGATTAAATTCTCTTTGTTTTGCTGTGTTTATGTGCTGAACTATTTGAAATCTTTTCTCACATACATTTTTCTCACGCACTCCACAAAATAGTACCCTATTATCTGTAGATATTGAATCACCTGAAAACTCTTTTTGTATATTAGTTAATCTAGCACTACAACACTTACGTTTGAAGACCATGACACAACTACTGGTGGGCAGGCAAGCGTTGCTATAATCGTACTGCTCAAAACGTTGACCTGCACTTTATCTTTGTTCATATAAACCTCTCGGATAATGCACTGATTATTTTCTATGCACATACATATAATGAAAGAATGGAAACAGGGGATTCACTGCATGACAACATGATTCAGCATTAGTTCTTGCCACCTTGCGAGTTGCATCATCATGTGCAATACTACAAATATGAAAAATATTATCCAGATGGAAAAAAAATAATAAAAAATCATAAAAGCCATTAAAATATGCAATATAGGGGCTATAATATTGAAATATTATGCATTTATAAAAATCAAGAAAATATGCAGTTATATGCACCATAAAATCATGTCCAAATAACTGAAAATTTCATAATTTGTGTACATAATGTAAAAGCATACATTTTTAACCCCTATGAAAAAACATGCAATTGCAGGAACTTCCTAGCCCTAATCATAGGAGAAGAGCTGAACATATATTACATAATCCCTTTCATTCAGTTGTGCTAAACAGAAAGGCATTGAATTCTGCTGGGCATGTTATGACAGAATCCAATTTAAAAGAGAAGTCTTACAGGTAATGAACAATAGAAATATGCAATGTAACTTATAGATAGCTAAAATCTGGAAAGCAATGAAGGTCTTTGGCATCCCTAAGAGCATTAGCCTGATTCAGTGGATGTATAATAGTCATGCCAGTCTGATGGAACTGATCAAAGTAAAAAATGGTGTGAAACAGGGATGTTTAGTATCACCCATGACTCTCGATGTGGTCATGAAAAACAGTATGAATCGGCAACTGGGAATACAGTGGGGTCTTACACAGAGATTAGAAGATTTGGATTTTGCTGATTTTTGCTTACTTGCCTATAGTTAGAGAGCTATGGAAACTAAGCCTAAAATCTAAAAGTTGAGGCACAGGAAATAGGACTCCTTATTAATGCAAAGAAGACAAAGGAAATATGAGTGGGAAATCATAACAATACGCCATTGCAGTTGGAAGGGCAGAGCACAGTTTTTGCTATCTAGGAAGTATTATAGCAACAAACAGAGGATCAGATGAGGATGTCGCTAGTTGCCTGAACAAAGCCAAGAGAGCATTTGTAATACTTCATCCCATATGGAGATCCAAAGAACTTAGTAAAAGAACAAAACTAGGAATTTTCAATCACAGCATTGTCTGTATTGCTTTATGAATGCAAAACTTGTAAAGTGACTAAGTAGGTATTACACATGGAAGATTCAAACATTCATGAATAGATGCCTTAGGAATATACAGGCCAAAGGTGTGTCAAATGAGAAGCTCTGGGAGCTAACACATCAACTACCAATTGACCAACAAATCAAGAAAAGAAAGTGGGGATGGATTGGCCATAAGCTGCATAGATTGGAAGACAATGTAGCAAGACAGACTCTGGAGTGAGAAGGAGAGGAAGGCCTAGGACGACGTGGAGGAGAGTGACCAACTTGGGAATACGTGGGGAAAACTGAAACGTACGCACAACATAGAACCAGATGGCAAAACCTTGTATCAGCCCTATGCTCTTCAACAGGAGTTTTATGGACATAAGAAGAAGAACTTGAATAATTTGTCTATGATCATCGTGATGACTGGAAAGAAAAAGTTGAATATCTACATCATTTTGAAGTAATCTTAATTGACATGCTGCATTCTTCAAATTCCCAGTAATCCGTCCCTTTTGGAGTACAAGAAAATCAATAATTATGTCAGTGCTAATGGCTATGACTATAGCTTATGTAATTTTCTGAAAATAGTCAGTTGTCAAATTGGCCATCCACAACTAACCAGACCTTTTCACTTTGTCTAACAGTGATTGTGCAACCACACACACATTATTGCAGGTGAAATAAAGACGTGTATAACTATAAAATGAAGGGGCAGGCATGAAGTGCACACTAAATGTTGCAGCAAAAGGATGCAAACCATTCACATAGAGATGTTGCTAATTTAGCAGAAAGAGATGATTGTTTCATTGTTATTTTGTGAATGTCATATACATTTATGACAATGCATTCAGTATTTAGATAGTAAAGACCCCTTAAAATTTGGTTAGGCATAAATCACTGTTGCCTCATTTACAACAAAAGGTAAATAGATGGCAAGCATTTCCCATTCAACAAAAACCATGGAGCTCTGGCACCTTTACTGCTCTTAGCAGCTATATCACAAAGGCACATTCATGTCATTTTCAGAAGTTTCAGAATTTCACAGAATTTCAAATATTCCTAAGAGCTTATCCACTCAGCTCACACTGCAGTCCTAATTCATTTGGTACATTTACACTGCCATTATCAGCTTGCTGTTGGATATCACCGTTACCTGCTTGTTCATATCCTGTCTCTCAAAATTCAGCATACACACTTATTCACAAATCTGCTACTGTTTATTTGACAGTTTTCTTTCATACACAGGCACTACACTCTCTAAGTTCTATGTTTGCCTGGTTTCAGTTTTAAAAAAGGAAAATAGATTTCTTTAAAATCAGTTTACAGTAAAGCCTCGTTTATCCAACCCTCGTTTGTCTGGCCCTCATTTATCCAGACCTTCAGATTATCCAGATCAGTTTTGTAGATATTTTCTTAAAATTTAATGCTTACATTAGATAATAAATTTAACTATGATAGCAAGAACATAACTAAGTATGCCAAATATTGCTTTTTAGTTTGATTCAATGTACGGTTCCTACATAAATTGTACAATAAATTATGGTAATGTGTATATACTGAACTGTAAAACGCTACCCACTGAGTTTAAAAAAGATTTAGTAGTGTGCGACACAGTGCTGATGTGGTATGTATCATAAGCTATAAATAGTGCTGGAAGAAAGGGTTGACCTTGATCACTACACCTCCCTCTATCTCCTCAGTTTTCCTACTGTTTTCAAACGGCACATGTCATTAAGTTTTTTCATGTGTGTTTCAACCGCATTGTTTTTGTCTTATCAATGTCTTTGGAAGTGTAGTTCAAACTTTGTTCAAACGCCACACATGTTTAAAATGGAAGACTATGGATCAATTCTGTGTTGAGAAATGTGATTTTGTGATCAAGATTTTTATATTTTTTAATGCCTTGTAAACAACCCATACTATGCACTGTACATAAATTTGTTACAAGACAGTTTTTTACTATCATAAACAGCAAGTCTACTTATTTAAGAATTTTAGAATTTTGTTTTTCTTATTACCCATATCACCCAGATTATACAGATTTTAGATTTTCCAGATTGTCTTTGGTCCCAGTTAGTCTACTTACTAGTAGTACTAGTTACTGTACTTGTTTTGACATCCAGAGGCTATTTTTTTAACTGAAAGGTAATTTTAAAGTCATCTGCAATTAAATGCTTACAACAAATGGCAAAACTTAGGTAGGCTTGGAATTAAGCCAATTTATTCTATACAGTGACGCTTTGAATGTGCTTGGTTAACTTGATTTGTCAATTTGTGAACACTTATTCCTAAGTCTAAATTTGTAGTGTTTGAGCACCAAAAAACATAACACCTAGGCATTTCTTACTGACTGGCATACATACATGAGGTGCAAGTTGCTTGGCCATGTATGAATATTACAGTGAACAGGGGGCGACTTGAGATCCGTGACATCTGTGTTGGAACCTCCATTGATGAAGGAGAACTAAGCATCCTAGAAACATGGGGTTTTTACTGCTATATTTTATTACATTTTTATCTTTATTCTGAGAGTCACTTCATTTTAAGTTAACAGGATCTTTAAATAATGAATGGAAGGTAATACCAAGCATTTTACTCGTTTATTTCAGCTTCTTGGAGAAGATGCTATGCATATGTAGGGAGTTTTGCACACTGTTACAGTGCAGGAAAATTACGTTCTGTGGGCATATGGTTTGGAATTCTGGTGCTCCTTTTATTGGCTGCAGTTATTTCTTATCTTATTGTATGTAAGTATAACATATTTTAAAATTTATCATAACTTACTAGACATTCTGGTTAAGTTATTTGTGTATGAAGTTACTACAGTAATTTATCAAATACTTGTTTTTCATGTTTTCATATTTTAACTCCATCAATATATTCTTGACATTTTTTTACTAATTGGTTTTTAGAAAGGCAATAGAGCTATTGTAATACAAGTGGAAGAGGAAATAAAATACTGGAGAGGAAATTTGCATAAAGTGCAGTTTGTTGTGCTACAGACTTATGCATTTGAGAGAATAATTACTAGTAAACTTTACACGAGCTAAAAATTGTTGAAAATGGCCTTAAAGAGTTTACTTTGACTTTATAGTGAATTAAAATTACCTAAAAAGAAAGGAGCGGGTGCAGGGGGGGGGGGTGGGAGAAGGCTTAAACACTGTGTAAAAATAAAAATATAGTCTTCAGCATAGCATTTAGTAGGTAGTGAACACTTTCTGCAGATTTTCAAATGTAGAAGACTGACAATTGACAACCAAGAGAGCTTTATAAATTTAAAACCTCCTTTCAGCATCTTTTAAAGATGCTTTGATAGGTTCTAGATCTTCCCCCAAACCATCAAGGCAGTAGTTCTTCCCTGCTAACGTATCATTAATTTAAAGCTAACAAAACAGTTTCCATGTAATGAAACAAAAGTTCACCAATTTCATTTTTCACATTGCACAACTTATTCTTGACTAATTTACTAAGTCTCTTTGTTTTAATGAAAGGCAACCACATTCTTCCAGAGATGTAATAAACTCTGGCATAAATCCAAAATTTGATTTAATGTATGCCAACTTGCCTTTAATTGCTGAGCTGGAAATAATTCTTAAGAGATGTTCACAGACGCTGCACTGTCACTATCAAATCAATTTCACTTTTTTCACAACATGAAAATGTTCACAATAATAACTACATATAGGCTCACCATCTGGTGAGTACTGGAGCAGGTGAAAGAGGAATCCCAGGCACTACTTGCAACTATCTTCACATGAGAAGGCAGTTTCAGGAATAATTTCTGGATATTTATGATTAGTCTAACCATATCAGGGAAGTGACAACTTATTTCCACTGCAGTTTTGTGCCAAGCAGATCCCATGTAACACTTTTGAGAATAGTATCTCAGTTCACATCCTGCCTTAACCATATATGGTGCAGTCAGTGACAAATAGCAGCATACAATCATGCTGGACACCATTAGGAGAGATCATTAATCGTTTTGTCTTGGATTTTGTTTATTATAGAGTGGTTTGTTTTCTCCAAGACTTCACAATTTAAAAGAACTATGCTGCTATTTTTTTCTTCATTCATTGCTCCAACAACCACTTTCACAATTAGTGATTTGTGGACTACAATTAAGACTGCCTCCATAGCGCAGTTGGTAGCATGCTTGCCTCTGGCGTGGAGGACCCAGGTTTGATCTTGGTACCAGCATGGGGAGGTCTCTCACAGGGTGCACTCAGCTTCGTTAGGTCCCAGGGGGACCACTTGTGGAGCTACTTGATGGAGAAGTAGCGGCCCAAGGTTGTGAAGGCCGCATAACTGGCCGGGAGGGCTCGGGGCGCTGACCACGTCCCACCCTCCAGTACTGCACCCCACCAATGACGCCTGTAGTGGGCAGAGGTGGGGGACGCAGCGGCTAAGTGGCAAGCCTTGGCCCTTCATGGGCTGTTGTGCTAGGGGTTAGTTAATTAGACTAAAATTTATTGAATGGTATATTTACTGAGGGAAAGACTTAGCATAGATCTTCATAAACCTAGGAGTTCACCAAACTCATGTCCAGTATCTTGTCCACACTGGCTTTTCCTGTTCACTGCTGAACCACTTCTCTGCTATTTCATTAACATCACAGATTTTACAGTAGACTCAATAATACAGTCACCATACTGTGAAATAAACTGCTTCAGCTTCAAAGAAGTGCTTGATTTCACTGGCATCTCGTGTGCTTAAATTTGACGGGGGCTAATTTTTTTAACAATAAAAGCAATGCATTTAATATTATAAGCCATTCATAAAGAAGAAAAAAATTTATCATCTTGTTATAAGCTACAGCATTGTGCATTATATAGAACTGCCATTATGAAGTTACCTTTTACAAAAGTAGATGTTTATTTAAACAGGAACTGTGTTCTTTTATTCTTCTGCACAACAAATGCCATTACCACTTTTTTCGTTAAACCTCTCTGTTAGCGATGTATTCTTTCTCTATTGAAAGCATTGCTAAGGTATTGAGTCTTTCTTGTCCCATTGTATTTCTTAAACTGCTTTTAATGTGCTCTAGCGTACTGAAACACCTTTCAGATACAGTTGTAACCACTGGAGTTGTTAGAACTACATTGAACAATTTTACTGCTTCTGAAAACATGTCTTCCTAATTGTTTTTAATGAAGATTTAATGTTCATTTGAGGGCTTCCAAGAAGACAAAGTATAACTTTACAATTGGCATGTTTTTTAAAAAAATTAAGATTGTATAAAATTAGAGTTTGAGAGGTAGAACTGGAACTTAAAAATTCAATGCCACAATTAGGATTTGAACCACAGACCTTCCGCTTACTGGGCGGACGCTCTAACCACTGAGCTTTGCCCACACACGGCTTGTGTGTTTAAAAAAACACCAACAGTAAGTTTGTTGGCATAAATAAATAATAATTGTATAAAATTAGTTATAACTAGACCTTGGATTTTAGGTAAAAACCTATTTTTTTTTCCCTCATGATATATAGAACATAAAAGTTGTGTATATACTAGTTATTGAAATACATAGTCAAAAATGGTGATCCTATACAACCTAAAAATACCTCATTTCACTTTATAACCTAATTTTACATTTTCCAGTTTCTTCACTTGGCAATGCAGAAATGCTGTGTAGGCCTGCATGCAGACATGTCTTGACAACAATCACAGTGAACAATGCATAATATGGAGGACAATAAGAACATTGAATATTGTTTTGAAACTGGGGAAGGATGCAGTGAGCAGCTAAAGAGCTTCTGCAGGACCCAACAATTATCCATGATACTGCATTCATCAAATCACATTATGTATTTCTGGTCCCCACTGACAATGCTCTAGAGTCTTCAGACAAACCGGTCTACACGCAACAGGGATTGATAGAAGAAGTGACAGAAAAAATTAGCTTGGTTCCTGGTTTTGTTGGTGAGGAAGTTCCTGAAAAACTCAAATCAGTGGTTCATACAAACCCAGGACTGCCAGTTCTCCACACAGTGGCTGACATCTTGTCTGGCAAAACACCTGAACATGAATGTACTGTTCCCTTGCATCTAATACCAACATTTAAATATGCTCTGGTGGCATCAGTTGATGTAGAGTGTTCACTTTCGTCTTATAAGTTGGTGTTATCTGATAAGTGATGCACTTTCTCAATGGAAAACTTAGAGAACGTGTTAGTTTACTGTGACCTGATACCGAAATTTAGATTTCCGATCGAATGGGCTTTTGAAAAAGACACGTTTTAATTTAATTGCCGGATAGGAGATTTGCGATAAGTGTTAAGTAATAACATAAATAGATAATAGAGCAGGAAGTGTTGTAAGGTGAGCAAGATATGAGTAAATGATAGTCGTTAAATTTGTAGTATAAACGCATTATTGGTTTGAAATTAGCGAGTCATGACGTCATACCACATAGTTTAAATACACGTTCGAAAGTCAGTTCTACAAACCTTAAAAGTCGCGCGAGATATCTAATAAAATATAAAGTAAACATCGTTTAATCCTAAAAAGTAATTATATATTTGAAATTTATAAAAGAACATGTTATAATAGAAAGGGACATTTCTAAATTGCGGGAAAAGGAAATAGCCTTTTGGATACGAGGCTTTCTTGGATGACGTCATGACATTCAAATGGGAAGAGAACGGTCTTCTTAGCGTGGGTAAGAGAAAGCGTCACTACTCAACGAGAGACCAGTACGGGAGGTCGCGCTGCGTGGATGTGAGGGCGATTCCTCTACATACACATATAGAATCGGCATATCTCCCGAAAATATTTAAAATAAATAATATATAAAGTTGTTCTTGGGTTGTCCATTACACTTACGCAAACCCGAGATAAAGAGATCTTATGCAGAACTAGCCGAGGCGAGCTACATCGAAGGGCAACATCACGTCACCAACGACTTCAGCTTCAAATGGCGATCCAATAACTAGGACACACAACGATTATACAGCTTCAAATTGGCGCCCAACGTGGGGCGCCGAAAGAATGGACCAAACCCCCAAGACGACCAGATCAGCATCGAGCCAGCAGACAAGAAGGTGCCCAGCGTGTCAACATCTGTGAAACGTGTAGTGAACAAGTTTAAGTGCAGTTAAAGTGAAATAGTGAAAATATTGAAAATTTTGGTGAGTAGAAAAACACATGTAAATAGCTTAGAAATGGAAGACAGTGACACAGATTTTTTAGGTTTTGACAGTCCGGAAATTGAGAAAAGTGTAAGTAGGATGGAAGAATTTAATCAGAATGTAATTGGTAGCAGAATATGCCAAGAAGTAGAAGATCAGAACGTTAGAGAAACACCTAGAGGTAGTTCAGAAATGTTTAGTAGTAATTCAGAAAGGCCAGCATTTATGTCAGAAATAGAGAATATGTTTCAAACGATAATGAAAAAGATGAGTACAGAGTTAAGTAGAAAGATAGATGAAAATAGTAAAGAATTAAGAACAGAGTTAAGTCAAAAGATGAGTAAGATAGACGAAACTAGTATAGAGTTAGGACAGAAATTAGAAAAGGGACAACAGGAATTGGGAATGCAATTGGAGAATCAGAGGAGAGTTTTCGAAACCTTTAGGGAAGAAGTTAGGGAGGAAATTAATAAAGTCAGTAGTGAAGTAAAAGAAAATAGAGAACAGGTTAAGGGAGAATTAGAGACAATAAGGCAAGAAGTAAAGAATTCTGAAAAGAAATTAGGTCAACAAGTGAGTGAAAAATTAGATAAAGAAAGGGAAAAAGTAACATATAGATTAGACAAACAAAGGGAAGAAATTAGAGAAGAGTTACAGGGGTGTAAAGTTAGAATAGAGAGATCTGATGTAGAAAGTGAAAGGCAGGCTGGAAATTTGGAGGATGTTACAGACCAAATAAAAGGAGTAGTAACAGAAATTACTCAGGTAAAAGAGGCCTTAGAAAATTTGAAATTAAGTGAAAATGCATGTAATCACAACAATCTTAGTAAAGAAGTTGCAAGAAACGAGGCAATACCAGGTGTATCAGCTGACATTTCGATGCAAAATAGAGGTAACAGTAATTCCCATTCTGATCTCAGAAATAGTGCAGGGACAGGTGACAATTCAAATTTACATTGGCCTAACCATGTCTTAAATGAAATGACACCTCCAGTTTTTGAAAATGAAGATTCAGATGATCCTAAAGCCTTTTTAGAAGGGTTACAAGAGTACTTCACGGTGAAACGTATACCAGAGGAGTACAAGATGGTGATAGTAAGAAAATGCCTAAAGGGTAATGCTGCTAATTGGCTAGGCCTTTCTATGGGTAACAATAATGACTACAGGACCTTTAGGAACATCTTTTTAACCAGATATTGGGGAGCTAGTAGGCAGGCTAATATTAGAGTTGAATTAAGCAATGGAAAATTTAATCCTAGATCGGAGGAATCGATGGTCAACTATTTTATGAGAATAGCGAGAAAATCGAAGATGTTGGATCCTCCCTTGGATGAAAAAGATCTAATAAATATAGTTACTCCACATTTTCCGGAAACGCTTCAACACTACCTAATCATAGCCCGACCCGATAGCATTGCAGCTATGATCGAATTATTATCAGCCTTAGAAGTCAATAAGCCAAAACACGCATTTGGAAATAAATATGAAGAAAAAGAAACTGTAAATTCTTTCGGGCAAGGGGCACAGTATTATCAGAATAGAAGTGAGATTAGGGAAAGATATAAAGGACCAGTACCAAGGATGGAATCATTCCGGTGGGAAAATCAAGGTAGATATAACCAGGAAGGGCGTCATCAAAATAGAAATGGTAATCAAAGGGGAAGAAATATAAGGGTGAATTATATGAATACAAATAGATTTGATCGAGGTAGACGGGGACGTTATTTTGGACATAGTAGAAATTCAAATGATGGGTATTGGACAAACGGAGATAATGAGTTTAGACCGAGGTCACCAAGACAGGGAGAAAGGTATTCTAGTGGACGAAATTCCCCTGAAAATGCGGAAATGGTCGAGGCCATTAACACGGTCAAAAACATGGTAGGAAGTAACCCCGATTTAATGCAGGAAAACAGAAGTAACAATTCGGGAAATAGTACAGGAGCCATACCTAAAAATCAGGGAAACGCCAGACCCGGTCAAACGCGCCTTCAGTGAGAACTGGGTATCCTAGTAATGATTGTGATAAGTACTCGGAAATAAATAGTCCTGGAAGGCAAATGATGATACAAAAGAAAAGAGAATGTGAAAATAGAATTGACGAAAACGAAAAAGTAGGAGATCCACCTAAAATCAAAATTGGAGTAAATGGAAAACAATACAATGCAATTATAGATACGGGATCAAATAGCACAGTATGCTCACAAAATTTTTATGATAATTTACAAAGTAGTGGTTTTAAAGTAATGTCTTTACCAGTTAATGGGATATATTGCTCGCTAGCTGTGGGAAAACGAAAAGAGAGAGTAAAATTTCAAGCAATGATAAATATTGAAATAAATGGGAGAATACTTGGAATTTTATTTCTGATTGTAGGAAGACTTGTGACAGATATTATAATAGGTTGTGATTGTCTTTATGCCTGGGAAGCTGTGGTGAATTTTAAAAACATGATTCTAGAAATGAAAGTTGAAGATGAGACCATTATAGTGCCTTTTGTGGAAGATAGTAGTTCAGAAACTATTGTAAGAGAAAAAGAGGAAGAAGAAATCCAAGGGGATACATTCTTTGTAGAATATGTTAAAGTAGGAGCTATGGAATTAACTGAAGTAAATGTCAAAGAGTACAGAGTCGATAATAAAGAAAATGTAGAATGGGATAAAAATGATTTCATAGACAATTTGAGGGTTTCTGATGCAACTAGGTACTATGATAGGGAGAGTAGTGAAGACTTAGAAGAATTGTTGAGAAAAAAAAGGTAACTCAGGCTGATCAACTAAATGAACAACAGAGGGATAAACTGTTTGAAATATTAATCCGAAATAAAGAAGTATTCTCTGAGAAACCTGGTAAATGTAATATTTATACTCATTCGTTTGAGATGATACCCATCAAACCTTTTACACATAAAGCGAGAGCTATCCCTAGTACAATAAGAGAAGAGGTAGATGCAGTTATAAAGTCAATGTTAGAAGATGAGGTTATTGAGATTTCGAATTCAGAATTTGTGAATCCCCTATGTATTGTAAATAAGGCCAATGGAAAGATTAGGGTGACATTAGACTCGAGAAAACTAAATCATTGTTCCTCATACTTTCCATCAGTGAATCCAACAGAACGTGTCCTCCGAGATGTAGGAATTTATTTACGTGTACTTACACATCATAATCACAAGGATTGGGTAAAATATTGTCCATTGATAGAAAAGATTATCAATCACACCATTAATGTAACTACTGGATTTGCACCAATAAAATTAATGTTAGGAATTGAACCAGAACCAATATTGATCGGGGAACCAAAAACACTGAAAATTAATGACATTCAGTTAAGTGAAGAAGAAAGAGCGAAAATTGCTTTTGAACGAATCAAGAAAAAGGCAGAGAAGCGAAAATTAAAGAAAAAGAGTAGAAAACATAAATGGGAACCTAAGATAGGCGATTGGGTATTAGTTAAAGACCATAAGTTATCAAGTGCATTGCGAGGTAGGAACTAAAGGATGGAATTGTTATATAAAGGTCCTGCAGAAATTATATCAAAATTTGGTTATCATACCTATGAATTAAGAGATGTTAAAAATGAAAAATGTCTGGGAAGATGGCATAAACAACTCCTTCGACCATACAAGAAACCGTGTGTTGCCTTGGAACCTTGATTTAATGTAAAAAAAAAAAATTGGAAGTGTCATTTGTCTATTGGCGCCCAATCAGCTTTGAGATAAAATGTAAATGTTAGCTTACTTGAAAATCATATATTGGTCAGGTACTTACATATTCATGAAAAATGCAGAATGTGAATTGCTATCTACTACCAAGAGCTTAAAAATATATTGTATAGAGCTCACAATAACAGCTTAAAAAAAAAAAAAAAAGATTGTTAAATTGTTCATCTCCGCATAGAGAGAAAACAGAATATTTACTTTGTAAACATTTGTTAAAATATTTAGATGTATAGATAGTTATCACAGAAAGACAAAGAAAGAACTTGTCTAAAGAGTGCAATGGATTTATATAAAAATATATGTACATTTTAGTGCTTAAAGGATCTAGTACAGATATGTGTTACAATAACAAAAGTGAAAAATCACAGTGCAAGTGATAGTGATAGCGAAGTGAGCAAACATGAACTGAAAGAAGGAAGTATAAAGAAAGACTCTTGAAGTTTAACCTTTATATAGAAGCTTCACAGAAGAAACCATAACATATTGTAATTAGTATTTAAGGATTAATGTTTAGTCAAGTGTACAATTGTTTGTCATGTTAAAAAGATTAATGAGAAAATATGTTAATAACCAATTTCAAAAACAGTGTAATTGAAAATTGTATATAATGGGAGTGTTGCCGATTATTCAAAATACAGGAGTAATTTTTAATTTTTCTTTCGGGCAAGACATTTACATTATTTTATTATGAAATAATAAAATAATATAAATGGGGGCATTTGATACCGAAATTTAGATTTCCGATCGAATGGGCTTTTGAAAAAGACACGTTTTAATTTAATTGCCGGATAGGAGATTTGCGATAAGTGTTAAGTAATAACATAAATAGATAATAGAGCAGGAAGTGTTGTAAGGTGAGCAAGATATGAGTAAATGATAGTCGTTAAATTTGTAGTATAAACGCATTATTGGTTTGAAATTAGCGAGTCATGACGTCATACCACATAGTTTAAATACACGTTCGAAAGTCAGTTCTACAAACCTTAAAAGTCGCGCGAGATATCTAATAAAATATAAAGTAAACATCGTTTAATCCTAAAAAGTAATTATATATTTGAAATTTATAAAAGAACATGTTATAATAGAAAGGGACATTTCTAAATTGCGGGAAAAGGAAATAGCCTTTTGGATACGAGGCTTTCTTGGATGACGTCATGACATTCAAATGGGAAGAGAACGGTCTTCTTAGCGTGGGTAAGAGAAAGCGTCACTACTCAACGAGAGACCAGTACGGGAGGTCGCGCTGCGTGGATGTGAGGGCGATTCCTCTACATACACATATAGAATCGGCATATCTCCCGAAAATATTTAAAATAAATAATATATAAAGTTGTTCTTGGGTTGTCCATTACACTTACGCAAACCCGAGATAAAGAGATCTTATGCAGAACTAGCCGAGGCGAGCTACATCGAAGGGCAACATCACGTCACCAACGACTTCAGCTTCAAATGGCGATCCAATAACTAGGACACACAACGATTATACAGCTTCAGACCCTAATTATGGACATATACAATAAAGAAAGTCAAATATTTCGACTAATTTGTAATGGGAAATCAAAAAAGTCATTTTTTGTTCACCTATTTTTGCAATTTTAGGATCTATTTTGATTTGTGATAAAACCTATTTTAGGTGCCTAATTTAAAACTTTTAGGAGCTAAAAGTCCAAGGTCTAGTTATAACACATTAAATTAATAGTAAACTTCAAGATAGTATAAACAATGGATACTGACAGAATTTGTTTTTAATTTCTTCACTGGAACAGAGTACACAAACTTCACTCGTTATTGCAGACACAAAACTTAATGGTGGGTGGCAGGAGGAGCTGATCAATGCAACAGCCAATCAGAGGCTTGTCATGTCTTGCAGTGTTTTATAGCTAGTTAAACATGCTGTAAAGCCAGTGATCTAAATATCATTTGCATTACAAAATTCATTTGCACATTGGGTAAGAGAATAATCTGATCATGAAGTTGTCAGCTATCAGTTGCCATTAAATTTTGTCTGCCATAGTTTTCCCTCTTCTATGAAAGTGAAGTACTTAGCACAGTTGCGACAGTTATCAGGAAGGTTGGTCTTTAAATTTGGTAGGATTAACTAAACTGAAGCACTCTTAAGATTTTAGTTGCAACAAAGGTTTCTTGAGTTTGCTGAATAGTTCTATTACAGCATTCAATAGTGCACACTGTTTTATTAACACTTGTTGCTCTCTTGCTGTAGATGTTACATATCGCAGAACCATCATCTGGTGTGTTTGCTGATTCATTCCTAATGTCACTGATGACAACTACAAATTTATGAAAATATTCCTTCACATATAGCATTTTCATAATTTTCTTGTGTCAGATGTAAAACATTTCATTGAAAGGCATTACTCTGTTAAAAAATCAAAGAAGAAAAGGAACTCATCTACAACAAAGATGTAGGTGTTAGTATGTAGTTGAGTTGCTTCTGTTATGGACAAAGAATCTCACTAGTCATCTTGCAGAATATAGCTATGGTAGATGCAAAATTTAATGATGGCTGATAGCTAGCCGACTATTACTATTCTCTTTCCTGTTATGCAAATAAATTTTGTGGTGTAAATGATATTTATGTCACCAGCTTTACAGTGTGATTTCACAGCATGTTTAACTATACGACATCGCAAGGCATGGCAAACCCCTGATTGGATGTTGTATCAATTCACCTGCCATTAAATTTTGTGACAGCCATAATTTCAAAACACACTATCAGTGATTCTTGGTGCTGATAAACAGAGGACACTACTCTACTCTGGAAATTTCATTTTATCTGGCATGTTTTTGCAGTAGCCTTCAATGACACACCTCCTGACGTAAATCATATGCTAGATGGAGAGAAAAAAAAGAAAAAAAAATGCCCATAAATTGGGGTGAGGGGGCAAGGGTGGAATCCTGTTGTCTGTGACGCTAGAGCACACTTGTTGCATGATGAGGTTAAGCTGGTGTGGATGGCAATGAACAGAATAAGCACATGGATACATATCCCTTATAAGTTTTTGGACTCCGCATTGGACTCGCCTGCCATTATGTGTTTGAGAGACCAGTTTAATCAGTCTGAACAGCTCCAATGTTTCTAATATGCTTTGGGGTATCCCTGGTACAGATGTTTCAGTAAAGTGTATGAAGCAATGAAGATGTTCTACTGCTTGTGATCCCTGAACTGTTACCAGCTGTGTTTATTGGATATAGTTTATCTGCTTGTGCAGACACAAACCTTGCTTTTTTACTTCATCCTGGAAGATGTCTTTGTGAACTGGGCACACATGCTCCAGCAACTCATTTTGTGTTGTTGCTAATGTATGTGTGTTTACTTCAGATTCATCCAAATGTTCACATAAACTATCTAGCTTGGCAATTTCTTGAACTAAAGCCAAGAAATATACCTCTGTTTAGTAATTCTTCCTCTTATAGCAATTTCATGTTTACCACAGAATTTTAGTCACTCAATAATTCTATTTAATATCTGCCTGTTTCTCTGCCCTAATTCATTGTGTTGTGTAACATATAGCCTATATCCTTCACAAATTTGTGTTTGAACATCAACTTTTCCAAACAAAATTAATTTTAAGGGGTTTCCAATGTGAGAAGAACTTATTTCATTTGACTTGATTCTTTCTGAAATATGTTTGTGGTCACTAATACCATAAACTGTCCATAAAGTATCACCACCGAACAACAAACAGTTGAAGCAAACAATATTTTCTTGATCTACATACCTACCTGTCAACCATAGTTTCTTCTTGTTTCAGTGTGGATTGAAAGAGTGTGACTGCGATTTGTATTTCATGTTGTGAAACATTAGGATGATCAGGACCTAGCTGTTTAATACAAAGTTTCTGTTGGTCACATAACGTATGAAATGGGTCAACAAAAGATCTACCTTGATCATAGTGAGAGAGAGCCAGAAATGAAGAATCCAAACTGTAACACTCACTATACAGAAAGACCACATGTGCGTGACAAAACTGAAATAGCCCTGAATCCCCACTACAACTAGCCACAGTTCCCCTCTCCTATCGAGGCACCTACACTTTTGCTACAAGCTAGGCCCTTATCACTACCAGCTCCAGAGAGCGTAGAGTGTCTAGCCTACATTGCTAGGAGCATTAATCTACAGTTCTACATGGCAGCATGTGTAAAGGGAGCGAATTGACCCCATTAAAACTAGTCAAGGTTCGCAGAATGAAAACAATATACGTTGATACTTATCCCATTTGTTTTCTTTCAGGGCTAAGCCCCAGAAGCCACAGAGGATAAGATGCCCCTGGTATGAGTGCTCTTACAGGTGTTAAAACATTTTTATGAAGCCTATGAGGAATGAATGACTGTCCTTATTGGCCATTCAGAGAACCCTATGTGAAATGTCAAAGCATCCTCAGTTCAAAGTGAGAACTACAGACGTCCTTGCACAGAAAACAAATCTTGCCTATTGAGTTAAAATACAAGCATATTTAGGCAAGTGCTATATTTTAAAAATTGTTTTTTATGACATACTTTAGTTGGAGAACAATATACACTTGTCTTAAGTAGTCATGCATTGCTTGTGATTATGTTATTATGTATTTAAGTAACACATGATTTATGGGTTTTACAATGTTGGATGCGGAAGATGGGTGGACCCATTGCCTTCGATGAGACACCGCCTTGTACTTAAACCACTCCTGAATTAACTCAGTTTATTATAAAGCTACCTTGGAATCTCTACTGTATTTTTGTGTATTGCATTCATTCCCCCCAGGGACCCACATGTGGTATCCATGGTGGACAAAGTGGCGTCTGAGCAGGTTTTCTCCAGTTTCCCCTGCCACTCATTCCACCAATTCCTGTATTTCAGCTGCATTTTGTATCCTCTTCCTCACTCTCATACCTGCTGCTGGGCAGACCACCTGCTTCCAGGTCTTCACTCTGTCCAGTCCATAGGTTCCTCTGCTCCCTGACAGGTGTCTGACCCTAGGCACTGGCTTGTAAGCCCTAGGGGGTGTAAGTCCTACATAGGGGGAAGGTAATCAGGTAAAGAAAAAGAAGCATTCATCCCGTATAATGGGAGCAGAGCCAATACAACAAACATGGTGCCAGAAATTCCTCAAAGTTTGAAATTGGCAAAAATTTTCTGCTATCAGGTGGCAAGTTACATAAACTTGAACACATTGGCATATTTCCTACATATGTGATATCTGCCGCAAGACAAAACTATGTTGGGATGCACACTTCCAATAATTACTGCCCAACAGGCATTAAATTACAGTAACAAAGAAATTAGAAACCTGTTATTTTTCTGAGGGTTATCAATAAAAGAAGGAATTTTGCTATATCTGCACAAAAAGAGAGAATGTTACAAAATTAGTGCACATTAAAACAAAACACATAATAAGTGCAGCATGGGAAAATGAAGAGTTTTGGAAGAAAGAATAGAACAGCTTTTCATTTCCGTGGTGAATTTCAGTAACAGTGATGCAAGGAATTTGAAAACAGGAATTTTCCCATTAGAATAAGCATTAATATTTCACAGCTATGTCTCTCTTGTGTAACTTTTTAAACTTGCATGTTCTATCCTTTGCATGTAGATTCATTACTTTAGTACAGTTTTCTTGTACGGATATAAATAATACCTGCTCTACATTCCAGGCGCAAGCCAATCGTCTTTGTCCCTATAATCCACTTAGCCTGCCTCTGTAGCATGGTGGTAGCATGTCTGTCTCACGACCAAGAGGTTGCGAGTTTGAATCTCGCTTAGGGTGAGTTATCCGGATAAGGCTTTTCTGAAGTTTTCTGTTATTCTGAGAAAATGAATGTCAGGTAACTTAAAAGCTCATTTGACCATCATTTCACCCATTTCATTCATTCACCGTCATTCAATAACAATACCTAACGATAACGATCATAAAAAAATTTTAAAAAATCATAAAAAGGTGCCCATAACCCTAACGCTCCCTCCACATGGTCGCGAAGAGCAACAATGTCGCTTTTCTCTCTCTTTCCCTCCCTCCTCCTCCACCTCCTCCTCTTCCTCCGCGAAATGTCAATACCACCAACAGCTTTCACGGCTCATTATAGATGGCAGCACGATGATTAGGATTGTACAAAGAACTACCGCTAGATAGCTGAATAATCGTTAAGCTGCGATCTGCCACCTATAGATGGCATAGTGGGCTTTATTTGCCCTTCTTGTGAGGAAAATAAGCAAAATTATAGATTTAAAAAGCCAAAAAGGAAAGTATTACATATTTGGGTTGCTAAAAACGTATTATGTATGAGTATAATTGTGTTCAACGGCAATACTTTACATCCTTTTTACAGTAAACCTGATTTTAACATTGTGTTTCCGCGTTAACGTCTCCAGTGTAAATTACAATAAGTGAACAATCATGGTGAGCAATTTGGCAAAGAAGTCACATCAATGTAGCAATCATAACGTACTCCATTTAAAGAGGGGATCATTTGATGTTACTGCATTTAGTTGTTCCAATTCGCTAGATTTTGCTTTGCTACATTGATGTGACTTCTTACCCTAAAGATTCAGGCACAGGACATCTCTCTTTGATGGTGATGGTATACGGGTACACCGAGATGAAAATGTTGTTTATCTAACGACTTGAAACGTATTGAAATATAGAGACTTTTTTGCACTACCAGAGTAACGTGTATTCCATACTTCATACCTATTTCTGATCTACTAATTAGCTTCTATCAATTTTATTGGTATAATCAAAATCGATCTCCAACAAGAATTGATTTTTTAAAATTGTATCTCTAGTGTTGGCACCCATACTTAAAGTGATAAGCTAGATTGAGCTAGATCGTCGTTCAAAATAAGCCAAAATGCCTAAATATGAACTTAAAAAAAGCTAGAAAAGAAGCTAACGATTTATTTAGCTGTGATTATTAGTTAACAGTATGCTATAACAAATTATAAATTGGTGTTACGTGATAAACACTGCTACTTCATTCAGCTTTATGTTAATAACGAATGATATTACTACATAGCCTCATTTAGAAGTGAGCTGCACTTCCTCTGCATCATCGGGGTCGATTTCTTGAATTTCAGGGAAGAGAATTGAGGAAGTAGTAGGTTCTTCTGGTGTTTGTGAAGTACTTGGTGTGTCATCACTCGAACCACTACTATACGAAGCCTATGTCCCTATTTTATTTAATACTTCGGGGGAGGGGGGGGGGGGATAATTTTTACACTTCCACATCCGACGAAGTTGTTCCCATTCTATTACGGGGTTTGGTTTTCATGTTCATCATGCTAAAAAGCCTCTCTGTCTCTATGGCATTGGACCAAGATAGTACCAGCAACGTCAGAGATCAACAGCCGAAGCATCTTTATAACTTGTCACCTCATGCCAGAAACACAGTTCTGTGAAGTTTCCTTCCAGGTTATAGTAATTAAGTTTCTTTCGATGAAATTCTGCTTTTCTGATTTTTTTTCAGGAGGAATATTTAAATGTTTCATGACTGGAATAAGGGACTCTTTCACTACTCGCAAAGAATTTTCAACCGACAATATGGATACTTTTCTTAAAATTTTGACATTATCGGGAAGTCTTGCCTGCAATTTACAATGTAGCTTCAACAAAAAGGTGATACACTGCTTCCTAAAATCCGTTTCGTCGTCAGGAGATAGTTCCAAACCCCGAAGTTTCTCCTCCACTTCATAGCCTAAGTATGCATGCCAGTCCACATAATTCTCAAGGCGATCTATCAGTAAGGAAGTCTTCTCTGCAAGTTGGAGGTACAAATTTTCTTGCCACACTCTCTACCAAAAGTACTAAATCTTCTAATTTAAACGGATCTGCCACGCGATTCAAATGATTTATTAACCCCTTGAATGTCGCTTAGTATCGGTCGAATGAATAGGAGAAATGCACAATTTTTTTCACCAACATACGTAGCAAGCAAGAATGAGGCAGAAGTCTGTCTCTGTCTCTCTGACTGTCTGTCTCTCTGTCTGTCTCTCTGTCTGTCTGTCTCTCTGTCTGTCTCTCTCTGTGTGTCCCTCTCTCTCTTTCTCTCTCTCTGTCTCTCTGTATGTCTGTCTCTCTGTCTGTCTGTCTGTCTGTCTGTCTCTCTGACCGACCCCCCCCCCCCCTCTCTCTCTCTCTCTCTCTCTGTCTGGCTATGCTAAAGAGTCTTGAGTTCAAGCCATTGATCAAGTAATCTGACAACATTATTTTCTATTGAAAGCCACCGGCTCTGACACACTTGAACAATTCTGTGAGGTTGATCACCAGCAAACAAGGTCTTATGTTGACTCTAACGTAAAGTCGAGTGGGTAACCAATTGTACGTTTCGCGTATGAGAAAATGCAGGTTTGTTGGAAGACACTGAGCAGCAGAGATTGCCAGCTGCAAAGAATGACACACGCAGCGTATCATTACGAGCCCTGGACATTCTCTGCGCAATGTACTGCAAACTCCATTGTTGATGCCTGTCATAACAGCAGCATTATCAACGCCAATACCCTTTAAATTCTTTATGTTTAACCCTTTCTCGCGCATGTTTTCAAAACACAGGCAGCGATTGACGCAGAGTCGCAAGATTGTAGAAATGTAGAAATTAACCCACCGTTCCTAAGAAACTAGGTTCAGTCTTAGGTTTGTCCGCGTCAAAACAAACCCATGTGACCAGTGCACCGTAGTACGACAGGGTAGCAATGCGTGCAGGGAAGTAGTCCCATCCTAGTAATCTGAGTTTTAGAATGAATTTATCGTTAAATGATGTAATATTCTACACAAATACCTAAGAAGTTAATTAACGCTGATGTATACTGATAAACAGAGCTACAAGTCCCAACTTGCAACTCGTGTGAGTACCTGATATCCGAGTATTGTTTACAGCCAGCAGTTTCTATTTAGAATCATGGCGGACGGCCGCGGTGAATTTGCTCTTGCGTTTTCGTCGACTTGTGTAAAGCATAAGACGGGAAAACCATTGACTAGTGGTGAAAAAACAATAGTGTTGAACGTGTATTATAAGTTGTGTGAGAAATATCCAACTGTTCCCGTCAAAGAAGTAGCGAAATTAACTTCTGAGTTCACCGGTTTTTCGAGCACCAGTATAAACAGTGCTCCCCAAGAAAAGCAATAATTATGACATGTGCATCGTTTATTTTGTTGTGACTATCAATCTTATCGTCTCTGGTTACATGTGAGTCACTCTTTAAGTTGACGGAATAAGGGATCGTTTCCTTTCTGTTACGTACCGCATGCACTCACCACGTGGTTGTGACAGTATTTCTGGCGCGAATGGCGGAAGGATACGTTATAACTGTGCACTGGCCACCTCGGTTCAGTTTCGCGCGGATCAACCTTAGAATGAATAGATAGTAAGACTAAAATACACTATTGCAGTCCCCAAAATGTTGGTAACATTGATATAGTTTGACTCGTCAATAAGTATGCTATACACTCCAGTCCCTATATCTTCTAGCAATACTTTCTCAAAATGGGGACCTATAACAAAGTTCAGTAACACACTACAGTTTGTCCTGTGCAACTGAAGATTTGCCGCAGTTGAACTGTCACTGAACTTAGATTTACAAAGTTCACCAATGCCGTCAATACTCAATAGTGACGAATGACACAACAGAAAGTGTGAGAGAAGCTTCGGCATTTCGTAACTTCTCAGAATCTCTACTTAAGCTAACAAATTGGCCCAACTGATTGTCTGAAGAGCTAAATGCACTAGATGATGCTAAATGCTTTTTAGTTTTAGCATGCTACAAAAGATCACTGCGTTTTGCGTTAAAGATAGCTTTACAAAATTTGCATTTAACTTTATCTTTATCACTCGGCACTTGTAAAAGCCAGTCCTTGGGGGTCACTAGAACCGACTACACCCGTTTTCAAAGCACTACTTGCGCTTATAGCCCAACGAGATGAGAGTGCGTAATAAAGGGGACGGGAATAACGCAACTGTAAAGTCACTTCAGGTTTCAAGTTAGGTACTGTAAATAATTAGATAATTTGTTGAACCAAACACAGGCCACCCGCATCTGTTATGCTAGGAGGAGGAAAGAGGAACAAATACCATCAGCAATAAGCCTCCATGGGATAAACAGATAGATACCTACGTGTTTTAAATACACATAATACACTCAAGATTTACTGCAAGTATAAGCAGAAGTGAAGCATAAACGTAGTTAATAAATAGCGAGTAGTCTAACTAAAGTACCGGAAACACCAATATCTGTACTAGAGGCAATTACTATGAGGGAAGTAGGCTAGAGAAATCTCTCTGGTGTATGCTGAATAAGATGTTATCATGAAATTAGGGCTGATTCGCAGTGTGTACGTAACCAGAGTGAGGATTGGGAGTTGGGAGATAAGCTTGACCGAGGCTCAGCCTGCTCCCTAGTGGAGTAATGGAGAGTATAGATTGGATTCTGATGATTGTTGTCAGTAATCAGGGTGCAATAATTATATCATGTGTAACTTCATGTCAGGGTGCTGCATCTTGTCGTGTTCCTCAAGTACTTTGCTTGTGCGTGTGTCAGTACCCTGCATGCTGCATCCCTGAAACAATCTAAATTAGACATGCACATACACATAAAATAGTATTTACATTGTAGTTAAATAATTTAAATTATGGGTAAAATTGATCACCAGCGGCGTCAGTTGTGGTATACTTTGAGTGATTACTCCACCTTACTGTGGCGTCTACATCTATTATCTATTGTGTGTTTTTGTGTCATTCGGCATTGTGTGGTGTGTGTTGCTCGTGCCCAGCTGAATGCCAGGTCATCTAGAATGCACACTCGGCACACAGTCTGCCCCTGAACTGCAAGTGTAAGCCAATGCCACTCACAGTGGGGGGGACTCTACCCCATGGGACTGCCTTATGGTAAGGACTTGAGGGTTGCTGTTACCTGCGGAGAGAGAGTGTGTGGGTGTGTGCGAGTGTGTCGCAGTTCATATGTGAGTAATATCTGGGTATTTACTAAGTTATCCAGGTCAGTTGCATGTCAATGGCTGGTTCCCAGAGATCAATGGTTCTCTCAAATAGAGATTGGTGGCCTTGAATGCTTATTGCAAGTTACATCATATTCACCTAGTGCTTGAATTAATTCATTTGGTATTTGCTCTTTTTCTCAAGTACTTTAAAGCTGAGCCTTTTGATGAATTGTTCTATGGAATGCATTTTTAGCTCCTTGTGTAATTGGAGCACTGGAGCCACTTCCAGTAGCTTAGCAATTATATGGAGTACTCTATTTTGCATTGTTTGGAATATTTTCATGTGTGTTTTGGCTGCATGTCCAGCGTATATTAGGATGGGTCAGATTAGTATTTTGTAAAGTGTTGCTTCAGTCTCTAGCTTTAGAGCACTGTTTGTATTGATGGTTGGATAAAGTTTGTTAAGCTGGGCATTCACTTTGGCTTTTACAATGTCAATGTGTTGTTTCCACATAAGGCCTTGGTCCATTGTTGCACCTAAGATGGTGATCATTAGGGCTCGGAAGTTCATGCCCTAAAAAACACCGAAATATGCATGCAAATATGCTCTTAAAAACTTGAAAATATGCCAAGAAATATGCACTATTTAATTAAAACAATATCCCTTTGCAGTAGACAAGAGTTAGTATATGTAATAAATAGTTACCTTATTCCTTAGACGTTGAAGCAGTAGTCCCACTGCTAGTATTAACTGCTAAATTGCAGTTCACAACCAATACTTTGCACAAATTTTCAACTGTAAAACATTGTCTGTTGTCTCGCAAAACACTTTTGTAACGTGAAAAACTTCTCTCCACGTCCCAAGATGTTATCGGGGCATATTTAAATGATGCTAACTGCTTCACAGAGAGATACTCAAGTCTCTTGGTGTGTCAGATGGTTTTCTTTTGAGGATGTCTCAAATATTGTACATCTGTTTATAACCAGAATTTTTTGAAATTACATAATTCACTTTCTCTTTCACTTTTTGTCCTATGCTACCAGGAACCGAACTTACATCACATATTGTTTTTTCAAGCACAGTAAGTGATTCATGCAAAGGAGATCCTACAGCTTCCAATGCCGTTATGGCTGTTGGTAAGAAAGAAAAATGGACAGATATGAAACTAAGATCCTCTTTTAACCCAGTGCCTGACAGAATATTTTGCAGTTTCTATTGATGAAGCATCTTTCAAGTCCAATGAATTAATAACCTCCTCGGCTATTTCTATGTGCTCAGCATAATATAAAAGTGCATTGACCCATGTTCCCCATCCAGTTAACACTGGTGCAGGAGGAAGTCGGACATTAGGTGCTGTTGATCTAAACAAGTTAACTCTTTTAGGAAATCTAACAAAAATTATCTTCATACTGGACACAAATCTATCTACCAAAGGGAAAGAATCATTGTCTCAGAAATGCTACCAATATGAAAAATATTATACAGATGAAAAAATAAAAAAGCATAAAAATCATTAAAATATGCAATATAGGGGCAATAATACTGAAATCTTCGTGAGTTGCATCATCATGTGCAGTACTACCAATATGAAAAATATTATCCAGATAGAAAAAAGTAATAAAAAGCCATAAAAATCATTAAAATATGCAATATAGGGGCATATAATATTAAAATAATATGCATTTATCAAAAATCAAGATAATATGCAGTTATATGCAGCATAAAATCACGTCCAAATAACTGAAAATTCTGTAATTCGTGCACATTATGTAAAAGCATACATTTTTAACCCCTATGAAAAAACATGCAAATGCATGAACTTCCTAGCCCTACTGATCATGCTATTCCATTGAATTGGCTCTTGTCCCAGTGTTAGTGGCTGAAGGCCATGCTTACCATGTCAGTGTTTGATTCACTTGGTGAATACTATCACTTGGCGTTTCCTAGTATTTACTTTAATACGCCATTTCGTGAGCCATGGCTCTAGGTCATTTAAGAGTGTTTTGGAGCCTTTGTCCTCCAATTCCCTATAGTTTCTTATTTGCCATTTGTCTTGTTCTCTAGCAGGTCCATAAATTCTTAAGGTTTTCCTTTTAAAGGGGCCTAGGGACTTCTCTACTGTACTTGTTCATGTCTCCACACCATATGTTACTACTGGCAGAATCAATGTGTTATAAATTTTAATTTTCATAGTTCTTGTAATTTGCTGACTTGTAAGCATTTTGATATTTGCAAAATATGCTCTATTTTCTGCCTGTTTACGCTGTGCTCTGTAGTAGTAAAGTTGAGACTTGCCTTGAGGATGCTGAAAGGTACCACCCCTCCCCTCAACTGTGATTCCATTGATCTTCCTTGTCCAAATTGGGATTTACAGAAGGAATACACATTTCTCATATGCTGTTTTTGTTTTTAGAGCTGAGAATCTCCCAAAGGCTGGACAGGTAGGTAATTGCCTCTGACCCTTGTCCATCTTGGCTAGAGGAGTACTTAGGAAAACCTCATTAGTGTATATTAGTTTGTACTATATGCGATTCATGTGTTTTTGGTAACCTGGCACAAAAGTCAATGTTCAGAAGGAACTTTCCCTATTTGTAAATTGAATACAAAAATCTTGTCTAAAAGTGCTGCTACATTTTGTCTCAAATGTGAAGTTCTAAATTGCACTTTTTAAAAAAAGGTATGGAAAGATGAAAAAAATTGGAAAAAATTGTTTCTAGAATAGAATAATTTAAAAAGTGCTATAAACCATAAAAAGGTTCCTATTCCAATAAAAATAGAAAATAAATTAAAAAAATGCAAAAATGGATGAATTTCACTCCTGATGTGATTGGTACTTATTTGCACAGAGCATTGTCCAAACATCAGAAGAAACATGCAAATTCATCACTATCTGTGCCATACACATTTGTTTTAATATCCACTGAGTTTTGCAATTGTAGTTTAAGTACATGCACAAATACATTTATCTGTATTAAACGCTCTTCTCATTTCAGATAGTGAAGAAAGCATAAACCACATTGACAGGAAAGAGGATATTTATATAACCACTACCAAAAATAGTGGTGAGCTCGAGAGTAAGGTTAAATCTAGAACTTATGGCAGCTTAGATCTGTATGGTGAAATTAATACTTCAACGATTTCTGATGATGAAAATCTTCTCAGCAATGTCACACCTGAATACCATGGAAAACATAAGAGGGATACAAGTAAAAGCCATCATTTGAAGAGGAAAGATTCTGTTGCAAAGGATTTAATATCTCAAACATCAGAATTTTCTCAAGAATCCACTATACTTAAATCAAGAGATCTTTCACAGCAAAGGGAACCAAAAGAAATTGCTAGAAGTTATGATGGGCATTATTCAGAAACATTTACCCCCAGTTCGTTGAGATCAGAAAACAAATCTGCTGCAGTTGCACATATTCTTAAAATGCATGCAGCATTAAACAGAGCTAAACGTGAAATAGGAAAATGTTTGAAACCTAGTTGTCAGAAAATTTTAGCAGACATAGAAAACAAGCTTGATTTACTAGAACTCTCTCTTGTAGAATTAAAGCATCTTATTCGTGACTTGCAGAACAATGAAACACAGCAAACTAAAAGTTCATTGCTGGAAATGCAATTTGTTTTTCCTACTGAAAGTGGTTATGCAGAGGAGTCAAATAAGAAAAAACTTTATACTACCACAGAAATGGAAGAAATAAATTATCCTAGTTCTGAAACAGTTGTTTTACAGTCTACGGATGATGGACAAGAAATTCAAGAACATACTGATCAATCTGTTTCAGTAAACTTCGAGATCACTGAAACAGATGATATTTCCAGCAGTAACTTGAACAAAAATGTAAGTAACCCTTACTCAAAGAGTACACAAACGCTTGAGGATATAAACTTAACTGATGTCATGTACAGCAGTACAGAAACAATAAGTCAGGACTATATAAAAGCTGAGCTACAAAACAAAGCCTCTGAACATAGTGGTGATAACATAGCTTTAATAAAAGAAGAGATTGATCTTGATTCTGATAAATACAAATATTGGTATACTGTATTCAGGAACTTAGAATTAACAACTCTTCCAATAAGTAGTGAAGTTACTGAAAAGATTGACAGAATGAGTATCTTAGAAGTAGAGGAAAATTGGAATACCTCAAATAAAGATTTTATAAATGTGGAGGCTTTAGTTAAAAATACTGAAGATTCACATATAATGAAAGCACAGTTAAAAGATGAGAGTATAATTGCAGATGATGGTTCAGGAGATTTCTCTAGTCCAATGACAGAAGCCTCAGAATCTACACTACAGGAACTGCTAACTTCAGAAATTCCTGTAGAAGAGGACCAAAATCAGTCTTATGCAGATACTTCAGTAGAACAGTGGAAAGTGGAAAGTCAAACTCATGTTGCTAAAACTGAAAGTGAAGTTCAGTCACATGGAACAACTACATGGGAAGATGAATTTACAGAAATGAATACAGAATTGAAAATATTTGTTCCAGAAAAAAATGATGAAGACAAAATTACAGATCCTGTTGGTAATCAAGTATATTTCAGCTCTTCATTACCTGTAGTGCCTAATCACGAGAAAGGCACAGTTAGTAATCCTCCATATTTCATTGATTTAGCAGAGGAGTTATTATTAACAAGTACTAGTAAGTTAGAAGTAGCCTCTGAAGGGGAAGATGAATTTGAGGGTAGCTCACCAATATATGGTAGCACCACAGATCAGGCTACATTGCTTGAAGAAACAGTTAATGGACTTTCTACTCATCATAGCACATCCATTCCACCATATAACACCACTTTTATACAAGGCATTTTGTATGAAGTAGAATTAACAAAAGAAAGTGATGGTACTGATTCAACAAGCAAAATTGAATTTGATGTGTCACCATTTGTAAATGATTGGGAAACTGCTTCTCCAGAACATAGCTCTGTAGTGTCTTCTGTACAACAAAACAGAATAAATGGAAGCAGCATTGCAAAAAATACCATTAATTATGTTCATTCTGGAAAAATAAATACTAGTACTACATCAAACCCTGTAGACAGCACAGAAACAGACTATATTCTAATACCTAAGAAGAAAGAAACAGGTGATTTTAATCTGAGTAAAGAAGAGGTGACAAAACCAATTTCATACATTAGTGAGAATACCACAAATTTAAACTTGGCTGTAACTACAGAAAACAAGGATACCATTTTCCTGCATGAAAGCAATGAAAATGAGGACAAAAATGAAACGACTACAATAAGGGGAAAAAGTGTTGAGGCTAGTTCAACAGGATTTCAGAACATAGAGGCACTAACTGTTTTGCCACATGTGACAATTTATGAAATCAAAAGCAAGAGTAGCACAAAAGCAAATATGGATTTAACGCAAAACAGTTCTTTAGAAATTGAATCTTCAACAAGCACAACCACAGGCAAATATTTGACAAATAATACAACAGAGAACTATATTGGAGAAGAAAGTTCTACATCTGCATATTTAAATGAAGATATGCAAAACAATAAAAACTTAGTAGTTGCAAGTTTATCATCACACAGCAGCAAGGATTCAAAGTTTCCTCAAAATGAAACACTTATGCGAACCACTGAAATGTATTACACCAATCCAGTGATTCACTCAACATATGCGCAGAAATTAAATATCCATAGAAAAAATAAAACTGTATTGGAAAATAGACATGTAGAATATCCAGATATTAAACATGGAGCTGCACATTCTAAGCAGGATATTTTAATTACAGAGGAAATATATAATTTGAATAATTCAAATGTGGTAAAAATGGAAAACATGTCAATTGACTTAGAAAATTCTGAAAGTGTAATGACATCTCAATTGAATAATAAAAATGGAAGTTTTGCAAAGGATGAGGGAATGAACATAAGTTTTGAGAATAATGAAAGGAGGAACAGTGCTCAAATATATGAAGGCCGTTTGCACTCGAGCAATTCCATGTACTTCCCATCCCAAATTGCTTCTACTGATCAATATCTTAACACAGATATATTTGCACATACTCCACATGGGATGACAGCTGTTGATGAAACTGGTAAATCTAATCAAAATAATGCTCCAAATAGCTTTATGCCATGGCCTACATATCCACTATATTTCTATGGTTTAATGACAGCTGCTTATGGACCTTGGTTTGGGGCACCTGGATACCCACTGGCAGGGCAGATGGGTAATCAATATTCACCTCCTGGGACATATCTTCCAGCTCCACAGCCTATTCAGCCTCAGTATATAAATCCATACTTCAGTCACCCACAGCCCTGGGCTTATAATTACTTCAAAAACATACCTAACTACCAACCTACAGGACCTGGAGGTCAACTACTGCCCCCCATGCTGCAGTCATATGCTCCTGTACAACAGCAACCTTTAAATCCTTCAGCTGAAGATAAGCAGAGAGATGGATCCCACTTCAGTCCTAAAAACAAATGGGAGTACTCTATAAAACCTAGACGTTCAAAAGATGGAGGTAAGGAAATTCATAGGGATAGATTATATTTACACATTGATAATTAACAATGAGAAATTGTTCAACTGATGCTTGAGATAATTTAGGACATTTTTAGTTAAGAAATTACTGTCTTATCCTGTTCTGACAGAAAAATTAGAAGTATGTTCCTTAATCAGATAAAAATATGCAGAAAAATCTGACATTTTGTGACCCAATGTCAAGGTTGGTGAATGTGCATGTATTAAGAATTTGATCTTGAAACACTAGATGGGTAGGAAATGAAATATGCATCTGTGAGAAGAAGGGTGAAGGGATAATGTTCAGACTTTTATCATGTATGTAAAATAAAACATTTAAAAAATGGGACAGACATGGTCCGTAACAATTCAGAGATATTCCATACCAAATGCAGTTTCAGATGTTATTGAACTTAACATATGTTAGAATTCAGAAAAAGAATATGAAACCCATCTATTTTTGTTTTGTCCAAAAAAAAATCCAGTTTTGAGATACAAAATTTAAAATTATTTTGTTGTTCAACGACACTGTCAATTGCTAGGATCACATCAGTGTCGCCGGTGTGCCGGAATTTTGTCCCACAGGAGTTCTTTTACATGCCAGTAAATCTACTGACATAGAGCACATGCTGCCTAAGATGACTCCTTAGGCACAATTTCTTGCATAAAATGTTTGGAAAAATGTTAAAATGTTCAATTGAGATGCTTAACATTTTATTGCTATTTGTTTTTTAAAGATAATTTTCTACTAAATTTATATCTTCTGTGTGGAAATGCAAGTTCTCCTGCTGCAGCCCTCTGATTTCTTTTCCCCAAAATGCCAGTCTCAAAAATTAATTTTATACTTGATTGGAACTGTACAGTACTACATTCCCTGAAAAGCAGGACTTCCACTTTTGCATTTAATGGATTTTATAAGCAATGCTCCTGTTTTAACTTCTGCAGTTAATTTATTTTTTGTACTTCCTTTGAATCCTTTTGTCTCAAATTCTAATCCCAAAACTTCTGCAAATTCTGCAGGAATTGTGCATCTAATGTACTACATATGCTGAAAAGAAAAACATGCCAGTTTAGTTCCGGAATTCTCCATCACCCTCGATCTTCAGAACTATGTACTCAAAATAAATGGAAGAAAAACTTGAAACAAAATTAGAACTGCCGATGTATTTATTCTTCTGCATTTTCTTTACATAGAATCTTCAAAATCATTAAAGGTATTCTGGAACTATGTGAAAGCTTTCAGATAATTCCAGAATGTAATGATCTTCTAGAACTGTTGGGAGCCATCCAAATTATTCCAGAATGGAACCATCCAGACTATTCCAGACTGTAGTTGAACCTTCTAGAATATTGTGAAAGCATCCAGATAATTCTGTGTGTTTAGCCCAGCATATGACTGAGTGGACCATGAATCCACAGTTCAAGTGCCATAGGCAAACAAAGAGAGCAGTTAACCAAATTTGTGGTCTAATAGCACCTGTGATGTTTTATGATGATTGTTATGATTGATTGAGTTGTAGGATGTGTTGTGGAAAGAACCAAGTTTGAAATGTCTTGTAAAGAACTTACTTGAAGATATGACAAATGGCACCTTAGTTGGATGTGTAAAGTTATCAGTAGTCTGTGATGTACAGCAAGAGACCTGTTTATTTCAGGTATGTCCAACTGCTCTGGAAAAGCAGACTCATTTTACAGACATTTGGCCTGGAAAACAGCAGAAAACTCTTCTAAAGTTGCATATACAACATGGGAGGAAAATCAACTCAGTAAGAACACTATTGCCATTGACATCTTTGGTGACAAACTTCGGAAATGGATAGTGGAAGAAGTAGCACCAACATCTGAAGAAATTGCAACAACACATTTTAAAAGTGAGGGACATATAGAGGTCGAAAAACTATGTTTAGTGCTTCACTGATATTTTGCTGAGAACTAGTCTGTGGTTCTGGCACAAGAAGTACAAGGGTGTCCCTGGAGCAATGACCAAGTTTCAGTTTTCACAGGAGGGACATTTTCAAAATGAGCACAAGTATTGCAGTTGTAAGCAATGACTAGGGATCGGATTTTTAGATGGAATAAACTTTCATTTTAGGTTTCTTGGGTGCTTAAAATGTTTTTTTAGGCTCTTCTTTGTGGAGGAGTACAGGTACAAATAATTTTACATTTGTCTTAGTTTTGTGATGATTAATTTATGAACTTTTTCCACAAAAGTTTACATTATCAAAGATATCCATAAAAAGCACAAAGAGAATAGACTTTACTGTTCCTTTTGCAGTTTATTTTTTGGCATTGGAGTAGCTGTACACTATAAAATTGTTCTTATTATTCAATATTTCCACTTTTGTTATCTCAGTTGTTTGTTTCTGTCTTTGCTTTGCATGCTATTTTTTGTATCAGAATAAATGATGAATAAATATATAGCCCGAGCATGGCACTGATGGTCTCAGCAGCTTTGTGCTACTCAAACGCTATTACAAACTAAACTCTATTGGTTGCATTTGCAAAGCAACGTTGAGAGATAGTGCCAGCAATGCAACATTTATGTGGCAGGTCATGAGACACTATTGCAGTCATGACTGAGACCAGCAGTATAATGTCTGGGTGCCGACAATGTCAGAGACAACCACCGCCTTACTAGAATACCATGAAGCTGATAAGTGACCAAATGAGGGCGCACTATGACCTACAGGCAAAGAGTGTTGGATTCCAGGAGAATGACCTCGTATGTCTCTATTGTCCCACAGGAACTTCAGGGAAAGTGCAATATTCTTGGGACAGCCTGTATAAGGTATCAACCATATGGTGTGTCAACCACAAAGGAGGCTGATGGTGGTCCATCTTGATCAGCTTGCTCCACATCATGGAGCTTCTCGGGACAGTGAGCTCTGAGCAGAGAGCTATGTGATGCACCTTTGGACCTTAGTTATTGTGTACAGGTGCAGACAGATTGGCCAGGTGAAGAGAGAAGTCAACAGTGTAAATACCAGAAGTGCTAATGTGAAAGAACAGGATTATTTCTCCCCACTTCCCAAACGTCCTGAAACCCTCAAAATCTCCAACTATCTAAGCGAGCATGCTCATGAATGAGTAAGTTAGTGAGTATGTTTCTGGTTTGACAAAAGCATTGCACTATGAGTGAGTTTGTGACAATTGTTGAAACATGCGTAAATTCTGCTACTGTAGGAGATTAGAGAGGTCTTGTGTTTGACTATCCAGTATGTAAAGTGAAGAAAAGAGGGCTGTGCGTCATGACGAAAAGTGAAGTGACAGTGAAAGTTGAATTACATCACATAAGTGTGATCACAGTGAAAACTGGACACTCACAATATTGAAGGAAGATGTGTACTGATGCAGTTGTACAATTTTTAGTTCATTGAATTGTTAATTTTAGTTTTAAGTGGAGTGCACATTGGTGGTATGTTTTGGAATTTGTAAGCTTAGAAGCTTTAATATGTTTTAAAAGCTGAATGTTATTTATATTAATGAAGAATTAAACCATCTATCAAATAAAACTATACTTTTTATTTCATGGCGCCAATATGCGTAGCTTTTCAAGATGGCACCGGTGTGTATGCAAATGTGTAGTCAATCATAGAAAATTCGTAAAGAAAAAGAAAGTGAGGTGAAATATACGAGTAACAAAAGTGACTACAATACCATTAAACATATAAGAAATGATGAAAGCATAGGTAAAGTGTCACTCGGGCTAGAAGAGGAAAAAAGTGGACATTATCAAACCAGACCTAATTGCAATGGAACGCATGGCGACGCCGAAGTGGTCCAATCTTTCCACACGGTCGTTGAAAGTTTGAACAAAGATCTATAATATATATAAGCCCGCCTCGATAGCGTGAAGGTTAGCGTGTCTGCCTCACGTTCAAGAGGTCGCGAGTTCGAATCTTGCTTAGGGTAAGTTATCCGGGTAAGGTTTTTTTTCGAGGTTTTTCCTACCCTGAGAAGACGAATGTTGGGTAACTTAAAGCTCCATGGACCTCGGGCTCATTTGAGCATCATTTCACCCATTTCATTTCATTCATTCGTCCGATATGACACAATGTTGGAGGACGTTAATTTGAAAAAAAAAAAAAAAAAATCTATAAGACTCATGCCAATTAAGACACTTCAATTGGAAAAGCAAGAAATCAATGGCAAATACATGTCGCTACAAGCAGAGAAATGTGATATGGAGGAGAAGCTCAAAGAAAAGGAAAGGGAAATTAATGCATTAAAAGAAGACCAACTTATGGAATCAACCCCATAAAACTAATTGTCCCCAATCATCCTCAAGCTGGAATCGTAGTGAAAATAAATGTGGTGGACAATCGTGTTAAAGAAAGGGAATGGGAGGTCAAACAGAGAAGAACCTACAAAAGTATCTCCGCTCCAGACCATGAATATATATGACGTCCTGGCAGCGCTACCCACAGAAGAGGAAGATCAAATACACGCTACACATGGTTAACATAACCTACAAAGCTGTTTCAAGCCATGAAGAAGAGGAGAAAGTGTTGGTGCTTGGTGACTCAATGATTGCTCATGTGAAAGCACAACGTGCTGTTACTAAAGTTTACAGAGGTATAATGTTGAGCAGTTATCCAAAAACATTATAAACCAATGCATTTGTGAACAGTATCCCGAAAATCCAGAAGTATTCATACTATATGCTGGTACAAACAATTTAAGGAAGGCGAAAAGTGTAGAAGAAATTTTAGGTGATGTGTATGAACTCATAAAATCTTCAAAGAAAGTGTTTACTAAGGCATATGTAGCAGTAAACATTGTTGTGAAAAAATAGGACATTCACCCAAACTGTTTAAGGTCTGTTAATGAAAGCATAAGGTGGGCATGTGTTGTATGTAGATGTTGATAAATACATGGATAATTTATGCGTGGGAAAGGATGGTCTCCATTTAAATCATAGGGGATTGTGGAGATTGAAACAGGTTCTAGACAACGTGGTAAACATAGTAATTAAAAATCAGGGAAACTAAATGCAGAATTAGATGGTGTAGTAACCAATGTAAAATCTCCTGTAAATAAAAAAATGCAAACTTGAAGAGATCACAAAGCGATCAGGCTCTCTGGCTTCTACATCTTAATGCATAAGGAATTCATTCTAAAACAGATGATTTTAATCTATTCATAAATGAAATCAAAGAGATTGGGAATAATTTGCCTAAATGAGCACTGGGTTGGGAAAAAATGAGACCCACCTTCTCAATAAATTGAAAGGTTTTGCACTAGCTGATAGTTATGTCAGAACCAATGCAGCCCATGTACATGTGGTACATGTATATTAGTACAAGAAGAACTGCTAAAGCAAGTAAAGATTAGACAAGATCTAAAAATGCTGGGGGAAAAAGGTAATTTTGAACTATCTGCAATAGAAATCAGCAGCCAAAATACAGTTGTGATCTCTGCCTATAGGGTGCCATACCAATTCTCATTACAACCATTTTTGAAAAAATTGGAGAAATTGATGTATAAATTACAAAATAAAAATAAAAAATTATAATTGCATTAGATAGTAACATTGACCTTCTAAATATAAATGATAAATTTGACTTAAATTAAAATGCAATTTTGCCTGACAGTAGACTTAGTGGGGCATCAAAGACTCATCTTGACACTATACACCACCATACATAGAAATTAGAAATAAATTCTCTACATGAAGCACTAGCTTTTCTGAAACTTGTATCCTTATAGACTGTCCGCAATACGCTCGTGAGCGCCAGTCGGTTGGCCTGGGGTGTACGCTTCCCACAATTTTGGGTGACGACCCGGTGTCTGCCTGTAAGGCCCTACGGTTCGTTGCACAAATTGGGTTCGCGAAGGAAGTATAACGTGTTTTTAGTGTGTGAAATTTTTTTTTTAGCTTTTTAGCATCGGTTTTTGTGTTTTACGTTTTAGTGTTTTAAGTGCTTAGTTTTAATGTGTTTTAGCTTTGATCTTTTACACATTTTAATGAATGGTTTTACCAAGTTTTAACTTAGCGCACTCATGTGCCGTTTGGTGTTTTTATCTCTCTGCGTTTTTAGTTGCCATTTTAAACTTCACATTTTAGGCAGTTTTTAGGCAGGTTTTAGATTTTTTATTTTCTGACCTAGGGCCCAAATGACCTAGTTGTCGACGGGCCCCTAAACTCCATCCATCCATCCAATTCATACAGATACCAATTATAACAGTTTCCTTAGGGAGATTATAGACTTATAATTCATGTTCTCCAAAAGTCACATGCACCCGACTCATTAAAAAATATTCACTTGACTGGTGTACAACAGGCTTCAAGATTTCTAGTGCACATTAAACATGGCTATACAGTAAATATAAAACAACCACTTTTCCAAATTTAAAACATTATTACAAAACCTACAACAAAATCTCTAAAGCAGTAATAAAAAAAGCTAAACAAATGGCAGTTCAGTTACTTAAGAAAAGCAGATAATAAAAGCAGAGCTACATAGTCCATAATTAAAAGGGAACTAGGATTGAATGAAACCACCAATACTGGTCCATCCTCGCTTAATTTAGGTTATCCAGATGCCAAGGTAAATGCCAAACGCATTAAATGATTACTTTATAAACATTGGTAGTGAAACCTGGGAGGTTCCCCCATCACTAGAGGATGCAATAGCATGCCTATATAAAAACAATTACCTCATGCTCACACCCACATTTAATTTCACAATGGTCTCTCCAGATAAAATTAACAAAATGATAAAGTCAAAACCAAAAAACAAATCCAAGGATTGGGATGAGGTGTCTTCATTCTTAATAAAAGAAATCAAGCATGAAATTAGTGAGCTGATAATTAATCAATCAATGGAAACTGGTGTCTTTCCAGATAGAGTTAAATATGCATTTGTGAAACCCATTCACAAAGGGGGAAGCAATGAATTTAAAAATTTTAGGCCCATCTCTGTACTTCCCGCCTTTGCAATAATCTTTAAAGAAATTGTACACTCACAGTTAATTACATATTTAAATCACTACAGCAAACTAACCGACTCACAACATGGATTTAGGGAAAATCATTCAACAATATCAGCAGTAGTAAACCTCATGAATGTCTCAAAGATTGGATTGTCACACAGTGTGTGACAGTATCCCATCCAAATTTGTTGATGAGATTGGTTGTCACAAGGGTAACATGAAAATGAGTGTTGTCCTGATGGAAATGCACTCCCTTTGTAAGCATGCCTCTCCTCTTGTTTTGGATTGCGCGGCGAAGGTTCTTCAATGTCTCACAGTAGTGGTCTGCATTGATTGTTGTACCAGTAGGCAGAAATTTGCACAATAACCCCTTTCTGTCCCTTCAGTCTTTGAGCATTGCTTTTTCCACTTTCACAATGGTATCGTCTGAAACCAATGGTCGTCCAGAACACTGGTCATCATGGCTGTACATCCCTCTTTGAATTCTCTGTACTATTTGTGTATGTGTTATATGCTCATACACTGTTCTCCATATACTTCACACATGTGAAGTTGGGAATGAACGTCCTCCGGCGCAGTGTTTTATGTGCACAAAAATGAATCACAGAACATAATTCACACCTGGTGGGAGAAGCAAGTGGAAGCTCCATTTCTAATGGCTGCTGAGCTAAGACAGAGTGTGGCAGATAGCTCACAGGGCAGGAGACTGGAAGAGGGAGAACCAAGCTACACGTCAGTATTGCTGTATCACTCATAACAGCGTTCCTTGCGACTGCAGGCCTTTGGGAACCTTATTTTACGGACAACCCTCATATTATAATTTTATTAAAGTCTACAATTACGCCTGTTACCTCAATATTTTTTGATACAAAAATGTTTCAGTTCTAGCTTTTTTGCCTCTAATGAATTATGTATGTATACTGCCACCCCTCCATTTTTATACTTATTCCTACAGAGAGAATTAGTCAAAAATTTTCAGTGCCTACATAACTATCTCATTCTCTTCTAACCAATGCTCATAAAATACAGTACTTGACCATTTAATTCTTTTAAGAACATACTTAATTCCTCTGATTTCATTATCAGGTATTGTATATTCATATATAAAATATTTACAGAATCACACCCTTTGATTCACTGATTTGTTTTGAAACTTCACAATTTGTGGAATACCTTCGTTTGCCACACTGTATTATGTGACAGCTTAGTGTCTTTTTCTAGTTTCCCTGACCCCTATATGGAAGCGTAATTATTGCTTTTGATTTTGTAAATGCCTCACATAAAAAGGACATAAAATAATTTAGTAAAACCATCAAAAACATGTTTGTGAAAAAGTCATACTACTCTGTAAGAGAATATATGGAGGATAGTTTATAAAAAGTTAAATAATTGTATTCAGTCAATTTTCGAAGGGCATTTTGCCCTAAATATTGTGCTTGACAAGTTTATATAATATTTCTCGTATTTCATTGTCATGTCACCTGTTCACTGAGCTCTTGCTCACTTTGTAAATGTTTGTGATAAATAAAATTATTATTATTATTATTGTTGTTGTTGTTGTTGTTGTCGTCGTCGTTGCTGTTGTTGTCGTCGTCGTTGTTGTTGTTGTCGTTGTTACTGTTACTATTCTTACTATTATTCTTACTAATTATCATCATCATCACCACCATCATCACGATCATCACCATCACTGTCGTCATTTGTGAATGTGGTAATGGAAACTTATTTAACATATGGCAACATTTTCAATCATTTACAAAAGTGGAAAATCTCCTTTCCAGGGAATGTGTATGATAGTGATCATGAGTCAAAAAAGTCAATTTTTTAAAAAAAGGTTCAGATATTGTTTTAGTTAGTGAATTAGTCAGCAACAAAATAAAAATTTCTTTAAACAACACAAACTTACATTTAGTAAAATGCCTGGTTTAAAAGGGTTATCTTCAAACAAAATAGAAGCAACAAAATATCTTGAACCATTCCAGAGTTAGTGTTTGGATATTTTGCCAAAAATTGCATGTAAGAAATTGTGCCCAAGCTGCCATCTTTGATGGCCCATGTTTCAGGTCAGGAATTATTTTGGACCAAAAAAAATTGCATGTTTCTTACTTCATCCTGAATTTTAACATATGTTAAACTTAGTAACATCTGAGACTATGAAGATAAGATTTATTTTTCTTTTGTTCCTGAATTAATATGGACTATGCCAAAAAATAGTTTCAATTGGTCACATCAAACTGGATTTGAAATGTATTCAAAATAGAACATTTAAGACAGTAATGAATTCATTAACTGAACAAGCAGGTAAATTAAAATTGTGATTGAGAGCATTCTGGATGGGGAAGAATACAGAAAGGTAATTTGTGTTGTGGGCTGTAGGCTCATGGTGACATCTCAATGCATGCAGTATGGGCTTTTATTGAAAGATAAAATGTTTAAAATGTAGAATAAAATATTGAAAATAGATCATAATAGTATGCTATATTAGCATGTGTTGAAAATGACTTCCCTCTATAGCAATAATTTTCAGTATCTCCATATGAAATTCCTGTAAACACCTGCAAGTTGTGGCAATGTTCCCTGTGATATTTCATTTTTGATCCTCTTTTATATGCAGGTTACTCTTATATGCCTTGTTGCTTAGGGTTTCCTGTTAATAAGTCAGTGCCCTAATGTACATCAGTAATACTAGCCCACAACATAAATAACCTCCCTGTGCGTGGGTTTAAAAAAAAAGCTGTCAAAGAATTTGATGCTTAACACTCAAGTAAATGATACCAATGTGTAATAAGTAATTTATCTTCAATATATTTTTTTCTGTAGATAGCAAATGCTCACGAGGAATGGTAGCATGCCTTGATGGTTTATCGTGTGTACCAGTGCAACAGTGGTGTGATGGCACAGTACACTGCTTGGATGCCAGTGATGAAACTGGTTGCTCCTGTAGGAATAGAGTTGATACTGATAGAATCTGTGATAATTATTTTGACTGCCCTGAAGGTGAAGATGAGTTGGGCTGTTTTGGTGAGTTCACTGATACCTACTGTAAGTGCACTGTGTTGATTCTGCACTCATTGTGTTGGAATGAATCTTCACATATCAAGTCATATGATGTAAATATAGTAAAGTTAAAAGCTCTAGCTTCATAGGATGCAGGTAACCAGTTTGGCTCAAAACTTGTGATAAGTTCAAAGTAGTAAATTTTTTTTGTTATATTTTGTTCACTATCTGAGGCCTTGAGCAAGATGCAATAACTAGAAATATATTAACAATTTAGTTAAAAAGAAGAGACCACACAATGTCACACCTGTAACACTTTGCGAGAATGGGTTGTGCCTGACCATTACTAAATCTGCACTAGACAATCAAATAATTGTGCTTGCAGCGACATTTAAAATCTGCTTTGTTGATTTATGGAAAATGGTAGAATTGACCAATTATATGAGGGTTTTCCATAAAATAAGGTTCCCAAGGATCTGCAGTCGCGAGAAATGCTGTTACAGGAAATCCTGCAACACTGGCATGTAGCTTGGTTCACCCTCTCCCAGTAATCCCCCCACTGCGAGCTGTCTGTGACACTCAGTCTTGGCTTGACAGCTGTTAGAAATGAAGTCTCCATTGCTTCTCCCACCAGGTTCAAATTACACTTTGTAATGCATTTTTTGTGTGCAAAAACACTGCACCGGTGGACATTCATTCCCAACTGTGTGAAGTGTATGGAGAGCAGTGTATGAGCGTACAACACCTGTGCAAATGGTGCAGAGAATTCAAAGATGGACATACAGACATCCAGGACAACCAGTGTTCTGGACGGCCATCAGTTTCAGATGAAACAATTGTGAAAGTGGAAGAAGCAATGCTGAAAGATCAAAGGGTGACTTCGGGAGACCTGTGCAATAGTCTCTGATGTCAGCAAGACCTACATTCACAAAATTTTGACCAATCATTTAGGACAACGGTCGTCCACACATTGCCCATGTGACAACCAATCTCGTCAACAAATTTGGATGAGATACTGTCACACAATCTTCTTACAGCCCAGACCTAGTACCAAGTGACTACTATCTCTTCCCTGACTGGAAGAAATACCTGCATTGGACGCATTTCAGAACTGGAAAAGAACTGAAAGAAACTGTTTTAAGCTGTTTTCACCACATGGCAGGAGAGTTCTACAATGTAGGCATACAAAAGATGGTACACCACATGCAAAAATGCATTGATCAGAACAGCGATTATGTTGAAAAATAGTAAAAAGTCTAAGCTTACCAAAATTATTCAATGTCAATAAATGTTTTTCATTGTGAAAAAAAATTGGAAACCTTATTTTACGGACAATCCTCATAGATAAAATATGTCTCTATAGATCCTGCCACATCTGTGATTTCAAATTATCATTTAAAATTAGGTTAACTAGGAAAGGAACAGTTCAATTTTATTCAACAATTAAAGACCAGAATGAGAAGTAAGTGTAGAATATGAAGTTGACTATATCACCGTCAATATTTTAAATTCAAATGAATAACTTCAGCATTTTATATATTGGGTGGAAGGTACTGCTTTGGCCATACCTTAACCAGGGATTCTACATGATGAGTATGACATATGTCCAATACAATTACTGTCAATAAAGAACCATTTTGTCAAAAAAATTATGTAAAATATCTGGAGCCATCTAGCTTCTTGATGAATGGGTATAAATGGCTTATTATTTCACTGTCACACAAAGATTCTGTGAACAATGCTGTAATGCATTTCTACCTTAATTCAAATTAATTTAGTCATAATTTAATGTTAAAATAACGTGCAAAGTTTAATTCCTAAGAGAGATTTGGCAACGTCACATTAACATTAAATTGTGACTAAATTCATTGAATTGAAATAAGAAGACATTACAGTATTGTTCACATTCATCGAGAAGCTAGATAGCTCCAAATATTCGAAATATTTGACAATTTTTTGGGGGCAAAATTGTTCTTTATTGACGATAATTTTGTTGGACATTTATGGTGCTCTCTAAAAAGCAGTTAATATTACTGCTATTGCTCTCTTGTAAATATTGGAGAGCAAGAGGATTAATGACTTCATTGTCAGAAATCCAGCATTAGCTAAGAAGAAGATTTTGTTGGACACATGTCACACTCATGAAGAATCCCTGGTTAACGTATGACCAAAGCAGTACCCTCCACCTGGTATATTAGTAATGGGACAATACAGCTATTTATCAATATTTAACACTTAATATTGATACTTGATACTCGCTTCATAAAAAACTGTAAAGGCAATAGCTTGTTCACTGAATTATGTTCTTAGTAGTAATTTTTTGTGTATAAACGCCTGTGACCAAGTTCATTTTTGCTCATCATTTGCAGATGTCACGACATGTTCTGACAGTGACAGGAAACTCGTATATTACTTTCTCAATAGATGTTCTGTTAACTTCAATTGGTGTATAAATGTAACACACTTCACTAAATTTGTTGTATTGTGTGACTTGCCACCATGCAAAATTTTTTTTTGCCTATTTTCTCACTGCTCTGTTATTAGTATGCCTACTTCAGAATAGTTCTACACTTCACTCATGTTTTATTCAATATCACTGTTGTACTTCAGAAACACAAAATATTAATATAATTAGTTGTATGATACACCTGTAAGGAACGGTTTTGACCCAAGTTTGGCTTGCAAAACTCAAACAGTTGGAAGGAAATAACAAATATTTCCATGTATGTATTATCTTGCATCTTAAGTTCTGATTTATTTCTGCTGCTTTCACTGATTTGGTTCATTGGAGTAGATAAATGTAATGGCCGTGAGTGACTCACCAAGCATCAGTACTGCAGGAACATGATTTAGTGCATCAGCTAAATCAGTTGATAACTTGGTTAACACTGCATGTTACTTGAGTAGCTACATCTTGCCCTTGTTTTCATTTAGACACAAGACTAAAGAGCTATAGCCCAATTCTTTGGGAATGTGTGAGACAATATTATGATATCTTGACCTTTTTCATTCCTTCTCTCATAAAGGTTAAATGCAACAGTTTTAAATAATGCAAAACTTAAAAATTTAAAAGTACCCGTAGAGAAATATTGAAGGTTTATTTCAAAGTATTAGACATATTTAGATGCCAGCAAGTAGCATTATCTGGGCTTGTGGGCCATGGCCTAGTGGAAACTCTCTTTCCATATGTTTTGTTCAAAGCTGTGTCGAACATACTCAGTGGTGTGTCTGCAGTACTCTGCTAGTCTCAGCGACGACTGATATGGAGCTGTTTTGTTTCACAGGTTTTATACACTTAGCATGTTTAGGTCTTTGACGGTTGGTCTAGTCTTTGTTTATTGGTTCAGGTGCTGTGTGGGCTGGGCTAAAGTGGGGGCTGTTGTAAGGCAAATTCAAGATCATAGGTCATCAACAGCCTCAGCCTCAGCCACAGTAAATGCCAACCCATTGACAACAATCATAGGCAATGGAAGCAGCCCCCACAGCTCTGAATCAGTTCGCTGAGAGTAGCAGAGTACTACAGTCACACCACTGAGTATGTTCAATGCAGCATTGGACAAAACGTCTGGAAGGAGAGTTTTCACTAGACCACGGCCCACAAGCCCAGATAGAAATTTTCTATTTTGACACTGGCTGTGAAAGCTTATGCAATTTGATCAATGGAAATTATTCACACCATGCAATCAATAGCCAGTAACCTATTTGAGCTACTCTATCAAACCTATAAGGTGCTGTTTCTTGATTGTTTACATAATTTACAGCTAAAATACTTAAACTATGCATTAAATGGAATGATCAGAACATGCAGTATTGTGACTCTCAATGGTTTGTTTGTGAAACACATTGTAACTTTTACTGTAGGTTGTGATGAGACTTCATTCAGTTGTGGAGATTGGGATAAGCATAACCGCAGAGCTACATGTTTACCAATGACTCATCGTTGCAATGGAGAAAAAGAATGTCCAGATGGAAGAGATGAAATAGATTGCTTACTGCTATCAGATACAGTAACACATGATCAGGTAAAATTCTCAAGTAGTTTTCTTTTCCACATTTTATTCTTCCTTCAAAATGAGGTTATTTGTTTAATTCAGCTTTAGACAATGTGATTCTCAAGTATATACATATAGTAATATTTGCAGTGTGTAGTTCTTAGATTCTAGATTTTTATTAGAGTAAAACTATTAAAGGTTTAACATTAAAGCTGTGGCAAAACTTCATCACCAAGAATTGCTTAAGATATAGTGTTATTAAAAAGGAAGAAAGTTGCATAAAAATGTAAGAGCATGTTTAACAATCATTGGTGAACTTTTAGGTAAGATAAATGTAGCTTTTTAGTCACTGTTGTCTTGTTCTAAACCAACCAAGTATAAAAGTGTGACTCTGTGAAAGTTCAATTTAATAATGGGAAGAATTATCACAAAAACATTCAGAAATCCTTTATTTTAATTTTCAAAACTGCAACCAATAATCCTTTCAGTTATTACAGGTTCCCAAAAACTTTCAAAATAGGATAAGCCTGTACCTCCTTAAAGCATGTCACTAGTAAATTACTGGCCTTCATTAAATTGTCCAAGTATATTCCTGAAAGGCTGCCTCAATAGCCCAGTAGTAGCTCACCTGTGTCTGGTGCAGAGGATCCCAGAGTTGTTCTTCAGAATAATAAAACATTGGAAAAATATGGGATAAGTTATGTTATGAAAGTCAAACTACAAAGATCTTTGTGGATTTTTTAATGTTTTCGGCAATTTTATAGTTAAATAATGAATATCTAGATGCTTTCCTTGTAACAGATGGTACAGTTACACAATTTACCTGCACAGTATCCTTGAAGAGAGTGTGTGTATATATGTTCTAGACATGTCTTTGTTCCAAAAGCACTTCTGAAAGAAATAGACCAATCCCATTGCTTCTATTTTGTGGTTCATTTGTAAAAAAGCTACCAGGAATATATTTCATTGGTAAATATGCTTGGTCAACAAGATGCAAACTAGAAATAGAGGGAAATTAAATTCAGGATGTGTTCCTAGCAAACAATATGGATTAAAGTCTTGGTATGCAATAATGCAAAGACTCACTATTTTCTAAGGTAAAGATGGATGAAGAAAAAATAGTGACAGGATGACTTTCTCAACTTGATACACCAGCAGCCTGCTCTAAGTCTTGTGAAGGGCATCAGAGGACAAACCATAATGTGATTGACCCCCTAAATGGACACCTGCCTTGAGAGCTGTCAAAATGTGACATATCCCCAACAAAACTCTTCCCACACCAGACAGAAAGGCAATTGTAGGAACTAATAGGATGTGATACATGCTCTAAAACAAAAGATAGAAAGATGCACATTATTTGCGCAGAGAGGAATTTTAACTTTCAAAAGCTTTTCTTTGTCTCAAAAAGCTGAACTAGACAGTTGTATTCATTCATTCTTATTTACATTATTCAATGGAGTATCATGTAACTTCTGTATTTGTGGTGGTCTATGTTCAAACTTGGTTTTGCTTAGTTAATTATACTTCTATTTGCACATAATTTCAGTATTATACTGATGTTCATGAGCATTTGTTCATCAGCCTTATTTAAGTTGTGGGATTTGACCAATCCCACTTCATCAGACATGTCCCATCTCACCAGTTACGTTAAGCATGCAAATGCACAAAGCATGAAGAGTAACCCTGGTTCAAGTCTTCATAGTAATTAGCTACAATTGTCTTACTGTAGAAACTGTTTTTGTTCTCAATTTAATCTAAATGTTTGACAGCCCTCTTCTTTTAGTGAATATTATCTCTCAAATTGGATGCTTTAACTACAATAAAATAAATTATGTTAAAGAAAATGTGAAATTAAAAACCAAAATTTTAATTGAGTTTCTTGCAATGTGTATGGCCTATGTGTAGAAATGACTTAATTTGCTCTCTCGCTCGCTCTCTCTCTCTCTCTCTGTGTCTTTGTCTCTGTCTCTCTGTTCGATGTTTTCTTTTACCATTTTGTTAACTATAGGGTCATTAAAACATGTGATAACCCATTTGCAGGGTCTTTCCACTGCATGAGGGAACAGTCACTAGCAAAATAATGCCAGGCAGAGGTGCACTAATATCCTTACCTCACATCTCTTTGTTTTATTAAACAAAATGAGTCCTGTTATCCTTCCAGTGCTTATGATACACCACACTACGATTTTCAGCCCATAGTGAACTGTTTCACACAATAGCACAGGTTTCTCTGAAGCTCAATGTAGACTGTGTTCACATTAACTTTTTGAGCTAGTTTTTTCATGATTTTCAAGGTGATCACTCTAAACTGGCACTGCTTTCATTTAATTTTGTATTAAAACTGATCTGGAATGAATGTCTAACACTGAACCTGAAGCTTCAAGTTTGTTAACAATCGCGTGAAACATCTTGTTATGACCTGAAAATTGGAGTTTGATGTGCGATTAGTACTAGAAAAATAATTGGGATCCAAAATTCTAAAGTAAGAACCCTGGGTTAGCTTGTTCAAGGAGAACATGCAACATTACTAAGATAAGTGAAGTTTTTAGTTTCTAATTTGTTCTTACTATAGAATCTTGTTGCTTCACTGTTAATAGCGTCAATTTTCCTTACTTAATTGGGATCCATTTTGTTTAATGAAACAATGGGAGATATGCTGTATGTTTATGAGGTAAGGATTTTAGTGACTCTTGGTTCCCTCATGCAGTGAAGAGAGCCTGCAAATGGATTACTATGTATTTTAATGACACTATTTTGCAGCTTGTCCACCTATTAATGGCATTAAATATTTGAAACCTTTTAGATTCTAAGGAAATTATCAAAACATTATTATTTACAGACATTCCTTATATCCTATACCAGTGGCTATATGCATCGTAACTGGCATGGACAGTGGTTTCCAGTATGTGGATCAGTAAGAGATTGGAACATGGCAGTTTGTGAGACCGAGATTGGCCCAAATTCAAGGTAGAAATAAGCAGAGTAAGAGCATTAAAAAGTTATAAAGTAAGAAGCAGCTGAAATTTAAGTCAGCATTTTAATGAATGATCAAATTCTATGGGGTAAAGTTTTAATAGTTTTATACCAGTATGTTTGGTATTCTTACCTGTCATTCCTGGTCCAGGTGTAAATTTCACATGCCTAAAACTATTTGACTGAGTTTTTCTTTAGTTTTTAACAGGAATGTATTACATTTTAAATTTCATTTGCACGTTTATTTTGCGTACTCATCATACATTATTATTTGTCCCATTTAAATAAAGTAAACATAATCAAAATAAAAGCAGCAACATTTAACAACTTTTCTCTTTTAAATATGTTATTTACAGCATGCTCTTAGCAACCTAAGAGTATTTCTTGGAAGTTTTATGTCCAAAATATGATGCCTACTTCTGTTTTGGCTTTCATGGTCAACATTTTTTAGGCTGAAAAACTAGGACTCTATGGGCCTTAAACTCCAGAAATTTCACTCAAAGCTATGCCTCTTGAAATGTCTGAATATTAAACCTCAATAAATTGTAACATTACAGGCCAGAAAAACTGATCTTCTAATTTTTTTATGTCACAACATGTCATTCCAAGCAAACTTCTATTTGTGGTACCTTAGATATCGTTCAGAAGCAATAACACTGAACAGCTGGTCAGAACAACAGATATTGATTTCATTAACACTAAACAACACTCACTTTTAAAATTTCCCAGTACATGAGAGGTAGAACTGGAACTTAAAAATTCAATGCCACAACTGGGATTTGAACCACAGACCTTCCGCTTACCGGGTGGCTGCTCTACCATTGAGCTATTGTGACAAACTGCCAGAATGGCATTAAATTCTCAAACCAGTTCGTATTTCTCCTGGTAAACCACAAAGGCAGTCTCACATCAGAGACAAATTACCCCAATGGTGACTTACTATTGTAAGTACTTTATATACCAGGATTAAATAACCTTCAGATGGTATTAATTATTATTTATTTATGCCAACAAACTTACTGTTGGTGTATTTTTTAAACACACAAGTCGTGTGAATTGAATTTTTAAGTTCCAGTTCTACCTCTCAAACTTTGCCCACACACGGCTTGTGTGTTTAAAAAAAGACACCAACAGTAAGTTTGTTGGCATAAATAAATAATAATTATTTCCCAGTACATGTTTCGGAGGCTAACTTTCCTCCATTATCAACTGGTATCGACTGAACTGTAGAGGCTGGTTTACAGGGCTGGTGTCTCCTGTAGACTGCTCTGGTGGTGGTTTTAAGAACTTGTGTAACAGATCGCCTTGTGATATATCAAAATTGAAAACTCGGACTTTGTTTTTCCAAATGAACATCTGTTCCCATGTTGACAATTATTGGTTTCCTGATGTGTGTTTTAATAATTTTTGATCCTGATTAATGTCATGATTTTTTTCCCAAAAATGGGTGGCAACTGCTGATTTTTCTAAAGGTTTGTGTTTCATACATCTGAAATGTTCTTTTGTTCTGGTTTCCAAATTCCTCTTAGTATTTTCTATATACACCTGGTTGCAGTTATTGCATTCTATTTGGTACAACTGTGTGATTCAACGACACCGTCATCAACTTCCAGTATTTATTATTATATATTGATTTGTTTATACTTTATGGCCAAATTCTAAAATAATCCAATTTATTGGCCAATCACCACATTTTCGCATAGGTACTAGAGGTACTATGTAGTTTGTTTGGTTTTTATGAATAAAATACTGTGTTTTAATGAATTTCTCTATATGATTGTGAATGCTTTTGAGAGTATATGCACTTGAAGGTAAGCTTGTTTCACACTTTTAAGCAATAAAGGATACAAAATGCTTACATGGAACACCTCTGTTGTCAGTATGTCATCAGTGAACTGCATCTGTTCCAGCGCTTCTTCCTTGCAGTTTTCCATGGTTGAACTGAATATAAAATGTCATTTGAAAGAAAACTATAAGGCAGCCCAGCCCTGAAGATCAGCCCCCCCCCCCCAATGCTGCCAAATTATATACATGATAGAAGGGAAGTCATTACATTCCTTCTAATATGTGCTTCACAGAAGCATTACAAACAAAAAAGTCTAATGGTATTTTGTTCTTTGATTAGCCGATTTCAAAAAAATAAATGGCTGTTGATCCAAATTGGATGCATAATTCCACAAGAATGTACGAAGATAATAGTTTGTTACTTGTAAGATGCACAGAGTAACATACTTCTGACATAGCTTCCGTAGTAATTATGTGACATCACACAGGTTTCAAAATAATTAATCACTTAAAAGACATTAAGGAATACTACGAGCAGCTCCTTAAGACATGTAGCATGTCAACAACGTTGCATTGAGGTTGGTCAGGGAATTGACCTCGTTTGTGGATGTAAACATACCGGGCACTTTCACATTTGCACTAACGTTTTGAGAACTATAAGGCATACAGTATTAGAAGGCACATGAGGTGGAGCTCGAGAGGGCTCACCTAGAGTGACTGTCTTATCATAGTTGTGCAGCGTTGCCTAGTTTGGAACGCACAGCACAAGCGTGAGCAACAGAGATTTCTCTTTTTCATGCGCCCAAAATTATTTCTGGAAATTCGACATTCTAATGTGCCTTGGTGTATGCAGCAAGTATTTTTGAGGTAGCCTGTACAAAGGCCATTTTTCTACCATGTATGGTTCTCGAGTTATCGCTTCGAGAATAAATGACTCCTGTGTTTATGCTTATGTATGCAACTTCCTATCTTGTCTGTGTGTTTTATTCCTTTTCATTAAGTAGTTATGGAGTAAGACATCATGAAGTGTCATTAGAAACTGCATATATTTAGTTCATAAATTAACTGACCACAGATCACTGCAGTTGCATGCAAATCTTTAGTTTGGTTCAAGACCAATCCGTAATGCAAATTGTGTTTTGTGTAACTGTGACAATAAGCAGAAAATTCACATGTTTACATTGTGTTTAGTGAAGTGTTAACAATGTCACTTTCAAAGCCTGGTACCAGTGGCACAGGTACTAAGGGTAAAGTACTCCGCTGTCACGCCAGAAATATTATTTTTAAAGTGTACAGTTTTTTAAAGAATTGGCATCTGAAAAAGTGTGTGACCGGATCAATTTTTCAGTAAATAAGTATGTTAATATTGAGTGTTACTGATGATATTGAAGAGAGCAATAGCAGTAATAGTAACCGCTTTTTAGAGAGCACCATATTTTTATGTTTTGGCGGTCACATCGCTCTCTCACAACCCCCAGAATGTCTGGAGGACCACACCTGTCGTTGGTTTACGGGTCTCACCGACCTGACCGGGAGAATTATCAAAATAAATTCACCGACCACATCCTCTGATCACCAATCACAGGACGTATTACATGCCATGACAGGTCAGCATGTTGGCGTTAAGATTTTATAGAGAAATGGAGAGGTTGGAAAAATAAAGACTCCCTAGCCCTCGGGAACCCTAATAGCATCGGGGTCAGAAGAGAACAAGAGATGACCCAGGTAAGGTCAGATAGAAAAGTTACAGTGAGGAGCAAAACACCAGTAAGTGGAAGTAATGTTCTGCTCAGCTTGGGTACCTTGTGGTCGCTATTCACATATCCCCTAGACGGAGACCCCTGAGTCAGTGGAAACACGTGTATACATCCCTTTTGCACCCAAATATTTATAATTTGTCCTTTATGAATATGTTATCTATGTAATGTTTCATCTTTCTAAAGATTGCTGACAATTTTGATTAATTCTCTTCTTCAATTCGTTGTTGTGATGAAATATGGTAAGAAATATAATTAACCCCTTCATGCCTGGTGTGTATTATAAGATACATAGGCTTTTTTTCCTATTTGTACTAGTTTTAACTTTTTTTTCTGCTATATTCTTGTTATACTGTCTGTCACCAATTAAAAATACATATTTGAGACGTTTTGAATTGTAAAAAATTATTTTTTTTACAATTTATATTGTGTTTTTTTTTATAAGAGGATTAATGACTTCATTGTCAGAAATCCAGCATTAGCCAACAACATATTGAGTGTTACAGTTTATAATATAATTATCCTTTGCTATGTAAGGTTACGTTCTGACAATTTGTGACACGACAAATGTTACTTTCCTCGTTCCCTCCCTGTAACTTCCGCTCTCTGGCCCATCACTTGGCAGCAGTGCATCACCATGTGCATGCATTAGTTCAGCTCATGTGCTTTCTAAAACCATACGCCGCTTAACGTTTGTGATTGGCCTACACCTGCAGAGTAGACACAGAAGGTCAAGGCAGGGTATGGGTTTGTTTTCAAGATGCATCGTTACGCTGTTTATGTACTGAGCTAGGGAAAGTGATCACCCACACAATCTGCTATGTTGCCAGCTTGTTTTTGACAAAACTAAAATATCTCCGTAAAAAGTGGTCAGAGGCAAAAACGTAAGGTACAAAATGTGTTCCAAATACCGAGATCTATCACTGGTTTTAATTAATGTAATGACTTCCCCTCCACCCGATATAGCATTTTAAATAGTGCTTGAGGAATCCAAAATTCTGGCTCAAATTATCAGCAGGCAGTCTCATTAGTGTCGACTCTAATTGCTTGCAACCTTGAGCTTGAATGCACAACCTCAGATAGGGATGACCCTAGCATGAGTTTTAGAAGGCTAAGAGGATTAGTGGGAAATAGTTATGGGTTGCATAGTGACAACATAAGTCATCAAACTCAATCGAGAATAATTTATCCAATCATGTTCTCATTCTTTGTAATGATGTTACAGTTTCAATGCAGATAATTTAATCCTAATTACTAAGAACTTCAGTGCTTGCTCATGACTTGCCTCCATTACCATAATTGTTTGTTGCAATGCTTTCTGCCAAAAAAAGTTGCTTAAAAAATTATAACTTGATCAAACATAAACGCAATATTTACTTTAAGAAAAAAATAAATTACAGTTCATCTGGAATTGAATACCCAACTAAAACTGTAAACTGATGGTTAAAAACTCATTTGACAACAAAAAATATACCAACGGAGAAAAACTTAAGCAAAAAGTTAGAAAAAATTCCATCTCTATAAATTTCTTGGCATACATTTTGTTTAAATGTGCACATAAGCATACATACAATTTTGCACTCTGATGTTTTTCAGTGTTAAGAGCCATTAAAAGCAAGGTTAGTGGAGTAAAAAATATTGTGTTCTTTGCTTTCATTATAACAGTAGAAATAATAAAATAAAGAAAAAGTTTAATAAACATTTTTTAAATTCAAAATCTAAAGGCATGTCTTTGTTTCATTAGGGAAGGTCAGATAAAGTCAATAAAAAGAATGGACTGCATTTGTGTGAACATGCACTGGAGATGAGCATCAGCAGACATTTTTCCAGAGGGGGGGGGGGGGGGGAGCATATTGGAAGTTTGCAATCAAATAACATTAATGAATTATTTTGATGTCAAAAGTTATACTCGTAGTATATGTTGCAGATAACCATATTAATTAGATGGAATGATACCTGAGTTACCCAGAATATTGACAGGTAACAATTTTGTTCCACTTACGTACATTATACATTTAGCGAGTGTACATATATTGTTTGTTTAGGAAAAATAACCATTAGTGTTGGTAATCAGGGAGTGTTATTTTAATAATTTGCTAGGTTGTTTGTACCAAAGAGTTCATAATTGGGTGAGTTCATTTCACTTTTATGCCATTCTATGTGTGTAAATATATAATATTTTAATCTATCCATTTTTAGGCTCTTATTAGTAAATAGGGCGCTCAAAATTTATTTGCAGGAGCCCCCAAAATCTTAGCTATGCCACTGCAAATAGTTTGATATTATGCTTATTTATTTACAGTGATCCAAAACTAGAGGAGAGACCAGTTCCATCAGACTACAATGGTCCTTACTTGGCAGTGCTTGAAAATAATACACCTATATTGGTTGACTCCTGTCAAATAAGAGCACTGACTTATGTAATTTGTCCAGAGATGAAATGTGGGACCCGCATTGACAATATGGCTTCAAGGGAAGCAAAAGAAGAACTTTTAAAAGCTTCTGAATCCATTGTTGGACCAAAACATAAAAGGCAATATGTTGCTGAAAATGATGAAATCTCAGCGGATGAAGTAAACTTAGATGTGCCTTTAAGAGTGCTAATGTCTAGTGAACCTAGTTACCATAAGAGCTTACTGAATGAAAGTCCATCTAAAGCTCAACTAGATAAGTTCGAGACACTTACAGAGGAGACATCAAAGGGGAAGTCTGGATATGTAGGTAAGGAAAATTAAATTGACAATGATACTCTGTGGAAGTAAGTCAGCTGTGTATATCTGAAGTTGATGTTAGTAGGCGCTGACAGAAAGAAACGAAATGAAGAAGCTCGTGTTGTTGGAGGAGCTGAGAGTGAGCCAGGAGCCTGGCCCTGGGTTGTAGCTCTCTACCGAGATGGGAAGTTCCACTGTGGAGGTGTTATTATTCATCAGTCATGGATCTTAACTGCAGCACATTGTGTTGATAAGTAAGTATACATAGCTGATTACAAATTTTATTTATATGGTTGAATTTCACTTTTATTTTAACCATCTGCTTTAAAACATAGAGATTGGTCACTGTCTAGTTAGCTCAGCAAGTCTCAACATGGCAGCCCTATATCTTGTGTTGGTATGGGTGGCTCAGTGGCTTAGGCTCTAATCTGCTAATCCCATGGTCATCGGTTCAAATGCGGCCCAGACTAATGGTTTTAAGTGTGCTTAAAAATGACAACCCCATGTCAATAGATGTATTGCCATGTAAAAGATCTGCTGTGGGACAAAATTCCAGCACACCAGCAGTGCTGATATCCTGACAATTGACAGCATAATTAACAAATAAAATATTTATTGATTTATTTTCCTATATCTTGTTCATGCAGAGTGGTGCAGCACATTTACATTAAAAAGGAAATCAAAATTAATAAACTATTTTTTAACCATTAAAGGCAAATTTTTGCAGCAATCCTTTCATTAATCTTCTTAACCTCAATACTTTCATGTTCATGCTAAATAATAAGCACATGTGCAGCAGGAATGCATGAAGATACTATTGCTTTGGATAGTGAGACCAGTTGAACAAGCTGTCAATGGATCACGTGGGTATGGTTAATGCATCACATGATGATACAGTGCCAATATTCAGACAGACTACCATTATGTGTGCTTACTTGAGTAGAAAGTGTAAAATTGTTAAATGAGAAATGCTTTTAAAGTATTATAAAATAAAAATTAATTGTCCTTTCACACAATAGCTGTGTGTAGGACAAGGTTGGAAAGGGTAGAATGGGGCTGAAAAATTCAATACTATAGCTGGGATTTGAACCATAGATCTTCTAGTTTCTGTCCAGCTCTGCTCTAACCACTGAACTACCATGGCCAAAGTGCCGACACAACATTAAATTCTCCAACTCACTCACATTTTTCCTGGTAAACCACAAGGAGATCTCAAATTCATATGAGAACATACGCCAATGGTAACTTACAATGCTGCAAGTCCCAGGCTTCATAGTTTGACCAATTATAAGGTCAATCAGATTGACAGTTTCCAAAATATGTTAAGAGTTTATTTTTACATTTTGAAGATAGTGATATAATACATTTTGTAGTAGCTTGTATATTCCTACCTACATTTCACTGTGATTTCCCAAGAAGAAAAAACTATAATGTACCCAAACATAGGTGCCTGCACCTTCAGTAAAACTGAGAGAATTAGCGTATTTAAATCAAATGTATAATAGCTGATACACAGCACCTGTGCAGTTTGCCTTGTCAGAAGCACATTTACAATCTGGAAATTATCATATTCCTCATTATTTGGATGTGCATTAATGATTACTAGCTAGGGACATTTGAAACCCCCAAATATGGTATTATCTCAAAACTGTTTACATGTTAACTCAAAAGTTTGTGCACTAAGCCACCAATACATAAAGCATTTTCTTTAACAGGTACCAAGAACATTATTTTGAAATTCAAGCAGGCATTCTGAGGCGCTTCTCTTTTTCACCAGCAGAACAAATACGGCAGGTAACAGACATAGTGCTGCACGAGGAATTTGACAGGTCACACATGATCAATGATCTTGCTCTTCTGCATCTAAAAGAACCTCTAAAACTGAACCGCTGGGTTCGACATGCTTGCTTACTTATTAACAACGAATATGGCCCACATCCTGGTACTGTATGCACTGCTGTTGGTTGGGGTGCAACAGAAGAACATGGGCCTGATCGTAAGTACTTATATTGAATTGTTCTCTGTAGATGGCTTAGGTTGAAAAAACTTTGGCATTAGCATAAATGTAATCCCACCATTTTTTCTTTGTTAAAATATGGGACGCCTGAAAAGGTTGTGATCAAATGATCACTATTTTCTGAAAATCGTATTAACATAATAATGATGATGATGATGATGATGATGATGATGATGATGATGATGATGATGATGATGATGATGATGATGATGATGATGATGATGATGATGATGATGATGATGATCATCCATCATCATCTATCATCATCCATCATCATCCATCATCCATCATCATCCATCATCATCATCCATCATCATCATCCATCATCATCATCCATCATCATCCATCATCCATCATCATCCATCATCCATCATCATCCATCATCATCATCCATCATCATCATCATCCATCATCATCCATCATCATCATCATCCATCATCCATCATCCATCATCATCATCATCCATCATCATCCATCATCATCATCATCCATCATCCATCATCATCCATCATCATCCATCATCCATCATCATCCATCATCCATCATCATCCATCATCATCATCATCCATCATCATCCATCATCATCATCCATCATCATCCATCATCATCCATCATCATCATCCATCATCATCATCATCCATCATCATCCATCATCATCCATCATCATCCATCATCATCCATCATCATCCATCATCATCCATCATCATCCATCATCCATCATCATCCATCATCATCCATCGTCCATCATCATCCATCATCATCATCCATCATCATCCATCATCATCATCATCCATCATCATCCATCATCATCCATCATCATCCATCATCATCATCCATCATCATCCATCATCATCCATCATCATCCATCATCATCCATCATCATCCATCATCATCCATCATCATCCATCATCATCCATCATCATCATCCATCATCATCCATCCATCATCATCATCCATCATCATCATCCATCATCATCATCCATCATCATCATCCATCATCATCCATCATCATCCATCATCATCATCCATCATCATCATCCATCATCATCCATCATCCATCATCCATCATCCATCATCATCCATCATCATCATCCATCATCATCATCATCATCCATCATCATAATCATAATCATCCATCATCATAATCATCCATCATCATAATCATCATAATCATCCATCATCATAATCATAATGACAATGACGACGAGGGGGAGGGGGGGGAGAAGGGGGAGGGAGGAGGAAGGGGAGGGGGAGGGCAAGAGGGAGGAGGGAGCAAGGAGGATAATCTTTATTAGCTTATAGACTTTGTTACAAGTTTCAAGCCTCGTCAGAGATAAACAAACAAGATTTACAATCTATATACAAGCAGTTTTATGCAATCTAGTATTTCAGTTACAAATTATTTACAGTTCATCTATTCTATACAAGCATTTTTTAATTAAGTATGTTTTAAGCTCTTTTTGAAATACATTACCACTTAGCACTTTTAATTCATTTGGTAGTTTATTGTACAAGATTTTACCCATTATTAAGGGATCCTTCTCTCTGGCTTTTTTATTTACATTTCCTCTGTAATAATTGTGTTGTATTCTAGTACCATACTTATGACTGTCTTTTATTTGTAGAGGATTCTTATTTACTACAAACATTATTACCTTATAGACATACAGGACACTACAGTTTGTATTCTGGCTTTTACAAAACTATCTTTACACGATTCTCTATTCTGTAGATTAAATATACATCTTATACATCTCTTCTGCAATTTCAATACTCTATTTACATGTGTGATACTTGAGTTACCCCAGACCTCGATTCCATATTGCAAATGTGGATGAATTAGACCATAATAAACTGATTTTAAGTAGCCTGAATTTAGATATTTTGATAGATTTCTTAGTATATATAAATAGGAACTAATTTTATTGCAGATATAATCTATAGGCATTTTGAATGTCATATTTTCGTCCAAGATTATTCCCAAAAATTTGGTGCTTTCTATTTGTTGAATGCTTTCATTGTTTATGCTTACACTGAGAACATTATTGGACCTATTATTTCGGTGTTTGAACATGATTATATTGGTTTTTTGAGGATTTACTTTCAGCTTGTTGCATTTTAGGTAATTACAAATATTATTTGCTTCAACATTTATTACTCTGTTTAAATTATTTTTGTCTTTATTGGCAAATACAACTGAGGTATCATCTGCATATGTTATTATTTTGTAATTTGTAGATTTTGGAAGGTCATTTACATATAGTATAAATAAGGGAGGCCCGAGTACATAACATTGGCCATTCAATAAAGCATGTTTATGCTGGTATTTGTTTACGGGTGGGTGGGTGGAGTGGAGTTGAGTTTAAGGGTCCATCAACAGCTACATCATTTGGGCTTTTTGACAGTTCTAAATATATATTTAATAGAAACAACATGAGTAGAATTTCTTAGGGTGTGTGAAACAAACTTACTCATTGTTTTTTGGTGAAGAAGTCACTGATTTTAGAGGTTGTTGCAACAACAGAAAAAGCCAGTTTGTTTGTTTGATTTCTCATGCTGAACAATATCCAGTTTCCACTATGAGCAATCAAAAATGTCACATTGCAAATTTTACAGTAAACTTCATAATTAAGTTTTGTCTCTTCGAAGAAAGGATATTTTTCATTTAAGTTGGAAGGCAAGACACATCACAATAGCTTAAATTGGTGCAAATAATACATCAAATGCCAACACTAGACTAGGCAAACCTCTGTTTTCACTGTTTAGAGTGCATTAAACAATGGCAATGGGTGAGACAAGTGGCAACTCAGCATTTCTCAGAACAGGAAATGACAACCATATATAGTTAAGTTTTTAATTTAGGAGGACGGTATCTAGAAAATACAGGACCTATTCGCATCCCAAGAAAAATTCTCAGGACACAGGACACACAACTAAAAAAGGAGACTGTCCCATTTTTTACAGGATGAATGGCAGGCTTATACAAATGGTTTTCATTTCTTCTTGTAGTTTTTGTTACATTTTAGGATACAGGATAATATTATTAAACTTTATGTGTTGCAGACTTTTACTGAAACCTGGTGCTTCAGGAAGAAGCTAGGTAGATTATAAGCCAGCATATGCTGAAAAACATGTGAAAATTCACTTTGTGCCATGGTTCTTCGTGAAATAATGCCATATTATTTAACTTAACCTGACCATTCTAACTTTTGTAACTTTAGCCATACATTGGCTTTTAGAGGTCCAATCAGATGGTATATAGAATGAAGTTGCACTATACAGTCACTTTTCATAATTTGTTTAGGATCTTCATGAAATTATGGATTTCAGTAAAACCTGTGACATACATAGCAAAGTTTTCAGATATTTAAAGCGTTTCATTTCCATAAATTTTTCAATTTACTTTTTGCCACGTGCTTTATAAGTTTAGTAGTATAATTGAATTGAATTTGATCCTCCCTTCTAACCTTGACTTCAGTTAACTAAAACCACTTGTTCTTCCTTGTCACATGGCATAGAGTAGCAGTTTCACCTCTTTTTTGTTTGGTTTGTTTGTTTTTATTGGCACATTTTTATTATCTGATACACACTTGCCTGTGATGTCATTCTTCCAAATATGTACAATGGTTTGTTGTTCACCCTTCTTCCTATTCATCCTGCATGCGTAAACAATACCTGTTTGACAGTCTTCACATTCAACTTCTTCATAAACCATATCTTCCTTTCTAGGTTTATTTTCACTTATTTTTGGAATTGCCCCTTTACGGTTTATCCTACTGGCCACCCCACTCACTATTTCATCCTTATGTGCCTTCTCCTGCGTTTCCCACCATCTTTTTTGGCGTCTGACGTATAACCCTCTGCTGCCTTCTTGTCATGTGCTGCCGTTGAGGTATTGCATTGCACTGCCTTCCTTTCCTTCTCTCCCCTCTTTTCGCCCAACATGGCTTCTTTTTTCTCTTTTTTTGAGATCCTGTCATGTGCTGCCTTCTCAGGTGTCTTTGTCTTGCGCTGTCCTTGAAGTATCATTTCAACTCAGTGTTTCTTCAGTCAGCTGCAGGTTAATTCTCTGAGTTTCCTATCTCACTTCTCCTTGAATTTCTGCTACTGTATTAGTTCATTCTGTTCCTCTGCAATATGCCAGTCTGTCCAGTTTCAAACCTCAGATGTATGTCTGTCACCCCTGACTTGCTCATCTTCTTTGATCTATTAATTTCTTCCTTAGCTGCCTTTGCTCATATGATAAGAATTTGAGTTATAATTTCACATTTAGGCTGTAATTGCTGTGCTAATTACTGCCATTTTAGTTGGTCCTTGGTCAGAATAGCCTATTATTTTGGAGCAGCCACAGGTAAGATCATATGTGCAAGTGTTTAGAATTGTCATTTTATGTTTGTTTGGATGATAGAGTTTAAATATAGCTTCATTGAGTTTTGAAAGGGATTATTGAGCCAGTGGTTGTTTGCTGAGGGTGGATATATCTGAGTGTGCTTCATGTGCAGCGGACCACATGCAAGAAGTGGAAGTACCAATTTTACCCAACTGCAAGCATGCAGCAGATAAGGCAGGAATGGAGCTATGTGCTGGTTTGAAAGAAGGAGGCAGAGATGCTTGTCAAGGAGACAGTGGTGGACCACTTCTTTGTAGGTATGTTACACAAAAATTATTTTTTGTTTGGGCTCGCTTTTTGTATTTTTAAACAATTGCTTTAGAAAAGATTGTGTGTGCATATAAATATATACTAGCCGTCACCTGCCCACTCTGCTGGGCTTTAGTTTTGACCTATAAATCAATGACTAAACATTTAACAAAAACATGAAATATCTATTTAAATTTAAAATTAAATATTATAACCATATTAACATGAAAATAATCATTAACATTAATACTTAAGTTTTAACAATAAATTAATTTAATCAAAGTCCAATTCAATTTCAAGAATGTGATGTTCATATATATGAGGGCTGATCAACAAAGACTGAGACTGAATTGGAGTAATAAACATCTGTGAAAAGAAATCAATGTTCAAATGATCTTTTTTAAAGTAGTCCCCTCCTACTTCAATGCACTTTTCATAGCGTGTCTGCCAGTCCTTGAACACATGCTGCAGACCATTCTTTGTCAGGTCCTTGAGAATCGCCTCACTTTTCTTGAGCACTGCTTCAGAGTTCTCAAATCAAGTACCCCTAAGCTTTGCCTTTAGTGATGGGAATAACAAAAAGTCACAGGATGCAAGATCGGGGCTATAAGGTAGATGTGGTACACAGGTAATGTTGAATCAAGCCAGAAACTGCATGACTTGATTTGCGATGTGAGGCCGTGCATTGTCATGATGAAGTCGCCACCCAGTCCGAGAAAGCTCTGGTCGTTTCTTTGCAATGTGCTTCCTCAGTATAGCCAATACTGGTGTGTAGTATGCTGCTGTAACAGTAGTGTGAGGGGGAACTGCATGCTGGTAAATCATTCCATTACAGTAAAAAAATGTGATCACCATCACTTTCCCTGCAGATGGAACAACTTTTGCCTTTTATGGTGTTGGAGAACCTGACAATTTCCACACTGTGCTTGTTTTCCTTCAGGATCATAATGATGCAGCCATGACTCATCACCGGTGATAATTGATTTAAAAAATGCATCCCCTCGATCAACAAAGAGACGCAGCACCTCACTGCCGGTCTCCATTCGCACAGCCTTTTGTTCGGGAGTCAACAGACGTGGCACCCGACGAGCACAAACTTGGGTCATATGGAGATGGTTGTGCATGATTGTAAACATACTGCCATATGAAATTCTGAACACTTCACTGAGGTTACGTAATGTTATACGCCGATCCTCTTGGACAATCACAGCAGCTGTGTTGATGTTGACTTCAGTCACAGCAGAAGCCGAAACACCAGGCCCACCCTGCTTAACACTGACAAGTTGGCCTTCTTTGAAGTCCTTGAACCACCTAAACACTGTTGCACGAGCCGATCCTCTCGGACAATCACAGCAGCTGTGTTGATGTTGACTTCAGTCACAGCAGAAGCCGAAACACCAGGCCCACCCTGCTTAACACTGACAAGTCAGCCTTCTTTGAAGTCCTTGAACCACCTAAACACTGTTGCACGAGCCGATCCTCTTGGACAATCACAGCAGCTGTGTTGATGTTGACTTCAGTCACAGCAGAAGCCGAAACACCAGGCCCACCCTGCTTAACACAGACAAGTCAGCCTTCTTTGAAGTCCTTGAACCACCTAAACACTGTTGCACGAGCCGATCCTCTCGGACAATCACAGCAGCTGTGTTGATGTTGACTTCAGTCACAGCAGAAGCCGAAACACCAGGCCCACCCTGCTTAACACTGACAAGTTGGCCTTCTTTGAAGTCCTTGAACCACCTAAACACTGTTGCATGAGGTAGTGCATCTTCACTGTACGCTTGCTGCTTGCTTCAGCTTTTCATAAGTTTCGGTGGCTGTATGGTTTAAATGAAAGCAGAATTTGATTGTGCTGTACTGCTCCTCTCGTGTCACCTCCACTCTGGTATGCGAAATGCACATAGGGTCCACAAAATAGAGCATTACTACCAACCTACCAATATGAGAGTGCTGCCGCCTACCGACATTATTCATAAAAACGCGCTCTTTTCAAATATTTATGTTACAGATACAAAACTATCACAGAAGCTACAAAAAAAAATCAGTCTGTCTTTGTTGATCAGCCCTTGTATATATACTATAACAAAATTAAAGACAAATGGATACAGATAAAATGTTCGTCTTTTGTTTTATTGTTGGAAAAAATGTATAAAATTAAGTCAAAAAATATGATGAAGACTCTGTAATCCAAAAAATAAATAGCCTACAACCATCTATGAACATTTCCGCTTTGAATGGTCATAGTCCCATATTGATAGCTTCAGTTATTTTTACATGATTGTACCTCAAAGAAAAGGCAATTACACTGATTATTTTACTTGGGCTTTCCCCTTCCTTTGTGACAGGCACATTTGGCTGCTGTTGCTGGGATTCGAACTTGCGATGTTTGGCTTTGAATGGATGGCCAGTCCATTGTGTATTGCTCTGACAATCACAGCTATTCAAATCACTTTGGCTAAGGTGGCTTCAAAAGGGATAGGAAAACTGGATTAGGAATTAGAGGAAGAATTGCATGTGTAACAAAATAACTTGCCAATCACAATGGGTCTATGAAATCTTAAATATAGGTAGCCTAGAACCATCTACAAATGTTTCTGCTTTGAATGGTCATAGTCCCACATTTGTACGTTCAGTAATTTTTGCATGATTACACCTCAATGAAAAGTCATTTTCATTATATACAGGATGTTAATGAACTACACTGAAATATTTTCAGAGCAAGTGGAGATCTCTGAAACAAGTAATTTGGGATAAGAGACTTATGGCCTTTTGGTTCAAATGTGGAAGTTACAGCTATAAGTTTCTCAAGTGCCAGTACGCCACTGCTAATGATGATACCACTTGAGTGCACAACACATGAAAATGAAGAGACGATCGGAGCACTCCCTCTAGCGCAATGGTTATGACATTAGCTTTCATCTGAAAAGTAAACGAGTTCGCATCTCCATCACTTTATTTGTCCTTTTTTTTTTTTTTTTTTTTGGTTCTTGTTTTAATATTTTGTCTATGGTTTTAATTCTTGTACAAAGCATTTTACAGAGTAATTTCACCTTGTGAGTGCAATTAATTATAATTCCTTCTAACAAAGGTTGAATCCTGCTTAATACTCTCACATGCTGTACATCTAAATGGGAGGAGGTTTAAAGGGTGAACAAACTTACATAAAATGAAAAGTAAATGCAACTCTTCTGTCAGGCTTAAAGGAACTGCTCAAAATGGCGACCTGCGTTTCCAATGCAAAGTAGACAGTGGCGAAGGAACGACTGTTGTACTCTGTCCAAAATTCCTTGTGTGTGTTGAATAACTTCACATGCTGCTATTATTTGAGCAGTTAGGTCCTCTTCTGATGTAATAGGTGTTTCATACACCAGAGACTTGAGGTGGCCCCAGAAAAAGAAATCAGTTGGTTTGAGGTCGGGAGAGCGTGCTGGCCAAGCTCCAGTTGGACTTCCCCTTCCGATCCATCGGGCAGCATAAACATGGTTTAAATGCTCTCGTACAGCAAGGGTGAAATGGGGCAGAGCTCCGTCATGTTGTAGCCACATTCGAGGACGAATATGAATGGGCACATCTTCTAAAAATACAGGTAATATGTTCTGTAACACATGAAGATAAGCATGTCCATTTAACTGAGGGAAGAGCAGGTATGGGCCAATGACATGGTCTGAAATTATTCCAACCCATATGTTGACTGAAAAAGTCTGCTGGTGACTCTTCTCCATGACAGTATGTGGATTCACATAGTCCCACACATGGCTGTTTCTTGAATTAAGAACTAGGCCATCCCTGGTGAACAAGGCCTCATCAGTTAACAATACTGATGAAAAGAATTCCGGCTGCTGGAGTAAAGTCCAGTTGCAAAATTGTAGCCGATGGCCATAGTCTTCTGGCTTTAGTGCTTACACCTTCTGTGGGTGAAATGGGTGAAGTTTGGTCTTCATGTATGACTTTCCATATGCTAACATGATTAGCGCCTAGTGCATATGCAATAGCACGTATGCTGGTAGATGGCTCTTCTGCAATGCTTTGCTGTATATTCTCCTGAAATTGCACTATGCATAGAGTTTGTGCAACACCCGTATCACCCCTGTTGACCTGGAAGGTTCCTCTCTCTCCCAAACGTCTATCAATGGACTGGAAGGTTGAATGATGTGGTTGGCACCTATCAGGATACCATTCCCTGTACAGCGCTGCAGCAGCTAACCCATTATATTGTGATTCGCCGTAAATAAGGTGCATATCTGCTAGTTCAGAAACTCCATGTTGTCCAACAGGTAGTCCTCAGCACACTAACTGCAGTGTCCTGAAGAACAGAAATCATACTAGTGTTATTGTACTGCCCAATCAGATTCACCTTCATAATTACGAATCACGCCATTTCTTCCTATTGTAATTTATGACGAAGAAAAAAAAATTAACCACATGACAGTAACCGAACCAATGACCTCAGGAACAACAGTTTTCAGTGCTGCGGATTGGGCTACCAGAGCAGTTACACAAACACTACTAGAGTAGGCTATTGATGCAAGAAGGTAGTTAATCACTGTTCAGTGTCGCATTCTCAGGTGATTAGTTCAAGATCTGAGACATCTTTGAGGCATTAAATCTTGAGAACGCCAATAATGAGCTATTAAGTTTGATATTTTTACACTCGGGAAGCAATTTTAAAGACATTCTAATCCAATAATCTCACCCAACTTGTTTAAGCACCAACTTATCAGCATCTGATACCAATTAGGTTTAACATAATTAACTGCATTATGTTAAGCCGCAGACCATGCATTGCCTATCTCAAATTGCTTATATTAGTCACGTCTACAATCGCTGAAATTATTTCGGTGTAGTTCATTAACATCCTATATAATTCAAATAGGCTTGATATTAATTAAAACTAATATATATGAAAGTTGTAATAATTTTTAAAACAATTAAAAAAAGTTACCTGAAGTAGCATTGAACCCTGGTCGCCCAAGTGACAAGTGAGTTCATACAAACTTAGCCAGCAAAAAGAACAGAAAACAGCAGTAAAACAAACAACGAGATTCATGAATACAACACGAGGGGTAACAGATTTTCACATAAATTCTCATACACTAGAAATTTACAAAACCAAACCATCAGTAGCTGCATGTTTGCTATATAACAAACTACCACAAAATATAAAAGAAATAAAATGTATACTTAAATTTAAAGTAGAATTGAAAAAGTATTGCATAGATGGGAGTTTTTACTTAGTAGAAGAATTTCTAAATAGGGTATAAGCCATAGCTGTAAGATTATAAATACGTGTTAGTAAAAACTGTAAAGCTAGTGATAAGAGTGTAATATAGAAACTTGACTATGTATATATTACAATAGATGTATATAAATATGTTTGTAAAAGTTCTTTATATGTAATTATGTATAACCATATGCATTCTGACGCTATGAATTACATTGTAATTTCTACAGCTGATAACAATAATAACTTTTACTGTGCTGGCATATTGTAAAAATTGACCAGTATATGAGCTGATTATATTTAAGCCTTTTTTCACGCAAACCTCTGGCTAATGCACTTTATTAATTTATTGGATGAACACCCTTAAGGTATACTACTAACCTGCAAAGTCTCATCTTGAACTGACTTTCTGAGACCATAAGGTTCCCTTGTTAGATATGAAACAATTTGTTTTTTAAACCATACTTATAATGAGCTGCTGAGTTAGCACTAAAACTATATTTATACATTTAGTTTTTATTTGGGTAACTGATATGATAGTTACAAACTGTTCTAAACGGTTAATTTTATTTACAGAAATGATAGACATCTATCACAGTGGTATGTTGCTGGCATTGTAAGCCATGGTTTGGGATGTGCACGTCCAAATGAACCAGGCGTGTATACACGTGTAGCTTTATTCCTTTCCTGGATTGTGAACAAGACAGGTGAGCACATAAGCATAAGACTGGTACCCTTATTTGAGTGATTCAGTGCTAGAGTTGCCAAAACAATTTATTGTGAAGATAACTGAGACAGTATTGACAATGTTTATAAAACATACTTATGACAAGGAAAGTTTTTGAGCCAAGTTCTCATCAGGGTTATGCTGGAAAAAGAATTTTGTTTTCTTCATTAATCTGTAGTATTTTCTGAGATTTTTGGGTAACTTCTAAGATTCAAATATGCAAGCAAGTATAAAATATTTTACACAGATACCAGTTAAAGGATAATAAACTAAAAGAAGAAAAAAGTTACCACTTCATTGCAACCTGCCATACTATTCAATATAATAAAATCAAAAGAAACTGAAAATATAAATTATACATAGAATTTAAGCACCACCGTTACATACTCAGTTTGGGTGCTGCAGATGATTGAATGCTGGCTTTTAAGTTCCTAAGGTGACATCCTTTATCCTGGCCAAGGACAATGTATTTAAGTGTGCATAAATGTAGCAATCTCAAGCAAGACGTAAAAGAATCCTGCACAATCAATTGTAGCACATGTGAAGTGATATGAACCCTGTTGGTTGCTAGTCATTAAATAATTATAATTATGAACTGTTTTAGAGCACCTATTCCTATAAATATGCATATTACAAATGTATGTATGGCATAATTGACATGATATAGAAATAGCCTTCTACATTAACAGAAAATGAGTTCTTAGAAATGATTTAATTTAAAAGGCGAGTTAATTAATAACACTGAACAACACTTACAACATATTTTTCCGGGACGCGTTTCGAAGGTAACTTTCCTCCATTATCAACCGGACAATAACTGGGTTTCCATGGTGCTTGATGGTGCAGATGGTGATGCTTCTTCTGGTGTTTCTTCTGGTGGCGGTTCGATGAACTTACTGAAAATGTCTCTCTGAGGAATGTCGAAATTAAATACTCGGTTTCTATTTTTTAAAATTAAGATTTGTTCCCATGTGGACAGTTCTTGTTTTCCGGTTATGTGTTTAAGAAGTTTCGGTTCTAGCTTTATGTCATGATTTTTTATCCAAAAGTGAAATGCAACCGCTGATTTTTCTAATTGTTTACTCTTAATGTTTCTAACGTGTTCCTTGGATCTAATTTCTAAATTTCTTTTGGTTTTTCCTATGTATATTTCATTACAATCACTGCATTCATTTGGTATATGCCAGACTTTTTGTTAGGTGGAATAGCATTTTTGATGTTTGAAAGTAGTAGGTTTTTTATGGAGTAATGGTTTACTGCTGCTAGCTCAATGTTGTATTCCTTGAACACCTTTTTAAATTTATCAAAGGCCCATTTCTTAGAAATGAATTTAAGCATTTTAGAAAACACTAACTTCTGATCTTTCCAATAGTTTCAAGGAATTTATAGGTTAGTACATTACTAAAAATTGTTCATTATCATTTTAGAGAGTTTACCAGAGTATGCATAGCAGTATTCTGGATCATGTACAAGTAGGTCTGTATTATAGACATCATAATTATTTAAAGTAGCTCAGGAGTGAACATTAGTGCTGACCAATAAGAGTGGAATTTTGATTAATTGTTTATATTAAGGACTTGCATGTATGATTATTACTAAAAATACAGCCTTGCTTTACATTTATAAATGTACCAAATTACTTAGATTACCAAGACTCATAAACAAAACTGTAGAATTGAAGAAATCTCTTTGTGTGTCTACTCTTAAATAAATAGTGAAGTAAGATACAGATAGTTTGGCAGGCAGGATCTTAACCTATGACTGCTCAGCCATGTGTTGTTGAATTAATTTCGTTTTAAAATCATGGCATTAGTTGATTTACACATTGGCGACCTCAGGGGTCCTGAATATATAGGTATAACAAAATAACAATGAATGCTTGCAAAATAAAATATTTTATATGTAAATTGAAATTGAAACAAACACTTAAAAGTTATATAATGAAAGATCTGAAATAGAAAAAATGATAATCACAAAAATAATATATCTAATACAAAGCAATTAGAACACATTCAAATAATCTAATATAAGAAGGTAACAAAGAAACATAAATTACTATTTTTATATCTATCTTTTTCTATTATAAGCAAAAGAAAACATTTACACAAAATACAAACGGTGAAGCAAAATTGTTTAAGAATCTTTTATGATGTTAACTATGGTTTCATACAGCCAATTTTGACAAGTTTTCAAAAGTTTTAAATGTGCTCATGTTGATTTTAGCACCCCTCCTCTACTACTGAAGAGTAGTCCAATGCCGGACCACTTTTTATTTGCAATATTGTACTTACTATACTTTCTCTTTGTTGAAGGACTATTATAAAACTGCTTTTTTACTATCATTATTTTATATCAAAAAGGATTTTTTGTAGTATGTAATGTCTACATGTGGCACCACAGGCAGTGGACATTGATGAACGTAAAATGAAGTAATCGTGTAAGGAAATTTGGGAGGAAAGTATTCCAGACCTAAGTTTAAGGTAGATTCCCGGATTTGCGAGTTATGAGGGGTGAAGGCTGTAGGTTGTATTAAGCTACAATTGATATGACTCAAGTACTCACCTTTTTTTAAGCAACTGTACAGAATATCCTGAATGAATTAGTTGAAAGTCCTAGGCATAGTTGATTTTAGGACTGCTTCTATCTCTAAAGGTATTTTCTTGTTTACTTATCAAAGTTTGTTTTATTACAGCTGTAGATGAATTGCCCAGACAGAAACCAAAATTGCACTGTCCTGGTCTGCAATGCACTCGGGGAACAAAACGCTGTGTGCCTAAGAATCAGATATGTGATCATAATGTTGACTGCCTAGCAGCAGAAGATGAACTTCATTGTCCTTCTGGGAAGCAATCAAGTGATACTGTGAAAACCCATGTTAATAAAAAGTCTGTAGATGTGTTCAAGGATATTGAAGATGATCCGAGCCTTTTTCAGTCAGATCAAGCAGTAGACCATCAGCCTACAACGCAATTCTTGAAAATCTTTCCATATACTGAATGGGATAATCCCTTAAATCCAGAAGTTCTGCTGAATAACAAAACTGGCAAACCCTCACACAAGATTAAAAGAAAGAATGCCATAAACAGCTCATCAGTAAAAATCTTGCACAAAAAACATATTGGTAACTACCCCCAAACATTTGATGAAGACCATACTGCATACACAGAGGATGTATCTCCAGAGAGCACAACTTCTCAACATTATGTATCTGCTTCATTCACATCTGAAGAAACCAACGAGCAACTGGGTAATTTGGTTCATTCTGAGTCACTGATAATGAATCATTATTCAGAAGATAATGATAACACAGAGGTGAATTGCTCATCAGAAGCTGCTGACAGGACTTCATCCAGCTGGATAAATCCTTTACTTGCTACCAGAAATCCTATTATCAACAATGATTCAATGATAGATGCCTCTACACTTCCTATGGAAGATACTTCTGAGAAAAACAGCAATAGTGTAGATAATCAAACCCTAAAGACAGAAGTAGACATAGAAGAAAAATTGTCTTCCATAGCACCTACTTATGAAATAAATAACATGTACAGCACCACTTCTAGCTTCAAAACTAACCTTAATTCATCAATAAGAGACTTGGATTCCTTCATGTTTGTGCCTTCAACAGATACACTTAAACATAATGTATCTGTATTTGTCAGTAAAGAGGACTACAAAGGGAAAGAAGGAGAGCACTCAAATACTGGATTAATCACTGAATCTACACTTTTTGCATATAATATACCAGAAGTAATAGAAAGCTCTGATAACGGAAGTGTTGAAAATGTGGACAATATCACAGGTGTATACACACTTCCTGAATCAACATCCGAGGCATTTTTAGAGAAAACTTCCCTCTACAACATTACAGATATTCTTGAATACAGCATACAGGAAGTAATAGAAAACATGGATAATATAAGTGTTGAAAATATGGATAATGCCACAGATGTATACATACTTCCTGATTCAACTTCAAAGACACTTTTCAAGAAAACTACCTTTCATAACACTACACATATTAAGCAGTTTACTGAACCACTGTTTCACTGCAAAAGGTGAGTTCAAAATTTGATTTCAATATACATCATTTTATAGTAACCTTTGTGTAAAGGCTGACATATAATAGAAGATTATATGTGTAAGTCAGGTCCTAGAATAAAAGTAAAATATATTCCAGAGTAACACAACCCTTTCTTAGTAAGTAACATAACATAATTAGCAATGTGTACATACAAACTTTTCAGGAATATGATGACTTTCCCAGTGTGGGATGTCTATTAATGTTTGTATATTGCTGTGGCTGCACATGGTTAATGTGGAAATCTGAAATAGCATGCTTTGCAAAATATGCCTAAACTTATATCATTTTTCTAGTACACAGTCTCTGAATGCTAAAGCATTCCTATTCATCACATAAAATCCTGCTTGGCGAGATGAGGTATAAAGGATATAAATAAGTAAATTGGTTGACTCATTGGTGAGAAAGTTCATTCTGCCTATTTTTCATTACTTCTTTCCAGATCTTATTCCATTCCTCTGCCTCAGTTATGTTAGATGGACTTAATAATTGTCCCTATTGGTATAAGGTAATTGAACTGCTGTGTGTGTTTTGAACAGTAAGTCTGACTGAATAGTCGGAAGCTTTCATGGCCGGAGTTAGAATTACAGCTAGAAATTACTTCACAGCTTAGAAGCTATGGTCTGCTGGAGTTTTGAATTCCAGATGTTTCATCCACACTTGCAGTGGACATCATCATCAGTGGTGGTCTTAGTCTTCTTGGCGAAGGTTCATTTGCTACAGAATTGCTGGCTGGAATCTGGGCTACTCACAGGGGATTGGCTCAGCTTGAGCAGGGGGTGTGTGCTCGGCAGGGCTTCTCTGACCTGATTGCCAATTGGTTCACGTAACTCCTATGCATTTATGCTTCTTTTTTATGCTCAAGTATCAAATGCCAGGTTTTGTTTTGTTTTTGAACAAAGCCTAGCATCTGATACTTGAGCATAAAAAAAAAAAAAGGCACAAATGCACAGAAATCATGCGAACCAATCAGCAATCAGATCAGACAAGCCCTGCAGAGCACACACCCCCTGCTCAAGCTGAGCCAATCACCTGTGAGCGGCCTAGATATAAATAGGGCACCTCCAGCCAGCAATTTGTTGTGACTAAACCTTTGCTGAGAAGACACAGGTGTAAAGAAAATGTCTGGACTTCAAAACTTCAGCAGACCACAGCTTCTAAGCCCAGAGGTAATTTCTAGTAGATCTGATTATCTGTAAAGTCAGTCAGCAAATTTATCTTGACAACTTCCAGTTTCAACTGTAGCTTTGCATTAAAATCTTTATTCAATTAAAATCATTTTTAACTAGTCCAGATTTATGAAATTTGAAAGCTGACATAGCACATGGTACTCTGTTTTTGGTCTTAAGCACACTGCAAATTATTGCAACTGCCCTTACCTGCTCTTGACTAACCTGCATAACATAAACAGGATTATGTGGCATGGGCAAGAACAGTGTCACTTCTAGTACTATCAAATAATGGTGCAGAAAATTCAATAATGCCAATTTTTTATGGTGAATCCAATGCCAGAGAAAAAGGCTGTACTACAACATTCCATTTAGTAAGTAATATAAAATTGCCAGTTAGGCCACATACTGTACTTGACTCAGGAATTTAGCTATGACCTTGAGGTTGATGCAAGTGAACCTGAGTAGTGCTCTATTGTTTTCTCCTGTTACTCTGATGTATTACACATTAAACAAAACAATTAGGATCATACCTCCAATAAATAAACCTATTAAACCTGTAATACAATATAATTACATGACCATACACATGTGAAGATTTACTAACCTGACTAATCCAGATTATTTGCAAGGTACGATGCAGATGACTGAGTTTGAATCTTCGGACAGTACCCTTTCTTGCTCATTGTAAAAACTGTCATTAGGATTTGAAATAATAATCTGATCAATCACATCTGAAACCACACAATCTTTGTCCCAGTAACCTTCTTTTAATTTCCTAACATGCCAGTGATATCATCCCCATTGCTCTGAAGTTACTGAAGAAATTCCTTCATTGTTTATATTTGATAAATGAGAACGAAAATTCCCTAGTAACATTCTCCCTTATGAAGCGATTTACTGTCACTCATGCAAGTTCAATGTAATTAAGATCAAAGAATGAAGTTGATGCTTTAGCATGCTTTGTAATGAACTCCATTTTTCTGAAGCCATGACAGGTTTATTTTAGTGTAATTTATTTGGGTGCTTACTGATTTGAATGGTGTGATAAGGAGCATCATGTAGAATAATTAAGAGTTTTCTAGAAGGTTGGTAACCAAGCATGCATTCACCCATTGTTTGAAGTTCATGCTATTCATTTGTCCATGGTAAACACCTGTTAGTGATTCTGTCTTGTAAATTAGCAATGCGCCAGAAATAAATACTTAGAGCATGCGTGAATGAGTCCATTTTCTGCACTACCATCAATAAGCACTCCTGTGACCCCTTTGGCTTGCAAACATTAAAAAAATTTTAAATTATGGTACATCCATGTTTCATCCAAATAAACAATATTCCTGCCTTATGTTTGATATCTGCTTATCTTAACTAAGTATTCGTACTTCCATTCAACAATTTTTGGCTTTTCAATTAAGATTTTTTGCTTTCCTCGGCATTTGCATCATCTAAATCCCATTTTCTGAATAACTCTCCTTAGAGACTGCTCTCCCCAAGGAAAATCTATGTTACCTCTGACCATAGGAAGTAACTTCCTGAATGTTGGAACTATTCTTTTATTGACATAGAAGTTAATTACTGTCTGCTTAATGAGGCACATGTTGAAACTATGTATATTTATATTTCATTCTGGATTTTCCCATTTTCTTGTCTTATGTTCTTAACTGTTTCCACAGACACGCCACAGTATCTTGCTGTTCTCTCATTCACTCGCATAGCTGGCAGAAGTAGTTGTTTCTGCTTGGCTTCCTTTCTGCATTGCTGGTTTACATTATTATTTCATGAACCATGCCATGAAAGGGTTTTCCCTTTTTACAAAGCTAGCCATATCACTAATAAATCATGTTTACCGGAGACTCAAGAAACTGCACGATAGCAACACTGGCACTGCTTACAGTTCAACTGCATTGCACCTAATTTTGAACTGCTGGTGTTACTCTATTTGCATTATACAAGAAGCTCCCTCACTCCACAGCACCATTGCACATTCAAGCACAAAGACATTCTTCTGAGCCAATGACAGTACATGCATAGATACGCTTTCCATGCTGTATTTAACATAGGTATTAAATGAATTTCCCATGAATTTGTCTATTGCTTTAATTTCTCATCTTAAAGCCTGCAATTGTTTAGTCTATACCTTATGCTTAATTCCAAAATAATCTTAATGAAGAAATGTTCTACAATCATAACATTTAAAAATAACATTAATTCAAATGAAAGAATAAGTATATTCTAATTGATTTTTTGTTTTTGTGTGTAAATAGATTATTACAGAGCATACCACATGAAAGGCTCTGTGATAGTGTGATAGACTGTGAAGACGCATCTGATGAAACTAACTGTACATGTGCTGATTACTTGCAACAAAGATTTCCTGAACACATATGTGACCATTACTTGGATTGCAGAGATGGGACTGACGAAATAAACTGCTGTAAGTAGAACTAAAAAACACTGCATTTATGATCATATCAACTCATGAAATTAATTAGCACTTCTTGGATTACCAGCCAATTTTTTGAGCTTTCGGACATACTAAACTCCAGGAAATAATAAATAGCCATCTCAACTCATGACCTTCATTGGGAACTGCATAAGAAGTAAATGGTCATCTCAAAATCATGGCCTTCTTTTAAGTATTCCTGTCCAAGCTGTGCTCAGTCATAGGCTGTTGTCTCTATTAAAATTACTTGGTTCTAATTTAGTTTCAATCGTCTCTTTTAAGAGTCTGTCGTAATGTCATTTACCGATGTGTAAACCCATGCCATCATCAAATGACATTTTGTGATGATTGTTGAGACTATGCTGTGCTATTGCTGATTTTTCTGGTTGTAGTAGTCATAGATTGTGTTTGTGTTCATCACGTCTCCTTCAAGTGTGCGATTGTCTGTCCTATATATGTCTTTCCATGTTGGCAAGGAATTTTGTAAACACTAAGTGTTTTAAAACAAAGATTATCCTTAACCAGTCTCATATACTGTCTCAGCTCTTTTGGTGGCAGGAATATCATTTTGATGTTTGTCTATTGAGTGTTCATGCAATTTTATTCAAGACTGTACTGTAGAAGGGTATAAATACTATTCCTTTAGATTTTCCATCTTCTGTGTTGTGGTTGTCTGTGGAGCAGTTTGTGTGATTCTTAACTCTCCGGTGTGCTTGATGAATGTCTGTGTAACCATTCCTTTTAAAGGTATTTATGAAATAATTTATTTTGTGGGATAAACAGTCTTTGTCCACAATTTCATAAGCTCAATGAAACAAGGTAGTGAGGACGGTTTTCTTTTGGATTGGATGGTGATTATTATATGCCTCAAGTTAGCGATCTGTATGTGTAACTTTTCTGTATACACTGTGCCCTAATTACCATCTTGTTTTTTGTAAATTTGGATGTCCAAAAGCAGAAAAAGACCACTTATCTCCCAAAATAGAAAACGAAAATCTAGGTTCTCCTTTTGGACAAATACAAAGTAACTTCTGAAAAAGGAACCTACTTGAAATGACCAAAATGAGCCTCTGGGAGCAGAGAAGCAGCACATAATGACTATTGTTCTGTGGAAGACTGGTTAACAGCTGCACTTAGGTCCAGGTAGCTAGCCAGACATGTGCTAACAGTAATAGTAAGACTAACCTACAGTTGTGGACGAAAGTATTGGAACACATGCATGCTTGAACAGAATGATGCTTTTATTGGCTAAAGAATCAGAGGTATTGGTTGTTTCAATTTTAAATTGTATTCCCCTTTCCTACCCTACAATTGTCTAGATGGATATTCTAAAAATGTTTTCCTATAGGAAAGAATATTTGTTTCTCATATGATGACTTCCTGCTGGGATATAAGTATTGGAATGCTTCTCTTAATTAGTAAAAAGCTCATGGGTAGGTGTCTTCTCCCACAGGTTTTCTTGTTTCCTGCTGATACCCCTTTCCATCAACAGAGTATTTTGTTTATTCCATGGGGTAGTTAACTGCAGATATAATTAATAAAAGTGAACAATAGGTTTAACATTATTCAGCACTATAAAGTTTCACACAGTGCTAAATAAAGCCAGAACTGGAAGGCCATTGAAGTTGAGTCAAAGTGTAGCGAGGTCAATACTGAGACAATTGAACAATCCAGTGGTTTCTGGATGGATCACTCATCAGATAAAGGAGTACCTAGGTTCATGTTAGGACTGTTCAGAGGATCCTGAACGGGGGTGGGTAGAATTCTAGAACTTCCAGAAGAAAGCCATTTGTGAGTAAGGCTAACCAGAAAAAGTATTTGCAGTTTTCAAATGAATATGAATCCAAATATACTGATTGTGGAATAAAGTACTATTGTCAGATGAGAGCAAATTTAACATCTACTGGAACGATGGGTGGATACAAGTGTCGAGAAAGACTAACACTGAATGGGAGCTAAAGAACATGATAGGAACTGTAAAACATGGGGCAGAGGTGTAATTGTATGGGGTTGAATGGCTTCTGGTGATGTTGGAAACATTGTATTTATAGATGGCAATATGGATTAGTTGCAGTATAAGACCATATTGCAAAATAATCTTAAGAACAGTTCTGAGAAGAGGGGCTTAACAAACTACTTCTTCCAATAGGACAAGATCCTAAGCACACATCAGAACTTGTTCAGTTATGGATCTCGCACCTTAAAAACACTACCACTCCCCAGATTGTGACCAAGTGAACACATTTGGAAAGAACTTGACTGTTTGGATCTTGTAAGGTATTTTCCCAAGTATACCTATACAAAGTTCTCTTGCAGGAATGGGAAAATACCAACTCAGAGTTAACAAATAAAAGTAAAAAGTAAAAACACTTGATGCCAAAAATATTATCTGCAGTTATTGCATGAAAAAAAATGCATAACAAAATATTGAATTTGTTAAAATACCCATGTTCCAATACTTTTGTCAAGTTCAGACACTTCATTTTTATTTTAAACATTCAAGAATATGACTTACATTTAATTTTTATTTAATAATCATTATGTAGCATTATAAATAAAACACAAGTTTTCAATTCCTTGAGCTTGTTATTTACAAATGCACACCAACATCCTTTGTTAAAATCACTCTGTTCCAATACTTATGTCCATAACTGTAACCTAGTAGTAAAACTATAATTTAGTAATCAACATTCTGTGTAACTGGGTGTTGATATCCGGTTGATAATGGAGGAAAGTCAGCCTTCGAAACATGTTCCGGAAAATTATAAGTGTTGTGTAGTGCTATTAATCGACTCAGTTTTTGGATTAAATTGATTATAACAACACAGTTTTCAAACTCCCAAGAAAGAACATAGATGTATCAATGTTCTCAACATGCGACCATTCTTGGACCCACATGGCCAGTACCCTTTTCTTCAGCTCCATATATTTAATAACATTTTTTACCCCAATACACTTACAAAGGTGTTTAGTAAAGCATGTTGAAGTACTTTTTGCAAATATATGACTCTGTTCGTACATTGTGAATGTGTGTTCTTCAGACTACCTGTTGCTGAAGACAGTATTGCTTTATGTTTACAGACCCTTGTGTAACTCCAAAAGAGTATTTGTGCTGGAAAAGTGGTGTTTGTATTCCACAAGAACAACAGTGTGATTTTAATCCAGATTGTCCAGATAAAGAAGATGAACAAGGCTGCTGTAAGTTAATTTTTTTATTATTACTGGGCACCTATATTATGTAAGATAATTGAATAATAGGGTTTGCTTGCTTTTGTATTTTGAAGTTAAATAAGAATCATAAAATGTGTTATGGTTAAAATTATATTTCAGTTGGCTCTGTTAAGATATACCCGTGACAAAGAAGTTTAAAATTTCCTTTGTTATATTGTGCTAGATTTTACCTTTGTTTGCAAATAAACCTTATATTACCTCTTATGTTATGCATGACTTCTTTGTTCTTGTGAAATGTTTAATTTCCTTCATATTCTTATAAGTAAACTCTGGGTGTAAGTTAGGTCAAAACTAGCTGCCATTCAATAGTGGTAGTTAACAGGAGTTTAAAGAATAACAGAAGTTGTATAAAATATTAAATATTACAGTATATACTGTACTCTCTAGTATGTTTGGTTTGCGACAAATAAGAAAAAATCATTTATGATCATAAATAATAAATGTTAAAATTTTGTTCTAAATAGTTTTGTAATAACCACAGATTAGTTATTTAAAAATGTGTGGTGAAAATGCAAAGCATGAAACTAAATTACTGAATGTGTATATTCAGAATAAGTTTTAACATGCCAGTATAGCAGAGGTTATAGGTAAACTTGCAGGAGTAATGAACAATTTTCATTATTAAGAATGTGCAGGAGAAACCATTGAAAATGTAAAAATTGTATAGCTTTAGATTTTGCTCAGTAATAAGTTAATGACAATAAATGTATATTAAATATATATATTAAGGTATGTTTTGGATCTCAAATTCAAGTAGGAACTGTCTTAACCCTTTCACTGCTACATTGTTTTCAACTTGCTAAGTTATTTCTGCAATAATTAAATTCTCTTAAATATAATGCTTAAAATTAAACTATATTCTAAAACTCTCTCCAAAGTTCTAGGTAATTGAAAGTGACTCATGTGTTAAGATTTTTAAATTTGCAAAATCAAGGTAGATGCTGCCTGCATTGCACATGATCAAGGGTTGTCCAGTGACCACTCATTCTCACTGTCAGCAAAATCCGAAAAATTGGACGGAAATTTATTACAATTTTCTAATAATTCACCATCACCCAAAGCACATCCCACCCTGCTTGAAGAAGCCATTTTATGCACCTTTGAAATCCAGTAACTCCCCACGTTATGTGATACGAAGCTTACATTGCTCATGGCACACTAACGTATGACCGTTAAATATTTTACTCAAGGGAGCAACACGAGGCAAATATAGTACTCTGACACTTCATTCTCGCTGCAACAGATGGCACAAGCATACAAACTGCCTACAGAAATCTTTGTCTGGGAGTTATACCTTCATTTCTTACCACAACACACACAATGGGTTGTACAGGACGAGTTAAAATTTATAATGAATATACACATTATTAGCAGCGAAAGGGTTAAAGTTGGAGCAACTTGATCAATTGCCATGGTACTAAATCTGCACATATTCCTGCAAATACAGAAAAAGAGCAGATCTAATCCCATGAATTCTTGCACAAATGTTTGAAAATGTATAAGCAAGGCTTGCTCAACATGACGGAAATCTGGACTCTAAAACAATATTTGAAGCAAACAGTGCAGAATTTGGACATAAATATTCATACATGCTGCTATAGATGATTGGGCATGCTATTTGAAAGTCTGTGTGGCCTCCAAAGGAGGACATTTTGAGTAACTATATGTTCTTTGTGGTAAATGTCATGAAGATATGTTGGATAGTGCCATTCTTTGTTGTGCTACCCTCATTTATAGTTGTGACAGAAATTATGATATGACTAGGGAGCACACCTTCATACAGGGAATGAAAGGTTGCACAGTATGGACTATAGGAAATGGGAGGGGTCAGTCTGTCACATGATCACAGCACATAGAAGGCTAGATACAGTCAATGCTTGAACATTGTTGCACAACTTACATTCAATGCTGCCACCATTTGCAGTAAAATATTCACTTTCAAATTCTTGTACAAGTTCAGCAGTATGTGAATATTTTGATTTTTGTGCTGGAAGCATTTTGTTATCTGTGAAGTAGTGAGAGACTATGCACTGTATGTAGTGAGCCCAGTTGTGTTTTGTGCTGTCACTATACTCGTGCAATGATGTCACACTCTGTCCATGTGCAGGCAACTTGTAATTGCTTCATTTTGCAATCACTGTATAAAGATTTGGAAGGTGATGGTGATGATTTATTCAGGCTTCGTGAATGTAACATTTTCATTAACAATTAACATTTTGTTCGTACAATAGGCACACTAAAATTACAACTTATGACATTGATACAATAATTACACAATATACTATATACAAAGTTACATGCATGCTACAATTCATCAATATGCTGACCTGTCATGGCATATAATACTTCCTCTGATTGGTAATCAGAGGATATGGTCGGTGAATTTATTTTGATAACTCTCCCGGTCAGGTCGTGAGACCCGTAAACCAACGACAGGTGTGGTCCTCCAGACATTCTGGGGGTTGTGAGAGAGCGATGTGACCGCCAAAACATAAAAATATGGTGCTCTCTAAAAAGCAGTTACTGTTACTGCTATTGCTCTCTTCAATATCATCAGTGAAAAATATTGGAGAGCAAGAGGATTAATGACTTCATTGTCAGAAATCCAGCATTAGCTAACAACAACAACAACAATTCATCAATTCTATATAAGGTTTTACTAAGTAGGTACGGCATTGCCTTATGCAGATTTGATAGATTTTGGCAGTTTATTAAACAGAATAACTCCTGTGACAAAAGGGTCTTTGGTTGACGCAGTTTTTGTGATACCTACCTAGAGTAGTTATTTATACCTCTTGTATTATAAGTATAACAATCTCTATTTAGGTTACTTTGTTTTCCATTCTTTTTAATTAACAATATTAGAAGCTCAATAACATCTTTAATATGTTCGTCGCCAGGTAAGCTTCAAATCATACTTTAACAATATTAGAATTAACAATATTGAAGCCTAGATATGACTAAGTACTTAAAAACAAGATTATTGAGATTATAAAGAATTTTATATCAAATTCATTGAGCCTCAAAAAGGCATCTAAAGGCAGCCAAGAAGCAGTAGTCAATGAATTCTTGCTGATAATGGGATAAAAGCATTAACTTTCAAGAAATGAAGTGCATATGCTTTCTATATTTGTGCATTAGGAACATAATTTTATTTGATTTTAATAATCTTGTAATGAAATATAGGAAACAATGCTAAGAGATACTATTTTTTTTTATTCTCTGAACTTTCTCTACAGATGCACTGACAGATGGCTCACATGTTGTAATGAGTGTTGAAAAGAAACCTATAAGAATGGCTGAAGGTATTTTTACCTATAATTTTCATGGGAACTGGCAACCACTATGTCTGAGTGAAGAAAGCAATGACAGGTCCTATGCCTCACTTATATGCATACACCTAGGATACAGGCAAGTAACAGAGCACTGGGACTGGAAACTGCATACAACTTTTGAATAATTATTGAAAGCAATATTTGTCTACTTTAAAGAATATTAATTTAGTTGTGGTTCAAGTTTACCATTCAGTAACTTAGGTATATAAATTGGTTCCTTTAATTAAATTTGTTTTCTCTATTACAGTGGTCTTAGTTCATTCAGCAGAACTTACAGGACTGAGCCACCATTGATGGAAACGAAGCATGAGCTGAAACATACCAAGGAAATTAGTAATGAAACTGTTTTCACTAAAACATATTCTTTATCTAATAATGACAGAATAACTAAGCAATGTATAGGACTAAAAGTCAACTGCTGGGAAAGATATTCAGGTTCACCCTCATTTTACAAGATACCCTCACTTAAAAAAGGCGAGGAATATGAATGGCCTTGGCATGCATCTGTGTACGTTTCTGGAAAATATGTTTGTTCAGCCATTCTGCTAACTTCAAAGTGGCTGTTGACAAACTACAAGGCTTTGGCCTCTGTAAAGTAAGTGCATTTTTAAGGTAATAAACATAGTTACTCTTATTTGAATTTCACCATATCATAATACTTGATGGCACCATTCTTTTTTTCAGGTTACATAAACAAGTTGTTGCAGTACTTATGGGTGTACCAAGAATTGATATAGGTACTGTGAATCCCCATGAAGAAGCTACATTTGTTGATTATATGAAACAAATAAGGGAATCGGAAGTTTTACTCTTGCATCTAGAGAAGGAAATAAAGGTGTCCCATCATGTTCACCCAATAAACTTATTTCATTAGTAAGTTCAACATCAGCATGTCATATCTTACTCTAATGAAAAGATACATTCACAAGCTAGCAGAAGAATACTAACATACAATTTTTATCAAGTTAACTACCAATAAGAGCAACATTGTGGAAAGATGAAGTTCCGTGGTTCAAATCCCAGCCATGGCACAAATGTTTTAAATCAGATTCATGTTTTTACTACATTTGTTCACATTGCTAGCAAAACAGAGTGAGATGGTAACATGTGAGGCTAACATTTCGGAGGTCTTGGGGTCGATCTCCCATGGCCAATCTTCCTGACCCATGGGTTTTTTCAGGGGTTTCCCCAGGTTGCCAGGCAAATGGAAGGATAATTGCATCTCCTGAATTTCTTGTCCTTCCATTTAATTTCATTAATCATTTCATTCATCCTTCATCCCGTTGGTTCTTTCAGGGCTGCAAGTGTCAGCAGAGACATTAGGTGCACCTTGGCAGGGACGATATGATCACAGGAACCCTTTCCATCCCTCACTGTCTGTGGTATCTGTGTGGAAAAGGGGCAGCATCAGGTAGCATTGGACCCCATGCCAAGGTTCCTCTGATTTGACTCTGGGAGATCTGAAGACTTGCATATGTCGTCAAACTTGGGAAACCTTAGCGACCTCTGTCTGGCTGCCCAGTGTCTCTTCTCACCTCATGCTTTCTTCCAGGAGTGCCTACTAAGGGACATAGCTACAATAAGCCTGGCTTCAGTGCCAAGTCCCTCGGTATCTCTCCTATTCCTATTGCTAGCAAAATAAATTTCAGTGGACAAGCACTTGTAGAAGCAATGCAACATAACATGTTGGCCATCTTAGAGCATTATAAAAATAATTCTAGGATTATTAACATTTGTTCCAACTAGCTTGAGATATGAGTCTTGTTGATGGACAGTAACTTACTTATTCATCATCACACAAACCTACATTGACTCTCTTGATTGTGCAATCTGAGTTGACTCTTTCACTGACATCCATTTAAGTCACTGTACCAATACAGTTCATCAGCCAACATTAGTTTAAATCAGAGTTGTAAAACAATGGGTATTAGAGAAATACATTTTATTCCATCATTTCTTAGAGATGTGTAGTGAAACAAAAGCTATATAAGGAAAGGTAGGCAGATACTGTGCAAGTAATGTCTCCACTAATAATTCTGATTTTTATTTACTTTCTCAAGAAATATTCTTTAATAAAGCCTATAAATTAAGTAAGAAAGCAGATTGGTTAGTTTGTGTTCACTGACTGTACAGCTGAAAACTTGGCAAGTGTGCCAGTAATGTTACACTGTGTGGCGGCCTGTTTGCTTTGCTCCACACATTTTCTTGTCCTCTTTGCACATGTGTATGAGGGGAAGTTGTAAAGCAATAGTGTTTCATTAAAGGAATGGAAACCTTTGCTAGCAACACTTTGTCTTCTAAAGTTGTTTCATTTTAAGTTCAAGGAGTTTTAAACAAAAGCAGATGACAAGTGAGTGCCTCATGGGCTGATGGGTGAACTTCAATTTTTTCTGCTGAGCTTGTCATCTCTTCCTTGGTTCAGATTGTAACATTTTTGTGGTTATTATTAATGCAGAGAAATTTAAAAAAACTATTTCAAAAGCTCCATTCAAAATATGTCTATTCAGATTCACCCATTACTAAGTGAACCATAAAAACAGAAGGGTTATGAGGTTATGTGCAGGTGCTGTCATTTGTTTTCTGCCCTAGGATAAACTGTCAGTATACTCCTTGCCACATGTTGCATATGCTTGATGTATATAGAAGATTTGAGTGCATGACAAGTTGAAAGATAAATTATTAGCAATGCAAGTAATAAGGGTTGAATCAAACCCTGCAGGATTCAAAATTTTACCTCTGATGTGTCTATATTGTAACATAGTACCTGGGCAACCGAGCTTCACTCGGCTTTCTTTTCTTTTCCTTTTTTTAAATTTTAACTAAATATAAATTTTCATCCTAATTGTTGGAACCATTTCCATGATGATACCTTTAATATCCTGGCTTGTTTGTTGAAATTGGCCCATTAACAGAGAAATTATGGCCAAAATAAGATTTCGACTAATTGTGACTGTTACGCATAGACTAAGATAGCTAAGTCAACTTTCTTTAGGTTTTCTGAAAGCCCTTGGCAATACCTTTAATATCCTGGCCTGTTTGTTGAAATTGGCCCATTAACAAAGAAATTATTGCCAAAATAAGGTGTGGAGTAATTGTGACTGTTATGCATAAAATTGAATTTTTTCAGGAATTACCCCTATATAGATAAATGTAATAAGCAAAACCCTGTCTGAATATAAAATTTGATTGAAATCATTAGTCGTTTCCAAGTTGTGCTGAATATATATAATAAATATATACTTTTTGGTCTATGCAACCTACACCATAGCAACTTAACTGCTTAAATGAGAAGTGTAGTGTACAGAAGGTTGCCTAAATTAATTCTCTCAAAAGCAACATTCACACTTTTAACCTTAAAAGCTATGGCACGGCACCCACAGTTGATTGTCCCTTTTTGCAACCCAACTATGATTCACGAATTGCATTACCTGGTCCTAGATAATTGTACAGTCCGTTAGTAGACCGACCGGACCAGGCGAAGATCGATGCACTCTCTGCCAGGGTTATGTATAAATGACCAGCAAGTCGTGGGTACAGACAAGAAACTACTGTACTAACTTACATTAGGCCTACCTGCGTCACAACGGATGTTGAAATTGATGACGAACACAAATACATTCCCTATATCTCCGAAAGCGGTTCTAGTTTACTCATAAAAGTTCATGTTGACTGATTGCCTGTATTTTTCTCATAATGTTGTCCTTCAATTCTTGTGACGTATGCAGATTTGATGTGTACTCTTTATTCTTTAACATTCCCCCTAAATAAAAATTGCATGGAAATAGATCAGGGAAACGACTTGTCAACAATCCTTGACTAATTATTCTGTCGCCATACCCACTTCATAATTCATGCATAGAATTTGCAACAGTGTTCAATGTAGCTGAATCCTGCTGAAATCAGCCACACAATCTTTCATTTATTGTTAGTTGTGGAAAAAAATATTTAAAATAAAACTTACATAAACATGTAAATCAACTATTATCGTAAAACTTGGGGCTGATAATTCTAAATACTCGCTGTTCACCAGACCCCAACTTTTGCAGTGTGGTGAAGAACTTCATGAATAATATGATGATTTTTGGTAAACCAGAATTGTTTTAGGATATACAGGGAATGTGTTTGCATGGAAGGTCATCAATTTCAACATCTCTTGTGATGCAAGTATGTTAGTATGGTACTTAGTGTTCTGTACCCATGACATGTCAGTCATTCACGTGTAATTCTGGTGGAGGTTGAGCTGGTCTTTGCTCGTGCTGGTGTTGCCGTGAGGTGGTCTGGTCAGTTTACAAAAACACTATCTCATTTGTAGGTAATATTACCACCTTTGAGCATTGCCACCAAAGGTGTTAGGCAGTAGCCAGTTGCACCCTTCTGCTTCAAATATACATTTATTTTGACAAAAGATAAATGGCAAAGATTAAAATCTGAAAGATTTTTAAGATGAGTATTAGATAAAACAAACCTCAGCAATGTGTATAGTATCTACTAGCAGTATTAAATGTAACTTAGGTATTAGATAGGTTCCTTGGAGAAAACAAAGCTATCTTCATTATAGCTTATAACATTATTCAACTAAGGAACAGTTTCATTGGATTAGACTTGGCATTTAAAAAAATGTCAAAATAAAAGCATTAAAGCAATAAGAAATATATCCAGTAATACATATAATTCAACATTAAGGTTGCCATAGTTAAACTGGAATAAATTGGATAGGAGGTAATCTGTGTATGTGCAAGTCTTCTTTTATAGGCTGGCATTTTAGATTTCTAGGCTTATTTTAATTTGCATAAGGGGGTTATTTCAGCTCCAGCAGACCTGAAGGTTCAGAAGTGTGTACTGCTGTTGGTAGAGATTCCAGTGGATATACAATCACAGCATTTCTTAAACCTGTGTTGCCAGAGTGTAATGCTTCCAGTGTTTGCTTCAGGCTTGCTGATGACCTTGAATGCAAAGTAAGTTAATATACATTAATTTTTTATATAGTAAGGAGGCAAAATATTGAATAACAATGTCACAGTCAAACATTGAAAATATCTGAGGACAAATACTGAGTTAGAGATGCAGAACAACCCATACTTTTTAAATTTCTCAGAAATGTTTGGAAAGCTAGTTTCCCCCATTGTGAATCAGATGCTGGGTGGTGAAGCCAATTCATTTGTATACAGCTCTGATGACAGTTCTAGGAATTTTTATAATGGTCACTCTGAAGAATATTAAAATTGAAGACTCTGGTCTTATTTTTCCAGATGAAAATCTGTTCCCCTGTTGACAATTCTTGCTTTACCATTGTGTGTGTTAATAGATTTGGTTACAGATTTGTGTCATGATTCTTCATCCAAAAATGTGTGGCAACTGATGATTTTTCTAAATGTTTGTGCTTTATATTTCTAAAATGCTCCTTAGTCCTTATTTCCAAGTTCCTTTTTATTTTTCCTATAACAATTTCATTGCAGTTATTGTGTTCTATTTGGTATAAGCCAGAAAGACAGATTTTTTATTTGAAGGGATGCTGCATTTAGTGGTAGAGTGTAAAATAAGCTTTTTGTGGTGTATTTGTTGAACTGGAGCCATTTGGATGTTGTGTTGTTTGAAAATCTTCACCTCCAAAGTCGGTCTGGGTGGCTCAGTTGGTTAGACGCTGGCCTACTGTTCCCAAGGTTGCGGGTTCAAATCCGGCCCAGGCCGATGGTTTTTAAGTGTGCTTAAAAACGACAGCTCCATGTCGGTAGATTTACTGGCATGTAAAAGAACTCATGCGGGACAAAATTCCGGCACACCGGCGACGCTGATGTGATCCTGGCAATTGACAGCGTCGTTAAACAACAAAATATTTTAATATTTTTTTCACCTCCAAAGATACAAGCTTGACAGTTCATGCCCCAGAAAGCAGCATCCATTCAAATAAGAAATCATTCATTCACCAAATATAATGCAATAACTGCCACTCCTGTTACCCATTTTTGGATGAAAAGTCATGACATGAATCTGGAACCAAAACTATTAAAACACACAACAGGAAAGCAAATATCAAGTTGGGAAGAGATTTTCATCAATCAAAATTAAGACCAGAGTTCTTAAGTTTTGATATTTCCCAAAGTGACTCTTTGTAAAAGCTCCTAGAACTGTCTTTAGATATTCAGTTTCATCACCCAAGATCAGTCAATATCCATTTGACAATTGGGGAAACTAACTTCTGAAACACATTTCCGGAAAATTAAAAAGTGAGTTGTTTTGTGTCAATTGACTCAGTGTTTACTCTTAATTGATTTGAAAAACTCGTCAACTTCAGGTATTTGAAGTTATTGAAAATAGTCTTTCTTTACTCTATTATAACAAACTTATAATGCTTCAAACGTGTTGCAGAATGTCTTGGACACTCTGTTTGTGCTAATTTTTTAAGTTAGAGTTGTCTTAATACCTTGCACATTTGCAAAGATGCATTAGAAGGACATTGAATTAGGGAATAAGATACAAAGGGCATTATTTTAACTGTGTTGAAATACGGAAAAAAATTAAAGAGGAATATTAAAACATTGACAATCCTAATGCCAAAATTGCTTTATTTGCTGACGATGTAGTCATTTGGACTTCAGGCTCTCCAAAAAAACCTGAATTAATTAAAGACAGAATAGAAACAGCCCTAAACAAAGTACATGAATGGAGCTCCAAAAACCTCATGACTATCAATGAGGAAAAAACAAATTATGAATTATTTACACTAAAATACAAACCAGTTAATATTCACATAAATTATAATGGTAAACCACTCAAAGCAGTTGATGATGCCAAATACTTAGGCATCACTTTCGACAGAAAGCTGAGTTGGAAAAAACATATAACAAACATCTCAGAAAAGGTTGAAAAGAAACTGCAAATCCTGAAAAGGTTAGCTGGTGCTAAATGGGGCTGCTCAAGGAGAGTCCTTAACACAACATACAAAATGTATGTTAAACCAAACCTCTTGTACTGTTCTGAAGCTTTAATAACAGCAGCAAATGCTAACATCAATAAACTTGAACAAATACAAAATCAGGCTCTTCGCCTAATCACTGGAGCAGTTAAATCCACACCTATTGATGCCATGCTTGCCTTAACACGGACCCCATCAATAACAACAAAAATAGAAGAACAAGCATTGCTCCAACACGAGAAAATGTTACGACTGCCAAACTCTAAATGGACAGAAGAGAACCTCCCCCCTTCAATCCTTAAAACTCATAGTAGTTTCCTAGAAAAGGTAACACAGATTAAATCCAAATTGAACATTCCTAACACCAGAGAAAATCTACTTATAAGAGAAAATCCATTGGAATTATTGCAACCTACCTTCAATTTGGAATTAATAGAGGAAATAAGTAAATCAGACACACCAAAGGAAATACAAAAACTTCTAGCTCTGGAAACAATCAATACTAGGTATCCCACAGAAGAATGGCTGCACATATATACTGATGGATCCTCCAAGGAAAACCTTACTGGAGCTGGAGTTACATGTTCACATTTTTCCTTTTATAATTCTGTTGGCAAAGACACAACAAATTATGATGGAGAAATAGAGGCTATACACATTGCTCTCCGACAATTATTAAATCTTCCCTTAAATAAATTTAACAAGGCAGTAATTCTTTCGGATTCTAAAGCTGCAATTCAGGGAATATGTTCAAATACTACAAAAAAGTCAACAAAAATTAGAGAATGCTACAAAATGTTAACACAACTCCAAAAAGTTAATAAGACTGTTCATCTCCAATGGATTCCAGCACACTGTGGAGTCATGGGGAACGAAGCTGCAGACTCACTTGCAAAGAAAGGCACAACAATAAAACAAAAGTCTAAATTCAATTTCTCATATTCCTCAATAAAACGCTTGATCATTAAAAAATTTTCTCATTCATACCTACAAGAAATAGAAACAAATGCCAAAGATAAAAAATGGATTACACTACTTTCCAACCCAGATATAATCCCCCAGAGACCAAGGAAAACAGCGGTTGCAGCCTTCCGACTATTGACAAATCATGACTGCTTAGCAAGTCATCTCTACAGAATAGGTATCTCAGCCTCACCAATATGTGTCCTGTGTAACAATCCAGCAGAAATGAACGAAGACCACTTGAAGACCTGTGAAGCATTAAGATCAGAAGAAACTACAGTTCAAAAGTATTGGAAAGCATGAATGCTAATGGCTTCATTGCCAGATGCAAGGCACTAGAAAACAACAACAATCCTAATGCAACTTGAATATATTTCATAGCACTAGTTGCATTCTACTATGTTACTTTCATCAGTGCTATAATATTGCATAGTTTTGGATACTAAAATCTTTTAATTTTCCAAAATTATAAAAAACATACACTTAAGAGTATGAGACCTGGTTTTTAAAAAAATTGTGTTTATTTTTGCAGTTTTGCACATTAATTGTTCACAAAGTGTTGCAATTCCATCTCTATAATCAAAGTTCCATTGTAGCCATTTCCTGGTTTACATTTTGTACTCAATTCCATGACCTGGATATGTTAGTGAGTTTGCCATTGTCAAAAGAGAGGTAATGGGAATTAGGAGAACACCTGATCATGTATTCATGAACGAATATTCAGTATAATTTCTCTGTCAGTGATATAATGTATATGTTCTTGAATACATACAAAATGGATACCAGGAATGCATACAAGGTGTTAATGAACTTCATCAAAAGACAGGGTAGTGCGCAGGAATGGGCAATTTTAATATGGTTGTAATGCAACTTGAACAGGTAAACAGTCATCTGGAAGCTAAAACTTTTCCATTTATTATTATGTATTATATAGTAACAACAATCAGTTAAAGATAACATCCTGTAAATTACCTTTTCTGTGTACACTTTCCTGGAGTCATGAACACAAATTTGATATAACCCTCATCAACATCTCAATGCTGACTGATGCAATGTTGTCACCAATCCTAGCCTTTAGTTCATTTATGATTTTAGGATGACTAGCACATAGTCTAGCTTTTAAAAAACCCTGTAGGAAATAATTGCACATTCAAAGATTAGGTGACTGGGCGGGTCAATTGATGTTGCCATTCTTCAAGATGAGGCACTAAAGAGCTGTTGCAATGCAGAGATGGATATTCTTGCTGTGTGAGCCATGTTGTTTAGGAACATTTCATTATCTTCACGTTGTGCTAAAAACTGTTCAGCAAACAATCATCTGTTGGCATCACCGGCTTCCAATTTTTGGATGAGCTGAAGCTTGTACAGATGTAATTTGAGATCCAAAAACAATATTCTGCCCAAAGTGTACCAAGATAAACCTAATGAAACAGCATGTCGCCATCTGGAACATTGTATTTTCATAGAATATGGAGATGTCTTAAACAAGTAATTTGAGATAGGAGACTTCTGTCATCACTGGCTAATGATACCAATCATTTGAGAGGCAAGTCATGTAAACAAAGGGATATTTTAGAGTGTACCCCTCTGGTGCAATGGTTATAACATTATCTTTTGAATAAAATGTCATTGTTTTCAAATTCAAGTCTCGTTCAGCAGTTTCTCTTTTGTTACTCTTTCTTTTGAGTAGAGCATATTAATGCAATTTTGGTCCAGATTTTAAATTTTTGTTTCAACTTATGCATTTTTATTTCAGCATATCAGTACAATTAATTTCAATCTTCCTAACAAAAGAGTAGAATCCTGCTTGATACATTCATATGCTCTACTTCTAAATGACTAACTGTGCAATGTTCTTAAGCCCAATAACAGATATAAATATTTAAAAAAAAAAAAAAAAATCATTAAGCTGGGAATAAAATATCACTCCTTATAAAACTCATATGCTACTGAAATTATAATGTGCTTTGTAGCTCTGTAAGGGTTTTATGGCTAAGGCAAATGCTTACCTCTTGAAAATTCTTTATTATAATTATTATCTGATATGAGGTTGTTTTCTGTTGACAGAGTTCAGAAATGAGAACAGTGTGGAGTGGAGTAATGGCATGCCTGTCTAGCAATGGATGGTATCCTGCAGCATCCTATTATAACTTTGATGGAATATGTGGCTTTAAATACATTAAACCCTACACATCCATATCAACAGTTGCAACCCAGTTGCATGAGATTATTGGCAAGTTTAATTTTATATTATTTTAGAATAAATTATCCTAACCATCATCTTTAGAAGTTAGTATGATTAGGAAAATACCTTGTTTTAAACAGGTCTTGCAGTTTCTGATCCATACAATATAAATTAAATTGCTACATAAATATGATTATTTCTTCAAAGTGCACAGTAAATGCAACTACACATATAGTGCTTTTGGCTAACAATCATAAAATTATACAGCAAGTTTACCACAAAACTTGGCTGGAGGCACCTGGCCCATCTACCAGTCACACATGCATGGATGTTAAATCAAATCTCAGATCACACTAAAAATAATCAGAATAAGCACAAAACATTCCTTATCACAGCAGACGTTGAAAATGCCTAAAAGATTTTCTAACTTTTCTCTGATTTAGTCTAATTTCTGTTCTGCAAGCGCACGCCTTTTAACCTTCCTTCTTCTATCCTGTCTTCCTGAATTTATTTACAAGCAAACGATTGGTCTCTCAACTTGGAACAGGCATGCCACGAAATTTAGTTTCAAAGTGCCTTACAACATCCCTACAAGATGATGTAAGCACTTACATATTGTACATAAACACTGTGTTGTACTGTATACTGCAGGCGGTGCCGTGGCCGAGCGGTTACCGTGCTCGCCTACCACCTAGGTGGCCCAGGTTCAATACCAGGGACCCGCATGTGGTATTCGTGGTGGATGAAGCGGCGTCAGGGCGGGTTTTCTCCAGGTACTCCGGTTTCCCCCGCCATCTCATTCCACCGGTGCTCCATCTTCATTCCATGTATCATCAGTGTCACCACCTGTGGTGCCGTAGTAGTAAAAGTGGGCGTTAAACACTACACTACAAAACTGTATACTGCAATCAATTCATTTTGAAAATACTTCAAGCGAAACTAAACACTTCTAAACACTCTTAATGTTGTTCACGTGTGAACTGGACTAGAATAGCACAAAACACCTATGTAACAGAAGTAAGACTGACGCACGTCTAGGGTTCAAATTAAGGGGGAAATGGGGAGATTCCCTCTCTCATTTAATAATTTCCCTAGCTCATCAAAGAATTTCTTCCCTGCCAGGGAAGTATTTTTTCTTTTGTGTAAGTATTTACTATTACTGCTCTTTGAAAATACAAGAAGACATGGAACACTTCCGATGCAGGCTGTACATGGTGCAAGTGCAAGCTGTAAGTAAGAAAATGTATCATATTGCAAGTAAGCTAAACAATTAACAATTCTCAGGTTCATTAGTTGGGTTGGCATTCAGGGTCACAATTGCAGCAATGACAGTTGCAGCTTGCAGTATTCAGTTCAGTTTCTTGCAACTCATGTTATATTGTTCATCAGCATGGATACATTTGTGACAAGAAAGCGAGAAGTTACAGAAAGTAATGAGTGATATATTCCAGTTCAAATCTCAGGCTTCAGCTTGAAGTAATATCAATATTACAGATTCTCAGGTAAAAGCAGCAGTGGTGGTGGTCGGTGGCCGGTCGTCAGTCGGTGTCAGTACCATTATTGCCATAAAATAATACAAGCTTAAGTTCCCTCCCCACCCCTCGTCAGAAAGTCTGATTCAAACACTGTGCCCCTCTGAAGGAATGTCGCCTTGACGTCGCGGAGGGGCTCAGTACCCGATCCAGACAGCCTACTGTGTCATTTTTGACTACAGGTAGGCAAGAGGTGAGAGGAAGCAAAGAACATTCCAAAACGGGTAGATGAGGCTCGGTAGTCTTGGTCAACGACTCATCTAGGAGAAGAGGACTCCGAAATCAAACTCCCCCAGGGGGTCCTACTATGGTAGGTATGGGTTTGGTGTACCCGGGGCCCCGAGCCGCTCACCATCATTTCACCCCCTCCATGTTCATTAACTGTAGCCACGTAGAGTAGCTCATGTTGCTTCTTATCATCACCCTCTTCCTCTTCTAGGCTTATTATGATTATTAGTTAGTAAGGCCTTAGTTTTATAACTCCTGTCTCACCAGCAGGGATCTTTCCTATCTCTGTGGTCCTGTCCCACGGTTTTCAGCGCGGCCCCCGACTTGTGTGGTCTTCGGAGGTCTCAGGCGCGAAGGTTGTGCGGACCCTTCACACTGCCCCCATGTGTAGCCATAGGTGCGAAGCCCGTCCACACGTCATGTACACTCACGTAGCTCCTTGAGGGCACGGCCGGTGTTAATCTCCCGACGGCCGCGTGCCGTCGGGTTAGTATCACCGGCCAGACGTGTTACCGCTGACGGAGCCCCGGTGTAATCAACTCGAAGTCCCCTGAATCCACGCTGACTCCGTTGAGGCAGCGTGGCCTAAAGCGGGGAGTCACAGATGGTTATTCCTGCGTTGGGGGCATAAAGTCGGGGTGTCTCGTGGTGATCGGTTTACCCATGTGGACAAGCAGTGGAGATCGGAGGGCAGCTCCTCTGTAGTATGCCTTGAGGTCAGTCATGGAGGGGTTTCCATGGCGGCACAGACCGTGAAGATTTTGATGTCTTTCTTTTCTTTGACCCCCAGATGGCAGGCTGACGCCGACGGTTCCGGATGGGGGTCCAATTTCAATATGCATCCGCGCAAAACCCCTTTCACTGACCCATTTCTTGTTGTGGCCTTGACATGCGACGGTAAAACGATTAAGGACCTGAACCCATTTTATATTAAGCGCGAAGTGGACAGGATATGTGGACCGGTAAAGATTGCGAGCAGACTACGCGATGGCACGCTACTGATAGAGACCAATAATGCAGAACAAAGAAAGTTCTAAAGGCTAGTTTGTTGGGGTCCTACCCTATTCGGGTAGCCCCCCACAAAACTCAACACCTGCAGGGGAGTCATAACCACCTCTAGTCTCGACAATCTCACTAATGAGGAGATAGTCAGGTGCCTGTCTGATCAGCGAGTCTGCCAAGCGTATCGGCTCACGCGCGAGCAAGATGGTAAAGAAGTAGCATTGCGGACAGTGTTCCTCACGTTCAAGGGGACTGTTTTGCCCGAATATATCCTTAGCGGTTACGAGCGCGCCGCTGTCCGGCAGTATGTTCCGAACCCTATGCACTGCTTCCAGTGTCAGAAGTTCGGACATACCAAAACATCATGTAACCATCCTGCTGTTTGTGAGCGTTCTGACCTACCGACACATGAGGGCACGGCATGTACCCGTGACCCACACTGTGTTAGCTGTGGGGGGAGTCATCCATCCAGCTCCCGACAGTGTCCGAAGTTTCTGGATGAGAAGTGTATTCAGGAACTCCGTGTTAAAGAACACCTTACCTTTCCAGAAGTGATGAGTCAAGGCCACTTTGAGTAGCTCAAGCCCACGACCACCTTGGACTATGCCTCTGCTGCCCGACGCGCTGCTGTGAACACAGACGCCATACAGCACGTTCCTGTTGCAGATGCTTGTACCCAGACCGACCCACTGGCAAGTACCCGGCCACTTAATCGTGCCATACCTGCATCGGCGACTACATCTTCAGCCGTGCAGACAAAAGCTCATAAGGCGTCCACAAGCCGTAGCCAGCCTGTTGATAAAAATCGTTCCAGGCCTATTGTTCGCGCTAGTAGTCGCTCTTCCTCTATAAAGTCCCTCTCACGCTCCGCAAGCCGTAGGGGATCTTCTTCCTCACATGCATCTGAGGAATCTCTAGAGGACGGCGACTTTCACATCGTTGGTCCAAAGTCAGTCAGAGCAAGAAAGAAACAGATGAAGACAAACCACTGATCTCTTTTTCACTATGGAAATAATCCAGTGGAACGTTAATGGGTTTAGGACACATGTTTCGGACATATAGTATCTAGTTTCTCAGCGCTTTCCATCCATCGTCTGTCTACAACAGGGGAAGACAACTTCGGGCCGTGTGACGTATTTAAACGAAGAGCCAGCTTGTACGTTCGTGTGACGTCAGGCGAGAGCGGTGTATTGCTATTCTGCCTAGATCAGCGGCGCTACTTGCACGAAACTGAATGAATATGAAATAGGGAGAATCCTCTTCAGCCTAGTCTTAGAGTTTTTATTTGTTGTGTGAGGGATCTTAACGGCGATAGTGCGAATTCTATTTTTATTCTGTGTTTTTGTTGACGTTGTGTAGTGTTGTGTGTAGTGGTTTTGTGTTTGTGTTCAGTTCCCCGTGTTTCACACCAGTTTGAGACCAGGCTTCAAGATATAGAAACATTGTCAACTACGTTTCAGATCCTTGCGACCCCGTATTCATTGGATGTTAACAATGTTTCTAGCAGGTAGCAAACTGAATTGATAAATTTACAGTGCGACAATTTGCTGAAGGACAAATATAAAGACAAGGAAGACTTGGCTGATTTTTATAAGAATGTTCCTCAAACCAGATTTCTGAGGTTGTATGCCCTTCTTGCACGGATATTATATATGTTTGGTTCTACGCCTGTGTGCGAACAATTCTTTTCTGTTATGAACCTTTCTAAGTCAAAACTGTATAGCTCTCCTCTAGCTCAGGCAAAACAGTTATAATATTTCTGTTCTATTTCAGTTATAACATGACCGTTCACATAAACTAGAATTGATATATATGGTATAAAGCCGAAATGTAATTATTTATAATCTGTGATTATTCAGTAATTGAAACAGTCAGCATTAAAATTACGATGTTCCGCACGCTATTTACTCTTCGCCGCTGTGACGTCACACGTTTAACTGGCTTTCAGTGGGAGCATGTAAGCTGAGTGAGCTGACGTCACAGCAGCGATACCTGCCTTCCCCTGGTCTACAAGAAACCCACTTGAAGCCTAATTACACTCTCCATCTTCGTGGCTTTTCGGAATATAGGCATGACTCTGCTGCTGATAGGCGTGCAAGCGGCGGTGTTACAATTCTGCTGGCGCATAACATATTTGCCACCAGTATACCACTTAACACGCCGCTGCAAGCTGTAGTGGTCCTTGTACAGCTGCAGAGCCTTTGTTTCTCTGTCTGTAATGTCTATCTGCCACCCGTCTGTGTCGTACATGAGAACGACCTTAGGGCTCTCTTGGCACAGATTCCGCCACCGCTCATCTTTCTAGGCGATCTGAATGCCAAGCACACCCACTGGGACTTCGACACTGACGATGCTCGTGGCTGCCTTGTAGCAGACGTTTGTGATATGTCCGGCTTAGCCCTATTAAACACTGGTGCCCCTACCTTCTTATCCTCTGCCTATGGTACCCATTCCGCCCTAGATGTTACTTTCTGCAGCCCGTCGCTGGTAACTCTTGTCGATTGGTCGGTTCTTTCCGACTTATTTGGTAGTGATCACTATCCCATTAAAGTTCACCTATCCGACCATCATTCTGTGTCCACACGATATCCTCGCTGGATTATTTCCAAGGCTGACTGGGGGAAATTCCGTTCCCTCATTCACCTCACTGACGTTGGTTTTACTACCATTGACGAAATGGTGGAATATTTTACCTGTTGTATCCTTCTCGCGGCGGATTCCAGCATTCCTCGAGGTTCAGCTACATCACGTCACATTCCTGTGCCTTGATGGTCCGAGGAATGCCGTTTGGCTATTAAAGCACGCAAACGTGTTCTGCGTGTTTTCCGTGTACACCCTACGGAGGCGAATTTTATTGCTTTCAAACGTTCTCGTGCAAGGGCGCGCTTTGTGGTCGGCAATGCAAAACGCACATCCTGGGAATCCTACGTCTCTTCCCTTTCCCGTCGCAGTTCGGCTCAGAAAGTGTGGACTGCTGTTCGGCGTATGTACGGTAAGTGTCGCCGGACGATCATTCCCGGTCTTGCCGCACAGGGCTCCATCTACACCAGTGGGCAGGAAATCGCCGACGTTCTTGCCGATTCATTCGCCACTATTAGCCAAACTCAAAGCCTTTTTACCCATTAAGGAATCCGTGGAGCGGATCAGCCTAAATTTTAACAGTGACTTTAGTGAACCATACAACACGCCTTTTACTGAAGCGGAGCTGGTGCATTCTTTGTCTCTCACTCACGACTCTCCTCCTGGTCCTGATGACATCCACCGCCAAATACTGCCTCATCTTCCATCTGCGGCTCTTTCCTTCCTGCTGAGCATCTATAACCGCATCTGGCTTCAGCAGGCTTTTCCGTCTTCCTGGCGTTAGGGTATTGTCATCCCTATCCCTCGACCCGGGAAAGACCGGACACTCCCCTCTAGTTACCGTCCTATATGCCTTACGAGTGTCGTCTGCAAGACCCTGGAACGGATGATTAACACACGCTTAGCGTGGTGCCTGGAGACGAATAACCTGCTGAGCAATATTCAGTGCGGTTTTCGTCGCCATCGCTCCAATGTCGACAACGTGACACGAATGGAAGCATACATACAAAATGCCTTTCTCCTGAAGCAGCATGTGGTGGGTGTCTTCTTTGATTTGGAAAAGGCCTACGACACCACATGGCGTTATGGTATCCGCCGCACTCTTCACGCATATGGTTTGCGAGGTTTTCTAGCAATCTTTCTTTTTAACTTTTTAGCACTGCGCCGCTATCTTGTCCGCATTGGGAATACGGTCTCACATGAGAGGATCCAGGAAAATGGTGTACCCCAGGGGTCGATTATTAGTGTAACGCTTTTCGCCGTTGTCATTATACTGCTCGTAAAAGTTAAAGGCATGTGAACGCTGGCCAATGCTCAAGCAGAGCGCTGTTGCCAAGCGTAGTGCGTGTACCGACAGAGGTTCTGTACATAAGAGCGTGTACCACATTCGGCAGCGCTGGTAGGAGGGGCAAGCTTAAATTTCGCTGGAGTCTGCAGTACGGCCCGCCTCCATATGCCTTTAACTTTTGCGAAGATTATAACGGCATTGCTAATGTTGTTCGTAGGGGAATTCCGATGTCGCTGTATGTTGACGACTTTGCGGTCTATTATCGATCTTATAGTCTAGAACATATTGAACATCAACTGCAGCTGATCATCTCATCTATCGCCGACTGGGTCCTTCGCACCGGCTCTCAGTTCTCCCCTACGAAAGTGGCACACCCCTGCCGTTTGTTTCGCACATCAAGTTCTTGGGTCTGCGGGTTTTATCTGGAGTATCTTGGGACGGCGATCGGACTGTCATGTAGAGGCTGTATTGTTCATTGGTGAGGTCCAAACTAGATTACGGCAGTTTTATTTATGGCGCAGCGTCCGCCTCTAAACTTTGTTTTTTAAATACTGTACATAATGCTGGTATCCGTCTAGCTACTGGGGCTTTCCGTACTAGGCGTGTCGAGTGTCTGTATGCTGACTCTGGCAAACCTCCACTTTCTATGCGGCGCTCGTTTTTGTGTTTTTACGTGGCCCGTTTGGCAGCCCACCCCAATCACCCGTCTTTTTACCCTGTATTGCGCCTGGAACTCGCTAACCGTTATCTCAGGAATAGCACGATCTCTCGCCCAAACGGTACTCGCGAGTTGATAATGCACACGCGCTCCGCATGCCTGCTGTCAAACGGTATTGTCTTGGCCGCTGTCCTCCTTGGCAATTACAGCGTGCCCAGGTCGACCTGGAGCTCTCGACGCATGGCAAGGTAGCTACCCTCCATCGGTGTATCGTCAGCTTTTCACCGAGATCCTGGGACGTTACCGGATTTATGCTCCGGTATTTACCGATGGTTCCCAGGTGGATGGAGCTACAGGATGTAGTTTTGTGCATAACGGTGAGTGTCACAAGTACCGTCTTCCAGACTTGAGTTCCGTTTTTACCGCCGAGCTGTTTGCAATCTTTTATTTCGTCCTTTTTATCTCCAGTTCCGATCCTGAAAGTCTTATCGTCTGCTGCGACTCTTTGAGCGCACTGCAGGCATTGCAACAGTTTGTCCGCACGTCAGCACTAATTGTGAAAGTTCAGACACTCATTTCACAGTTCTCGCGTGGATACCAGATTGTTTTTACCTGGACCCCAGGCCATGCAGGTATCCCCGGCAATGAAGCGGCGGATGAGGCTGCTAAGTCTGCCTGCCGTTTGCCGGAGGTTTTTACACGTAGTCTGCCTTATACGGATGTACAACGGTACTTCCGTCGTCATATCTTATCAGTCTGACAGCAATCATGGGACGTGTTGATTGTCACTGGCACTCAATTGCGGACGATCAAGGACACCGTGCAGGTTTGGATGACATCTTCAAGTGATACCAGGCGGGCAGAAGTCATCTTGGCCCACCTGCGAATAGGCCACACACGTATCACGCATGGATACCTTCTGCGTGGTGAGCCGGCGCCTGTATGTTTCACCTGTGGCCCATGTCCTCGTTGATTGTCCACGTTACACTCGTGAGCGCCAGCTGTTTGGCCTGGGTTCAACTATTAAGTCCCTCTTGGGCGACAACCTGGTAGATGTCAACACAGTGCTGCAGTTCGTCGCCAGTATTGACTTCCGTAAGCAGGTTTAATTTGTATTTTATTTCATGGTTTTATTTTGTACTTTTAAGGACTTTTTATCTGGTTTTGACCTGCTTACCTTTTTAGCTCAGTTTTTACTTGTTAACTGTTTTAGCATACCTTTTTAGATGTGGTTTGAATTTTTAACTTTTAGCATTGTGTTTTAGCTTTCCAGTTTTAAATTTTAGTTCTGAGTGCTAAGTGGTGGTGAGTTTTCCATTTTTTATCATTTTGACTTGGAGCCCTAATGACCTAGCTGTCGTCGGGCCCTTAAACCCTACTCACTCACTCGAACACTGTGCACGTGCGACAATAAGCACAAGTGTATAGGGAAATGTAGTGAAGGTCACATGGACTGTGCACCTGCTGGCCAAGTTTTGTAATATTTGCATTGTATTATGAACATGTAACTTTTACATAACATCTGTTACAAATATCCTATTTGACGTACCAATGTAATGTGGAGGTTGTATAAAATGGAAAGGAAACTGATAGTATGAAGGAAAAGCTTTGTCACCCCATTAACACAGGTGAGTCAATATTGGAATTATTTAACAACATACAGTAAATACACACTCGTGTATATAATATACAGGTTCTTCATTTTAAACCTAACAGGTGCACAGCATTTTGCCTGTGTGTGACTGGGTATGCCACAGCCGGCTTTGCTCCTATATAAACTCCACATGTAAAGTATGTATAATACTCTTACCTTACAGAAGATGCTGGAAATGTCGTCCACCCTCGTGAGGCTAAACAAGCATTATATCTGGAGAACACATTCTGATTTACACAATTAAGTTGGGCCACTGTAATGTTTCAGATTTCAGGCAGCAGAATAATGGAAGTTTTGAACATTCATATTTTGTATGATTTACTTTTCCCTTTTGGCAAAGTAGTATAGTGTATCTGCTGAAATACTATAGGTATGTGGACTCAGTCTCAGTTTATAAAATGTGAAGGTTTCTTTTCTTAACTTTTGTTTTAGCCTGCATTATATTGATTTGAAGGTATTGTTTTGTGAAAATTATTTTCTGCAGAAGGAGACAAATTTGAGAAGATGCATAAACCCCATTGTGATGGAGTTTGGTGTCCCCTAGGAGAATGTTTGCCTCCAAAGAAAGTATGCAATGGTATTTCTGACTGCAGATATGGTGTGGATGAAAACAGCTCTTTTTGTGAAACCTGGCACTTCGCTAATACTTCCAAATGTAAGCATTACACTCAAAATAATTTTATGTTTGTGTAGGTCCTTTTGTACATAGTGCATCCCTTCATTAAAATAAATTAAATTTACTGCAATTTGAAACCTTAAACTCAATTACATTTTATGAAAGGATTAGGATATATGCTGTTTACCATCGTGTAATTCATGTATTTAATTATCAGTTACTATTTTATTATTTTAGTTCACAATATTAAACCTTCTTTGGATACAATGCTAAATTCCAAACTATAGTGCAGTAGTTTTGTGACAAAGCTATGGACCATGTATGTGCATGATGCATGTGCAACAAACCATGCATACATGTAGTTCATGGCCCAGCCATAAAATGACCATACTGTATAAGAACTCTCGAGTCACAAATATTGTCTTGAAATCTGTTGCTTTCCTAAACCTGCAAGAAAAATCCATGAAAAATTCTTTTAATATCCAATTGCCTTTCTTGAAAAGAATGCACTCTAGACTGAGAAAGCTGCATTTTGTTTTGCAGCTTTTTGCAAGGCTGAAGAACTGCGTTGTGGTAGTGATGAATGTGTTAGCAAATCAACGTTCTGTGATGGAAAGAAAGACTGCTCTGATGGAAGTGATGAACCTGATAATTGTACATGTGCTGATTATCTCAAACTTGTAAAACCTCAACTACTTTGTGATGGAATAAGGAACTGTTTTGATAAATCTGATGAAAATCCAAATGTATGCAACTGTACAAACAGCTCCTTCGTATGTTCAAGGTACACAAATAATCTTAAAAATTAACTTTGAAACTGAAGCTTGAGTTTCTCTTAAGCTTGTGCACTTACAAATGTGCATTTGTTACAGCGATAAGACATGCATAAGCAGAGATATGGTATGTGATGAAGAAGAGGACTGTCCAGAAGGTGAAGATGAAATAAATTGCACATCATTGGTTCGTGTTGAGAATGATATGTAAGTTACTATGTGCTACTCACAAAAACTAATGATATTCTAGTTCAAAATAATAAGAAAAGTAGGCAATATGTGCTGTATTGCTAGCTTATTTTAGGGAAGTTATTGCTTCAGATTAATGTTTGTTAGTTATTGGTATCAAACTATAGAGTAAAATAGGAGACATTTTTCTCTTCTATAAAGACTTTTGAGGTTTTGCAAAGTGGAGAAACGTTTGAGCATCAGTATCAATGTTTCTCCTTTGAAAAGACTGATTTCAAAACCTTATGAATTGGGATCCTATGTAATTGCAAGGGTACATTGCCTAAAGTAACTAATGAAATGACCATGGCTTTGTATAACAATAAATAATGTGAAACAGACTGAAGGTGTAGTGAGATTTTCTTTGACGATCTTCGCACATAGTATCAGCATTCTCTCCCATTTTTTTTTTTAAAATGGGAATACATAGTACACAAAATAAAGTACAATCTATGCATTTGTAAATACAGCAAATAGAGAGAGAGAGAGAGAGAGAGAGAGAGAGAGAGAGAGAGAGAGGGGGGGGGGGAGAGAGAGGCAGTCAGTCTCCCTGTTGCTCAACACACTTACTCCAGCTTATAAGAAGTACATGGATTCCTCTTAAAAAAATTCTTTTGGACATATGCGTAGTCACTTGTGCACCACCTGGTGCACCTCTTCATTGGAACAAAAATTCTTTCCTGCCATTGCATCTTTGAATGGTCCAAACATGTGGTAATCACTCAGAGCAAAGTGTGGTGAATATGGGGAAGTGAAAGAGCATCAAAGTATAGGTCACTGATGACTGAAACTGTTGCATGGGCAGTATGAATCCGAGCATTGGCATGTTGCAAAATGATACCTGTAGTCAGAAGTCCATGTCACATTGATATTATTGCAGGTGTTTCCCCTGAGCAGCATGGCACCCACCTTGCTCACTTTTGCAATACTTAAGCACATCATGAATGATGCAATGTGCTGAGTCATGACTAATGTTCACATTTGCAGCTATTTCATACACTGTCACATGTGATTTTCCATCACAATAGCTTCAACTGTTGCAGTAGACTCTGGTGTGTCAACGCTGTGAGCCTAAACCTGGGCATCGAGTGATACCATTTCCAAACTTTCTACTCCACTCATGCACTTGCTGCTGTTTTACACATACATCATCATACTGGACCTTCATTCACTGATGGATTTCACTAGGGTTAATACCACCACTGCTCAGAAAATGTATGACAGAACAGTGTTATTCCTTGGTGCCTATTGCAAGTGGGGCAGTAATTTTGAATTGTTATTGTGGCTGTGTTCACTTGTATATAGTATTCTGCTACCTTTTTGGGATTCCTTACATAACGGGTAAGAGTACTGCTAACTTGCAGAACAATAGTCTGAAAAGTTGATTTTTTATTGCAATTTTAAAGTTTTCATTTTACTCCCCCCTCAATATTTTTACTTTCCCTATTACATACAGTAAGTAGCGGAAGTATTGTATTCCACCCAAAAATTTGTTGCCAAGATTTCACCACAAATATATGTTCTAAGGCCCCCTGAATCCAAAAAAGCACTCTTAGAAAAAGTTGTGTGTACAGGCGTGCACAGCATAACTCAAAAATGAAGAGTCGGTTAAAAACCAAAGTTGGTATTTAAGTTTAATATCTTTTAAGGATGCAACATGAAGATTTTGAAGAAAATTCCTCCATTCTAAACTACCCTTTACATGGAAAATTTTTCCAAAATTTTGACTTTCTTGAAAATGGCTCTAACGGTTTTGATTGAAATGCTCTATGTTTAAGATATTTCAATGACAAATGAAATATATATTTTGAATTTTCTGGCTATAGTCCATGTAGTCCTGTTTAATCTGGATTGGCCATGCCATAGCCGAGCGGTTACCATTCGCTTCTCACCAAAGCAGCCCGGGTTCAGTACCAGGAAACCGAATATGGGATTCGTGGTGGACGAAGTGGCACTGGGGCAGGTTTTCTCTGGGTTCTCCAGTTTTCCCCGACATCTCATTCCACCGGTGCTCCATCTTCATTCCATGTATCATCAGTGTAATTGCCTGCAGTGCCGTAGTACTAAAAGTGGGCATTAAACACTACAAAAAAAAAATTTATTCTGGATGATTTTTTAATAACTCTTAAACCATAAGAGATAGACCAAATCTTACTGTACAAGAAATGTAGACCTCATTAAAACACACAATCTATGTCCAAATGAATTTTTTTTGTAGAGTGAACTATTTTGGGGATGTTCCTTGTTATTTGTGAGAGTTTTGGAATACTTAAACTTTTGCAAATGGAAGATCGTTATTCATTGTTTTATATCTTAGCTGTGCAAAGAGAAAGGAATCTCAAAGTTTTAAAATATATAACTATCACTCAAAGCCTACTGTATTCCCATATTTCCCTTGTACTTACAAGGGAATAAGCAATAACATAATTTCTGCAAATGTTTATCTCAACTAACACGTAGAAGGTATAGGAATAAGAGTTTGTAAGAATGGATGGTACAAGAGTAGAGAAAGTCATGTGTACAACACTGCAGATTTTTTGTCACAGTTCCATACATGAAAATTTTAGGAAAGTTAGCATAATTTCTCCAATTCCATTTTCACTGCCTGATCTGAGATGGATAGGGCAATTTTGTCAAGTATGAAATTCTTAAATACATGTTTGTAACTATATACTTGTTTGATTTGTTCTGTAGGAATGTATGGGAGGTTCATAAGAATGCATTTGGCAAGTGGTTCACATACTGTTCTCCTGATACTCCAGAAAGTGAGAAACTAGGACTGCTCTGTCAGAGCCTCAACTTCCATACATTACTGAAGGTGGACCATAGACAAAGTGTAAACAACAGTTCTGTTCTAAAACAGGATCCTTTTTTTGGTGTCAAGTTGAACAAGAACACAACAATAAGACTGAGAGGAAACAGAGCTCTTGTTGAACTTGTTCATTCAAGTGAAGTGTGTAAAGCATTATATTTAACATGTGTATAACAACTGTAAAGCACCACCTCTAATGTAACTATCACTTTAAGTTAAAATAAAATTTAGTTTTATTTACATTTGTTTTTCTTAATGTTTTCATGAAAATGCACTGGGTTTGTACACATTTCCCTCACCCCCCCCCCCCCCCTCCCCTGGTGTTGATAGTATCATCACATCCAACGAATGAGATGTTAATAGCCTCATAGCAAGGCAATTCGCCACACTAATGTTACCACTCTGCCAGCCAGCTCCTCCCCACTCCAACCAGGGAGGGATATATAAAGGCTACTGAACAGCAGGCTAGTCATCAGGCACCAGCAGGAAGCTGCTCTAGTCAGTTGTGGTGGAAAGCTACATAGTATACATCAGTTGCCAGCGGGAAGTCACACCCAGTTGTCAATGTCCAGTACTTGTGCAGTTACCATCAAGCTGTCAGAATATAAACAAGTTGGAGACTGTCGACAGGAAACCATTCTTTGTATAGTCCATGGTGAACTAATCTGGACTCAATAGACTAAGTGCTTCCGTGAATTAACTTTTACAAGCAAGAGTCCAGGCATTTTTGGAGGAAGGTGACTCTGACATGACCCAGTACATATTCTGGGTGAGAGCATTCTAATTCTTATTCTATTAAAAAAAATTTTTTTAATGAATTCAAGTATTAAATTTACATCAACCTTTTGCCTACAATGAATTATTTGCCAGGGTAATTCCAAAATTGTACTGTTTATTGGCAAGGCCCATTATATCGACATGTACAGGCTCATAGGCTAGTATAGGCTCACATAGGCTACACCAGATCTGTATGCAATTATAGACTGAGAAAATTGGCTAGTATAGGCTCACATAGGCTACACCAGATCTGTATGCAAGTATAGACTGAGGAAATTGGCTAGTATAGGCTCACATAGGCTACACCAGATCTGTATGTAAGTACAGGCTGAGGAGATAGGCTAGTATAGGCTCACATAGGCTACACCAGATCTGTATGCAAGTATAGACTGAGGAAATTGGCTAGTATAGGCTCACATAGGCTACACCAGATCTGTAAGTATAGACTGAGGAAATAGGCTAGTATAGGCTCACATAGGCTACACCAGATCTGTATGCAAGTATAGACTGAGGAAATAGGCTAGTATAGGCTCACATAGGCTACACCAGATCTGTATGCAAGTATAGACTGAGAAAATTGGCTAGTATAGGCTCACATAGGCTACACCAGATCTGTATATAAGAATAGGCTGGGGAGATAGGCTAGTATAGGCTCACATAGGCTACACCACATCTATATATGACTACAGGCTGGGGAGATAGGCTAGTATAGGCTCACATAGGCTACACCACATCTGTATATAAGTATACGCTGACATAGGCTACACCAGATCTGTATATAAGTATAGGCTGGGCAGATAGGCTAGTATAGGCTCACATAGGCTACACCACATCTGTATATAAGAATAGGCTGGGCAGATAGGCTAGTATAGGCTCACATAGGCTACACCACATCTATATATGACTACAGGCTGGGGAGATAGGCTAGTATAGGCTCACTTAGGCTACACCACATCTGTATATAAGTATAGGCTGGGGAGATAGGCTAGTATAGACTGACATAGGCTACACCAGATCTGTATATAAGTATAGGCTGGGGAGATAGGCTTGTATAGACTGACATAGGCTACACCAGATCTGTATATAAGTATAGGCTGGGGAGATAGGCTAGTATAGGCTCACATAGGCTACACCACATCTGTATATAAGTATAGGCTGGGGAGATAGGCTAGTATAGGCTCACATAGGCTACACCAGATCTGTAGATAAGTATAGACTGAGGAGATAGGCTAGTATAGGCTCACATAGGCTACACCAGATCGGTATATAAGTATAGACTGAGGAGATAGTATAGTATAGGCTCACATAGGCTACACCACATCTGTATATAAGTATAGGCTGGGGAGATAGGCTAGTATAGACTGACATAGGCTACACCAGATCTGTATATAAGTATAGGCTGGGGAGATAGGCTTGTATAGACTGACATAGGCTACACCAGATCTGTATATAAGTATAGGCTGGGGAGATAGGCTAGTATAGGCTCACATAGGCTACACCACATCTGTATATAAGTATAGGCTGGGGAGATAGGCTAGTATAGGCTCACATAGGCTACACCACATCTGTATATAAGTATAGGCTGGGCAGATAGGCTAGTATAGGCTCACATAGGCTACACCACATCTGTATATAAGTATAGGCTGGGGAGATAGGCTAGTATAGGCTCACATAGGCTACACCACATCTGTATATAAGTATAGGCTGGGGAGATAGGCTAGTATAGGCTCACATAGGCTACACTACATCTGTATATAAGTATAGGCTGGGGAGATAGGCTAGTATAGGCTCACATAGGCTACACCAGAGCGGTATATAAGTATAGACTGAGGAGATAGGCTAGTATAGGCTCACATAGGCTACACTACATCTGTATATAAGTATAGGCTCACATAGGCTACACCACATCTGTATATAAGTATAGGCTCACATAGGCTACACTACATCTGTATATAAGTATAGGCTGGGGAGATAGGCTAGTATAGGCTCACATAGGCTACACCACATCTGTATATAAGTATAGGCTCACATAGGCTACACTACATCTGTATATAAGTATAGACTGAGGAGATAGGCTATTTATAGGCTCACATAGGCTACACCACATCTGTATATAAGTATAGGCTCACATAGGCTACACCACATCTGTATATAAGTATAGGCTCACATAGGCTACACTACATCTGTATATAAGTATAGGCTGGGGAGATAGGCTAGTATAGGCTCACATAGGCTACACCACATCTGTATATAAGTATAGGCTGGGGAGATAGGCTAGTATAGGCTCACATAGGCTACACCACATCTGTATATAAGTATAGGCTGGGCAGATAGGCTAGTATAGGCTCACATAGGCTACACCACATCTGTATATAAGTATAGGCTGGGGAGATAGGCTAGTATAGGCTCACATAGGCTACACCACATCTGTATATAAGTATAGGCTGGGGAGATAGGCTAGTATAGGCTCACATAGGCTACACTACATCTGTATATAAGTATAGGCTGGGGAGATAGGCTAGTATAGGCTCACATAGGCTACACCAGAGCGGTATATAAGTATAGACTGAGGAGATAGGCTAGTATAGGCTCACATAGGCTACACTACATCTGTATATAAGTATAGGCTCACATAGGCTACACCACATCTGTATATAAGTATAGGCTCACATAGGCTACACTACATCTGTATATAAGTATAGGCTGGGGAGATAGGCTAGTATAGGCTCACATAGGCTACACCACATCTGTATATAAGTATAGGCTCACATAGGCTACACTACATCTGTATATAAGTATAGACTGAGGAGATAGGCTATTTATAGGCTCACATAGGCTACACCACATCTGTATATAAGTATAGGCTCACATAGGCTACACCACATCTGTATATAAGTATAGGCTCACATAGGCTACACTACATCTGTATATAAGTATAGGCTGGGGAGATAGGCTAGTATAGGCTCACATAGGCTACACCACATCTGTATATAAGTATAGGCTGGGGAGATAGGCTAGTATAGGCTCACATAGGCTACACCACATCTGTATATAAGTATAGGCTGGGCAGATAGGCTAGTATAGGCTCACATAGGCTACACCACATCTGTATATAAGTATAGGCTGGGGAGATAGGCTAGTATAGGCTCACATAGGCTACACCACATCTGTATATAAGTATAGGCTGGGGAGATAGGCTAGTATAGGCTCACATAGGCTACACTACATCTGTATATAAGTATAGGCTGGGGAGATAGGCTAGTATAGGCTCACATAGGCTACACCAGAGCGGTATATAAGTATAGACTGAGGAGATAGGCTAGTATAGGCTCACATAGGCTACACTACATCTGTATATAAGTATAGGCTCACATAGGCTACACCACATCTGTATATAAGTATAGGCTCACATAGGCTACACTACATCTGTATATAAGTATAGGCTGGGGAGATAGGCTAGTATAGGCTCACATAGGCTACACCACATCTGTATATAAGTATAGGCTCACATAGGCTACACTACATCTGTATATAAGTATAGACTGAGGAGATAGGCTATTTATAGGCTCACATAGGCTACACCACATCTGTATATAAGTATAGGCTCACATAGGCTACACCACATCTGTATATAAGTATAGGCTCACATAGGCTACACTACATCTGTATATAAGTATAGGCTGGGGAGATAGGCTAGTATAGGCTCACATAGGCTACACTACATCTGTATATAAGTATAGGCTCACATAGGCTACACCAGATCTGTATATAAGTATAGACTGAGGAGATAGGCTAGTATAGGCTCACATAGGCTACACCAGATTGGTATATAAGTATAGACTGAGGAGATAGGCTAGTATAGGCTCACATAGGCTACACCAGATTGGTATATAAGTATAGACTGAGGAGATAGGCTAGTATAGGCTCACATAGGCTACACCACATCTGTATATAAGTATAGGCTGGGGAGATACGGTAGTATAGGCTTACATAGGCTACACCAGAGCGGTATATAAGTATAGACTGAGGAGATAGGCTAGTATAGGCTCACATAGGCTACACTACATCTGTATATAAGTATAGGCTCACATAGGCTACACCACATCTGTATATAAGTATAGGCTCACATAGGCTACACTACATCTGTATATAAGTATAGGCTGGGGAGATAGGCTAGTATAGGCTCACATAGGCTACACTACATCTGTATATAAGTATAGACTGAGGAGATAGGCTATTTATAGGCTCACATAGGCTACACCACATCTGTATATAAGTATAGGCTCACATAGGCTACACTACATCTGTATATAAGTATAGACTGAGGAGATAGGCTATTTATAGGCTCACATAGGCTACACCACATCTGTATATAAGTATAGGCTCACATAGGCTACACCACATCTGTATATAAGTATAGGCTCACATAGGCTACACTACATCTGTATATAAGTATAGGCTGGGGAGATAGGCTAGTATAGGCTCACATAGGCTACACTACATCTGTATATAAGTATAGGCTCACATAGGCTACACCAGATCTGTATATAAGTATAGACTGAGGAGATAGGCTAGTATAGGCTCACATAGGCTACACCAGATTGGTATATAAGTATAGACTGAGGAGATAGGCTAGTATAGGCTCACATAGGCTACACCACATCTGTATATAAGTATAGGCTGAGGAGATAGGCTAGTATAGGCTCACATAGGCTACACCAGATTGGTATATAAGTATAGACTGAGGAGATAGGCTAGTATAGGCTCACATAGGCTACACCACATCTGTAAATAAGTATAGGCTGGGGAGATACGGTAGTATAGGCTCACATAGGCTACACCAGAGTGGTATATAAGTATAGACTGAGGAGATAGGCTAGTATAGGCTCACATAGGCTACACTACATCTGTATATAAGTATAGGCTCACATAGGCTACACCAGATCTGTATGCAAGTATAGACTGAGGAAATAGGCTAGTATAGGCTCACATAGGCTACACCAGATCTGTATGCAAGTATAGACTGAGAAAATTGGCTAGTATAGGCTCACATAGGCTACACCAGAGCTGTATTTAAGAATAGGCTGGGGAGATAGGCTAGTATAGGCTCACATAGGCTACACCACATCTATATATGACTACAGGCTGGGGAGATAGGCTAGTATAGGCTCACATAGGCTACACCACATCTGTATATAAGTATACGCTGACATAGGCTACACCAGATCTGTATATAAGTATAGGCTGGGCAGATAGGCTAGTATAGGCTCACATAGGCTACACCACATCTGTATATAAGAATAGGCTGGGCAGATAGGCTAGTATAGGCTCACATAGGCTACACCACATCTATATATGACTACAGGCTGGGGAGATAGGCTAGTATAGGCTCACATAGGCTACACCACATCTGTATATAAGTATAGGCTGGGGAGATAGGCTAGTATAGACTGACATAGGCTACACCAGATCTGTATATAAGTATAGGCTGGGGAGATAGGCTTGTATAGACTGACATAGGCTACACCAGATCTGTATATAAGTATAGGCTGGGGAGATAGGCTAGTATAGGCTCACATAGGCTACACCACATCTGTATATAAGTATAGGCTGGGGAGATAGGCTAGTATAGGCTCACATAGGCTACACCACATCTGTATATAAGTATAGGCTGGGCAGATAGGCTAGTATAGGCTCACATAGGCTACACCACATCTGTGTATAAGTATAGGCTGGGGAGAGAGGCTAGTATAGGCTCACATAGGCTACACCACATCTGTATATAAGTATAGGCTGGGGAGATAGGCTAGTATAGGCTCACATAGGCTACACTACATCTGTATATAAGTACAGGCTGGGGAGATAGGCTAGTATAGGCTCACATAGGCTACACCCTATCTGTATATAAGTATAGGCTGGGGAGATAGGCTAGTATAGGCTCACATAGGCTACACTAGAGCGGTATATAAGTATAGACTGAGGAGATAGGCTAGTATAGGCTCACATAGGCTACACTACATCTGTATATAAGTATAGGCTCACATAGGCTACACCACATCTGTATATAAGTATAGGCTCACATAGGCTACACTACATCTGTATATAAGTATAGGCTGGGGAGATAGGCTAGTATAGACTGACATAGGCTACACCAGATCTGTATATAAGTATAGGCTGGGGAGATAGGCTTGTATAGACTGACATAGGCTACACCAGATCTGTATATAAGTATAGGCTGGGGAGATAGGCTAGTATAGGCTCACATAGGCTACACCACATCTGTATATAAGTATAGGCTGGGGAGATAGGCTAGTATAGGCTCACATAGGCTACACCACATCTGTATATAAGTATAGGCTGGGCAGATAGGCTAGTATAGGCTCACATAGGCTACACCACATCTGCATATAAGTATAGGCTGGGGAGATAGGCTAGTATAGGCTCACATAGGCTACACCACATCTGTATATAAGTATAGGCTGGGGAGATAGGCTAGTATAGGCTCACATAGGCTACACTACATCTGTATATAAGTATAGGCTGGGGAGATAGGCTAGTATAGGCTCACATAGGCTACACCAGAGCGGTATATAAGTATAGACTGAGGAGATAGGCTAGTATAGGCTCACATAGGCTACACTACATCTGTATATAAGTATAGGCTCACATAGGCTACACCACATCTGTATATAAGTATAGGCTCACATAGGCTACACTACATCTGTATATAAGTATAGGCTGGGGAGATAGGCTAGTATAGGCTCACATAGGCTACACCACATCTGTATATAAGTATAGGCTCACATAGGCTACACTACATCTGTATATAAGTATAGACTGAGGAGATAGGCTATTTATAGGCTCACATAGGCTACACCACATCTGTATATAAGTATAGGCTCACATAGGCTACACCACATCTGTATATAAGTATAGGCTCACATAGGCTACACTACATCTGTATATAAGTATAGGCTGGGGAGATAGGCTAGTATAGGCTCACATAGGCTACACCACATCTGTATATAAGTATAGGCTGGGGAGATAGGCTAGTATAGGCTCACATAGGCTACACCACATCTGTATATAAGTATAGGCTGGGCAGATAGGCTAGTATAGGCTCACATAGGCTACACCACATCTGTATATAAGTATAGGCTGGGGAGATAGGCTAGTATAGGCTCACATAGGCTACACCACATCTGTATATAAGTATAGGCTGGGGAGATAGGCTAGTATAGGCTCACATAGGCTACACTACATCTGTATATAAGTATAGGCTGGGGAGATAGGCTAGTATAGGCTCACATAGGCTACACCAGAGCGGTATATAAGTATAGACTGAGGAGATAGGCTAGTATAGGCTCACATAGGCTACACTACATCTGTATATAAGTATAGGCTCACATAGGCTACACCACATCTGTATATAAGTATAGGCTCACATAGGCTACACTACATCTGTATATAAGTATAGGCTGGGGAGATAGGCTAGTATAGGCTCACATAGGCTACACCACATCTGTATATAAGTATAGGCTCACATAGGCTACACTACATCTGTATATAAGTATAGACTGAGGAGATAGGCTATTTATAGGCTCACATAGGCTACACCACATCTGTATATAAGTATAGGCTCACATAGGCTACACCACATCTGTATATAAGTATAGGCTCACATAGGCTACACTACATCTGTATATAAGTATAGGCTGGGGAGATAGGCTAGTATAGGCTCACATAGGCTACACCACATCTGTATATAAGTATAGGCTGGGGAGATAGGCTAGTATAGGCTCACATAGGCTACACCACATCTGTATATAAGTATAGGCTGGGCAGATAGGCTAGTATAGGCTCACATAGGCTACACCACATCTGTATATAAGTATAGGCTGGGGAGATAGGCTAGTATAGGCTCACATAGGCTACACCACATCTGTATATAAGTATAGGCTGGGGAGATAGGCTAGTATAGGCTCACATAGGCTACACTACATCTGTATATAAGTATAGGCTGGGGAGATAGGCTAGTATAGGCTCACATAGGCTACACCAGAGCGGTATATAAGTATAGACTGAGGAGATAGGCTAGTATAGGCTCACATAGGCTACACTACATCTGTATATAAGTATAGGCTCACATAGGCTACACCACATCTGTATATAAGTATAGGCTCACATAGGCTACACTACATCTGTATATAAGTATAGGCTGGGGAGATAGGCTAGTATAGGCTCACATAGGCTACACCACATCTGTATATAAGTATAGGCTCACATAGGCTACACTACATCTGTATATAAGTATAGACTGAGGAGATAGGCTATTTATAGGCTCACATAGGCTACACCACATCTGTATATAAGTATAGGCTCACATAGGCTACACCACATCTGTATATAAGTATAGGCTCACATAGGCTACACTACATCTGTATATAAGTATAGGCTGGGGAGATAGGCTAGTATAGGCTCACATAGGCTACACTACATCTGTATATAAGTATAGGCTCACATAGGCTACACCAGATCTGTATATAAGTATAGACTGAGGAGATAGGCTAGTATAGGCTCACATAGGCTACACCAGATTGGTATATAAGTATAGACTGAGGAGATAGGCTAGTATAGGCTCACATAGGCTACACCAGATTGGTATATAAGTATAGACTGAGGAGATAGGCTAGTATAGGCTCACATAGGCTACACCACATCTGTATATAAGTATAGGCTGGGGAGATACGGTAGTATAGGCTTACATAGGCTACACCAGAGCGGTATATAAGTATAGACTGAGGAGATAGGCTAGTATAGGCTCACATAGGCTACACTACATCTGTATATAAGTATAGGCTCACATAGGCTACACCACATCTGTATATAAGTATAGGCTCACATAGGCTACACTACATCTGTATATAAGTATAGGCTGGGGAGATAGGCTAGTATAGGCTCACATAGGCTACACTACATCTGTATATAAGTATAGACTGAGGAGATAGGCTATTTATAGGCTCACATAGGCTACACCACATCTGTATATAAGTATAGGCTCACATAGGCTACACTACATCTGTATATAAGTATAGACTGAGGAGATAGGCTATTTATAGGCTCACATAGGCTACACCACATCTGTATATAAGTATAGGCTCACATAGGCTACACCACATCTGTATATAAGTATAGGCTCACATAGGCTACACTACATCTGTATATAAGTATAGGCTGGGGAGATAGGCTAGTATAGGCTCACATAGGCTACACTACATCTGTATATAAGTATAGGCTCACATAGGCTACACCAGATCTGTATATAAGTATAGACTGAGGAGATAGGCTAGTATAGGCTCACATAGGCTACACCAGATTGGTATATAAGTATAGACTGAGGAGATAGGCTAGTATAGGCTCACATAGGCTACACCACATCTGTATATAAGTATAGGCTGAGGAGATAGGCTAGTATAGGCTCACATAGGCTACACCAGATTGGTATATAAGTATAGACTGAGGAGATAGGCTAGTATAGGCTCACATAGGCTACACCACATCTGTAAATAAGTATAGGCTGGGGAGATACGGTAGTATAGGCTCACATAGGCTACACCAGAGCGGTATATAAGTATAGACTGAGGAGATAGGCTAGTATAGGCTCACATAGGCTACACTACATCTGTATATAAGTATAGGCTCACATAGGCTACACCAGATCTGTATGCAAGTATAGACTGAGGAAATAGGCTAGTATAGGCTCACATAGGCTACACCAGATCTGTATGCAAGTATAGACTGAGAAAATTGGCTAGTATAGGCTCACATAGGCTACACCAGAGCTGTATTTAAGAATAGGCTGGGGAGATAGGCTAGTATAGGCTCACATAGGCTACACCACATCTATATATGACTACAGGCTGGGGAGATAGGCTAGTATAGGCTCACATAGGCTACACCACATCTGTATATAAGTATACGCTGACATAGGCTACACCAGATCTGTATATAAGTATAGGCTGGGCAGATAGGCTAGTATAGGCTCACATAGGCTACACCACATCTGTATATAAGAATAGGCTGGGCAGATAGGCTAGTATAGGCTCACATAGGCTACACCACATCTATATATGACTACAGGCTGGGGAGATAGGCTAGTATAGGCTCACATAGGCTACACCACATCTGTATATAAGTATAGGCTGGGGAGATAGGCTAGTATAGACTGACATAGGCTACACCAGATCTGTATATAAGTATAGGCTGGGGAGATAGGCTTGTATAGACTGACATAGGCTACACCAGATCTGTATATAAGTATAGGCTGGGGAGATAGGCTAGTATAGGCTCACATAGGCTACACCACATCTGTATATAAGTATAGGCTGGGGAGATAGGCTAGTATAGGCTCACATAGGCTACACCACATCTGTATATAAGTATAGGCTGGGCAGATAGGCTAGTATAGGCTCACATAGGCTACACCACATCTGTGTATAAGTATAGGCTGGGGAGAGAGGCTAGTATAGGCTCACATAGGCTACACCACATCTGTATATAAGTATAGGCTGGGGAGATAGGCTAGTATAGGCTCACATAGGCTACACTACATCTGTATATAAGTACAGGCTGGGGAGATAGGCTAGTATAGGCTCACATAGGCTACACCCTATCTGTATATAAGTATAGGCTGGGGAGATAGGCTAGTATAGGCTCACATAGGCTACACTAGAGCGGTATATAAGTATAGACTGAGGAGATAGGCTAGTATAGGCTCACATAGGCTACACTACATCTGTATATAAGTATAGGCTCACATAGGCTACACCACATCTGTATATAAGTATAGGCTCACATAGGCTACACTACATCTGTATATAAGTATAGGCTGGGGAGATAGGCTAGTATAGGCTCACATAGGCTGCACCACATCTGTATATAAGTATAGGCTCACATAGGCTACACTACATCTGTATATAAGTATAGACTGAGGAGATAGGCTATTTATAGGCTCACATAGGCTACACCACATCTGTATATAAGTATAGGCTCACATAGGCTACACCACATCTGTATATAAGTATAGGCTCACATAGGCTACACTACATCTGTATATAAGTATAGGCTGGGGAGATAGGCTAGTATAGGCTCACATAGGCTACACTACATCTGTATATAAGTATAGGCTCACATAGGCTACACCAGATCTGTATATAAGTATAGACTGAGGAGATAGGCTAGTATAGGCTCACATAGGCTACACCAGATTGGTATATAAGTATAGACTGAGGAGATAGGCTAGTATAGGCTCACATAGGCTACACCACATCTGTATATAAGTATAGGCTGAGGAGATAGGCTAGTATAGGCTCACATAGGCTACACCAGATTGGTATATAAGTATAGACTGAGGAGATAGGCTAGTATAGGCTCACATAGGCTACACCACATCTGTAAATAAGTATAGGCTGGGGAGATACGGTAGTATAGGCTCACATAGGCTACACCAGAGCGGTATATAAGTATAGACTGAGGAGATAGGCTAGTATAGGCTCACATAGGCTACACTACATCTGTATATAAGTATAGGCTCACATAGGCTACACCAGATCTGTATATAAGTATAGACTGAGGAGATAGGCTAGTATAGGCTCACATAGGCCACACCAGATCGGTATATAAGTATAGTCTGAGGAGATAGGCTAGTATAGGCTCACATAGGCTACACCAGATCTGTATATAAGTATAGTCTGAGGAGATAGATTAGTATAGGCTCACATAGGCTACACTACATCTGTATATAAGTATAGGCTCACATAGGCTACACCAGATCTGTATATAAGTATAGACTGAGGAGATAGGCTAGTATAGGCTCACATAGGCTACACCAGATCTGTAGATAAGTATAGACTGAGGAGATAGGCTAGTATAGGCTCACATAGGCTACACCAGATCGGTATATAAGTATAGACTGAGGAGATAGTATAGTATAGGCTCACATAGGCTACACCAGAGCGGTATATAAGAATAGACTGAGGAGATAGGCTAGTATAGAGTGACATAGGCTACACTAGATCTGTATATAAGTATAGGCTGGGGAGATAGGCTTGTATAGACTGACATAGGCTACACCAGATCTGTATATAAGTATAGGCTGGGGAGATAGGCTTGTATAGGCTCACATAGGCTACACCACATCTGTATATAAGAATAGGCTGGGCAGATAGGCTAGTATAGGCTCACATAGGCTACACCACATCTGTATATAAGAATAGGCTGGGCAGATAGGCTAGTATAGGCTCACATAGGCTACACCACATCTATATATGACTACAGGCTGGGGAGATAGGCTAGTATAGGCTCACATAGGCTACACTACATCTGTATATAAGTATAGGCTCACATAGGCTACACCAGATCTGTATGTAGGTACAAACTGAAGAGGTAGGCTTGTGTAGGCTCACATACGCTACACCACCTCTGTATATAAGTATTGCCTGAGGAGGTAGGCTTGCATAGGCTCACATAGGCTACACCAGATCTGTATAATGGGGTCTCCGTTTAGGGGATATGTGAATGGCGACCACAAGGTACCCAAGCTGAGCAGAACATTACTTCCACTTAGTGGTGTTTTGCTCCTCACTTTAGCTTTTCTATGTGACCTTACCTTGGTCATCGCTTGTTCTCTTCCGACCCCGATGCTATTAGGGTTCCTGAGGGCTAGGGAGTCATTATTTTTGCAACCTCTCCATTTCTCTAATTTCTCTATAAACTCTTAACCCCTAACATGCTGACCTGTCATGGCAAGTAATACATGCTCTGATTGGTGATCAGAGGATATGGTTGGTGAATTTATTTTGATAATTCTCCTGGTCAGGTTGGTGAGACCCGTAAACCAACGACAGGTGTGATCCTCCAGACATTCTGGGGGTTGTGAGAGAGCGATGTAACCGCTAAAACATAAAAATATGTTGCTCTCTAAAAAGTGGTTACTATTACTGCTAAGTCTCTTCAATATTTATGGAATATGACTCGAGGGGTAAAATGTTCCGGAGTTAAAATAGTCCCCCATTCGGATCTCCGGGCCGGGACTACTTCTCGAGACCCGTAAACCAACGACAGGTGTGATCCTCCAGACATTCTGGGGGTTGTGAGAGAGCGATGTAACCGCTCAAACATAAAAATATGTTGCTCTCTAAAAAGTGGTTACTATTACTGCTAAGTCTCTTCAATATTTATGGAATATGACTCGAGGGGTAAAATGTTCCGGAGTTAAAATAGTCCCCCATTCGGATCTCCGGGCCGGGACTACTTCTCGAGAACCAAAACATTATATAAATAATAATAATAATAAAAAGAAAATTCAAATCTTTCAAAACCAAAGTCTGAGATTAATTACAGGTGCTATCAAAACCACACCAATAGCAGCTATGGAAATACTAACCAACCAATACCCCATCGAATATGAAATAGAAAAAACAGCTCTTATTCAACACGAAAAGTTGATCAGACTCTCATTCAATACATGGCACAAGAGAAATTTTACACATACACTAAAGACTCAGGAGAGCTTTCTTTCCTAAATTTAAGACATCAAGAAGAATGTATACCTTCCTAATTCAAAGGAAAACTTCATATCTAAAGTCAATCTGACACAAACATTGGATATCACATATTATTTACACCTGACAGAAGAAGTTAAGAAAAGTGATACTCCAACTAGTGTTCTAAAATTATTGGCATTAGAGACAATCCATACTAGATTTCCAGAACACGAATGGCTCCATATTTATACTGATGGATCATTGATATCAAACCGAGATGGAGCAGGGGCTGGAGTCACATGTCACCTCTTTTCCTATTACAAATCTTTGAGTTATGGAACTACAAACTTTGATGGAGAAATTGAAGCAATTCGAATGGCCCCACAAAATCTTTTGTATAGAATTTCACATTTTCATCAAGCAGTTATTCTCTCAGATTCCAGGGCGGCAATTATAGCAATTACTTCCAAGTTGTCACCAAACAATTATAGAATGTTGGAAAATCCTTACCCATCTAAAAGCACTTCAAAAACACCTAGTCTTCCAATGGATACCAGCTCACTGTGGACTGAGTGGTAATGAGAAGGCTGATTTTCTTGCTAAAAAGGGTACCAGCAGTGTACAGAAATCTATAGTTAATCTACCATTTTATGCAGCTTAAAAATTAGTCAACTCTGAATTCAAAAAAATTATTGCAAAACATTACTATGAAAAGTCAAAAAAAGATGGGAACTACCAAACATTCAAACAGTAATTCCTGAGTATCCTTGAAAAACAGCAGTTGCAACCTTCAGGTTGATTACAGGACAGGATTGTCTGGCAAAACATTCAAACAGAATTGGGATATATACTTCACCACTCTGTCCTCTATGTGATCTGCAAGAGGAAATGGATCGAGACCACCTTCAAGTATGCCCGGCCACTTCTAATCCCCCATCCATCAGTGAAAAATATTGGAGAGCAAGAGGATTAATGACTTCATTGTTAGAAATCCAGCATTAGCTAACAACATTTGTAAAAATTTGTATCCACAAAAGTAAATACAGAGGCAATACCATTATAATCTACTTTTAAGATACCTGTTGAGAAGAAAAAGGACCCTAGTAGTTTGCAGGAGAGAAAATAAAATGGTCTTAAAAAATAATTTAATGTTTATGTTTGCTTGAAGGCAGAGTCATGGCTCAGCAGCTAGACCATTTGCCTACCACCTAGGTGGCCCAGGTGTGATCCCAGGGATCCGCATGTGGTATTCATGATGGACGAAGCAGCATCTGGGCAGGTTTCCCCTATCACTCATTCCACCATCACCTTTCACCTGCATTTCATATCATCCTCTTCCTCACTCATACCTGGTGCTTGGCTGACCACCCATTTCCAGGTCTTCACTCTGTCCGATCCATAGGTTCCTCTGTTTCCAGACAGGCATCTGACCCTACGCAGCGGTTTGTATTACATATTCAGGTGAAGAAAAATATGTTTGCTTGAAAATGCTTTCCTTCTTTCTTCTGTATGGATTCTGTTAACTTTCCCAATTTCTGTTTGTTTGATTTTCAAATTTTCGAATGTATAATTTAAATTGTCTAGTTAGCATGAATCTGTAAGGAGCAAAGCTACATTCTACTTATGTTGCAACCACAGGAGAATATTGAAAATCCTCAATATACTATAGTGTATAAAAACTTTAATATCATATTGTAACTTCAGTGTTATGGTAATTTTGATAGAAGTACAACATAGCTTTTCTGCTTACAATTCTTACTAAGTGATGGTAAACAGTTATATGTATTTGAAAAACGTTTACTATAACAAAATATAAGCATTTATTAACAATACACAAGATCTTAAATGTACAGATAATGTTACATTTCAGGTGTGTTCGCAACAATTTGGATTTTGCATTCTGGTATTCAGTAGACATTTTAGGAAACAATTACACTACTCATACATTTTTGGCAGATTTTCCACATTAACTGTTAAATTTCTATTGATTTTAAACAAATTACACCCATAAATATTTGTTTAGCATTTGTTAACATGCTTTATTTTACACCTTCACTTGTTCTCTTATTTGAATATTACCAACATAATTGAAATTCTGAATAGATTGGTGATACTTTGTTTCACTTTCTAAGTTTTCATTCAGAACATGTGAGTGAATGAATACTAACATAACTGATATGTTATTTTGTTACATACACCACTGTGCAGTTTGCATCTTACAAGCCTACCTAATGAGTGGGATTTTATAGCTATATTGTGATTAGGGTGTCTTGTAAATCTATGAGACAAGGTTCCATTCACTTTTAGTGTAAGCTTTCACACTGTTTTAATTAATGAAGATATCTTAAGAGTGCCCAGGCAAACCTGGCATATCTGGGCAAATGGCAAGAGATCTCACATGTTCTAAAAAGTCTCAATTCATGGCAAGAAATTTAAAACAAAAAGAGTAGTTATGTCCCTCAGTTGAGTTGCAGAGAGTTAAAAATAAATTTAACCCATTAAAGGCTTAAATAAGGTAGACTAAAATTTTAAAATCAAGTATGGAATTGAACCCCAGTCTCTCGTTTAACAAGTGAAAGCACAAAAGATTGCACCACACAGAAACTCGAGCACGTAAACATAACAGCATTTTGGCCATTGCACTGGATTCCACTATGGCTTTGTTCTGCTTTTCATTATGGCGGACTATTGTAACAGTGTGTGCAATAAGGATGGTTTGTTTACAACGCTACCCATATAATCAATGACCACAGGGACAATCTCATTCCACTAAGCGATGTATGAACCCCGTTTATTAACTCGAAGCATTCAAGACAGGGAGTCCATTATCTCAGATGAGGGGGTGATAATGAGCGAGAGGGACTACAGCTTATACTGTGGACTTCAAACCTTATTGGGCTTTGGGAATACTTTATATGAACTGTCAGAGGTGAAGCCAAGACTAGGCCAGGGCTGACTTACCATCTCAGAGCTGGTAATCAAACCACAGACTATCAACATAATAGCAATTAGCGAAACCACTGAGCTACCCTGCTGTCCAATGATGTGGAATAATAATTTGGCAATTTCAGTCAATTCTTGTAACACATCTCTTGGTTGTAGTTAATGGAAGACATGTTTCCAGAGTTAATCACTCCCATACTCAATTCTAGACCAACCGCTGGCAATCCTCCACAAAGTCACTGTTGCACTCTGGTGGTGGCTCAATCAAGTTTTCCATTAGGATGTAATATGGTATTTAAACATTGAAGATTAAGTCATATTTTTTAAATTTATATATTTTTCCACACTGACATTCTGTTCTTTGAAGAGTTTTGGATTTCTGCTTAAGATGTGTTTTTTTTCCAAAAGTGCAAAAAGCCTGCTGAGTTTTCTTCTTGTTTGAGATTTATGTTTTGATGTTCTTTTTCCTCTTATTTTTATGTTTCTTTGGTTTTTCGAACATAGATTTTCCTAGTTGGTCTAATATATCACTGACTTATTTTTCAAGCAGGATCTCATCTTTTACTTTGGAGTTTAGTATATTTTTAACAGAATAGGTATCTTTGAGGGCCAAAATAGTGATGTGCTCTTTGAAGATCTTTTTGAATTTGTAAAAAGCTGAAGGGTGGTATGTGAAATACTTCTATGTAAGTTTTATTCTGTTATTGAAACTAGCATTTTGCTGTCTTTTATTCTCTTCCCAGATTCTGCAGTGTTAACTTTATGCCTTAGATCCTTCCCAAATACATTTTCTGCAGCTACGTTTATGTGAAGTCTAAATTGGAAAAACCAAGAGAAATATAGAAACAATGGCTAAGAGGCACACCAGAAACAAATTTCAAACACAAGGAAAAATTTGCTTTAGCTTTGAAACCTTTAGATAGAAAACACATCATCAAAAGGAACCCAGATTTAGAAAAACAAGGGTCAAATCTTCAATTCTGAAATCCTGCCCAGCAATATCTTAATACCACTGCTCATTCAGCCACCACTAGAAACACAATGACCAACAGGAGGAATATAAGCACTTGATGAACTTAAACATGTTTCATAACTACAAGCAAATGATGCTAAGGTCCAAAGATCAACTCAAATTACCATAAAATGGCGTATTTGTTTTAGTTAGCAAAGTTTTCAAGTCTTAAGCTTCAATTCAGAAATATTCAGCTGCAACCTAGACTCAAAGTCTGTTTACTACCCTCATTTTGTATTGATTTCAACCCAATTTAGAATATACTGACAAATTTTGTTCAAACTCTTGTGTATAAAATTTCAACTCCATATGTGCTATGTTTTACCTAAAAATTTAAAATGCGAGGAGCCTCTCTACCCAAACTAGCCTTCATTTTGTACTGACTTCAAATTTTGTTCCGACTCTTGTACATAAGACTAACTCCATACATGCAGTGGTTTGGGTAATAAGAATTGAAAAATCTGTTGGAGATTCTCCGTTTATACTACCCTTAATTTTCTATGAAGTTCAACCACATTTATATTATGTCAAAAGATGTTCTTACTCCTATATATAAACTCTCAATTCTGTATTGTGCAATGGCTAGCCAATTGTTTCACGCATATGGACTAATACTGGGATTACGATGAACTTTACTTGAAGTGACTTAATGCAAATGGGATGTAATGTGAAGTAACAAACTAGAAGGTCTATTACGATGCACTTAACGTAAAGGGAATGACTCTGATTGATTATTCTTTTACTCGGGAGGTATGGCAGATGTTCAAAGCAGCTCTCTTTTTCAAATCAGAGGTTATTGTTTCCAAAAATGAAAAGAAAGAAAATACAAAAATTTGAGTAAGGAACATTTTTAAATGGTGAATACTGCATGGAGATGGCCATAACCTCCTTTAGGAGCAAACAGAGAAACAGTGAACAGTTACATAGAGAAGCACAATTTATTACTGCATGGCACTCTTCTTGTCGATTGGTTCAAATTAGTCACGTGACATCCAAACTTTATGTAACACAAAGGAAAGATTTGGCATTGCCAAACTCTTAACTTACTTCACGTCAACCCCAAACAGCTCCATTTAACGCAAAGTGTTATACTTCCACATTATGTACCGTCACTTCAAGTCATGTTAAGTGAAGTTCATCATAATCCCAGTAAAACAGACTAATTAGGTGCTCTGCAGTAATGTATAGGCCTAAAACAAGAGACAGTGATAGAAAGTTAACACCCTCTACAATGTCAAATTTGTATTTTATAATGTACACAATATAAACATGATACAAATGGCATTTTCTAATAAACAAGATGTCATTTTATTTTACCTTCTCTACCACATAGATACCATTTAACTTTGCGGAAACAATGCATACATCTCCAATACTGAAATTACTTTAAATACACGTTTTGGGTTACTAATTCAAAAAGCTTTCTTAGACAGAAAGAAAAGTTGGATAAATATCATATTTCATAAAAGTTTAAGATGTGGCTTGACATATACAAAACCTGATGATGAAGAGATTCCTCAAAACTAGTTTTGAGATAAATACTTAGTCCAGTGAAACTTGTATGTGTGTGACCATTTCACTGTTTCTTCCGTTTTCACAGTTTCATCAGCTATCTTTTAAGAATGCCAGTTGTAGATTTTCAAGAAATTCCCTGCCCCACACAACCCTTACATAAAAAAGATTTGTTATTGCAATTTTCTCTGATATGGTCCATACGATGTGTTAAAATAACACACATTTGAGTTAGTAAAATAATGAATTAAAGCCGCATATTCTTATAAGTAGCCTTTGAATTCCTCTTCACTTTCATTTTATACAGTTACTATGAAACTATAAGCGATACACAAATACTTGATCTTGGTAAGAAAAGCAATTTATGTAAAATAACATGTTAGGGCATTAAGGCATTTTAGAAATATTTGCTGCTGTAAGTTTTGAATGCCTTGATATTTTAATAAAGTAAAACTGTCAGTTGTCTTTTTCTTTCATGAGCTCATTCCATAGAACATGGCATCCAATAAACTGTGGAGTAAAGAAAACGTAATTTTTCAGAAATATTTTTAGACTGTATTTATGAGCTTTTGCTGTGTTTCTATACAGGTGAAATAATTAATCCACTTTTGAAAAATTAACAATTTACAATGTTACTGTTCACAATTTTTAAAATAATAATATTTAAAGGTTCAAGAAGTATTGGTGTAGACACCTTGTCTCACAGCCATATGCCTAAATTGTTACAAGTTTGAAATCCCTGCTTTGACAAAAGGACATCAACAAGTGATTCAAACTTTGCATGTAATTATCTTGCAAGTTCACTTCTCATTACATCAGAAAAATATTCAATGTAGACATTCTATCATTTTCCGATGAGGTTATTATATATTGTGATATTGGTTGTACATTAATGTACAGACAAGAGGGAGAGCTGGGCGGCCTGGAGCGGTTGTGTGTGTGCATGGCCATGGCGGCATGATAACAACAGAAGGGGCTGAGCTACAAGAGCGCTTCCTTGAACTACTAGAACTGAAACCTATATAGTGCACGAGACAGCACGCAGCATTCAGAGCTGGCAGTGTATCTCACTCGCCTGTCCAGTCAAAGCATTATAAGGTGTACGGTATTAGAAGGCACATGAGGCGGAGCTCGAGAGGGCTCACCTAGAGCGACTGTCCTATCATAGTCATGCAGCATTGCCTAGTTTGGAACGCACAGCACAAGCATGAGCAACAGAGATTTCTCTTTTTCATGCACCCAAAACTATTACTGGAAATTCTAAATTCTAATATGCCTTGGTGTATGCGGCAAGAATTTTTGAGGCAGCCTGCACAAAGGCCATTTTTCTACGACTTATGGTTCTTGAGTTATCGCTTCGAGAATAAACAACTGACTCCCGTGTTTATGCTCATGTATGTAACTTATAATCTTGCCTGTGTGTTTTATTCCTTTTCATTACGCAGTTACGGAGTAAGACATTACAAAGTGTCATTAGGAACTGCGTATATTTAGAATCTATTGGTCCTAAAGTAATGTGTGTCTGGTGGAATTTTGAAGGTATGATTTACTGGGAGTTTGTTCCAAACGGATGGGCGATTGATGCAGATCTTTATTCTCAACAACTGGGACGAGTTCATGAAATTTTGAGACGGAGATACTGAGCATTAGTTAACCAAAATAGAGTTCTGTTGCAACAGGACAACACAAGACCCCATACTGCATGAACAACCATGGAAAAAATTCAGGAATTGGGAGGAATCGAACTGCTACCACACCCACCATACAGCCCTGATCTCGCATCATCAGATTATCATCTTTTTCGACCCATGGCCCATTTTCTACGTGGAAGAAATATTGACAACATTAAAGCAGTGCAAGTGGGTCTCACTGAATTCTTCGCACCAAAAACCAGAGACTGGTACCATCGTGGGATAATAAACCTCGCTGAAAGGTGGCTCAAGACCACAGAATCTAATGGTATGTACTTTGAAGATTAGTTAATTGCTTGTCAGAACACATTTCAAATAATTGTTTTTCTTAAAAAACAACATTACTTATGAGACAGTATCTGTACTTATTATTTTACTTCATTCTTGGCTTCCGGTGTGGGTCCTGTCCTGTCCTGTTGGCTTTTTGGTCATGCCGATGTTTCACTGTAAACTATGTTAGGCTTCTTCATTGGGCAAATGCAAATCTCATCTAACTGTCACTGCCCACTCTGACTGGCCTCACTGTCCCCTCCCACTTGCAATCCTATTGGTTCCTTTTACTCCAATAGGAAGTCATCCTGCTAATAGGGTCTTCCATATCATGTTCAGTAGTTTGCCTGTGTCATGGTTCAGGTTGCTCCTTTTCTTAAATATTTCTATGCTTTCCCTCACCATTATCAGAGATAACTTGTCACAAATTGCTAAAATTTTCGAAATTGTCAAAGTCAATGTGGTGGCTGGTGTTTCCTGCATGTTTTGCAATGGTGATTTGCCACAATCACAGATAATTTTATAAACACCCGGATTATTTTGTAAAGGGTTCTTATATTTGACTGGTCTCATAAAGGGACACAGCTATTTAGCTGATGTATATCTTGTTTGAATTTTGTGGTGTTGCAATGTTTCTGTAACTCCTCATACATAAGGAATAGTACCTGGGCGACTGAACTTTGCTCGGATTTTCTTTCTTTTCCTTTTTTTAATCATGTTTTTTTGGGAGAAGACATTTATTTGGATAAACTTTAAAAGAAGAATGTTAACTAAATATATATTTTCATCCTAATTGTTGGAGCCGTTTCTGTGGCGAGACCATTAATATACTGGCTTGTTTGTTGAAATTGACCCATTAACAGAGAAATTATGGCCAAAATAAGGTTTTGACTAACTGTGACTGTTTCACGTTGACTAATATAGCTAACTTTCTTTAGGTTTTCTGAAAGCTCTTGATAAGACCTTTAATATCCTGACTTGTTTGTTGAAATTGGCCCATTAACAGAGAAATTATGGCCAAAATAAGGTTTCAACTAATTGTGACTGTTATGTGTAAAATCACGTTTTTTCAGGAATGACACCTATATAGATAAACTTAATAAGTAAAATCCTGTCTGAATACAAAATTTGATTGAAATTGTTAGAGCTGTTTCCTAGTTGCATGGCATATATATATAAACACTTCTATATATATATATATATATATATATATATATACAGAACACTTTCTATTTTTTAAAATGAACTGTTCCCATGTGGACAGTTCTTTTTTTCCCATTGTGTTTAGAGAAGTTTGTTCTAGATTTATGTTGTGATTTTTGTCCAAAAGTGCGTGGCAACTGCCAAGATTGTCCCAATTGCATCTTCTGGCTCTTAAATATAAAAAATAAAGAGTTAACAGTGAAGTGTTTGAGTTAGATTTTTTCTCACCTTTTAGTCACCTTCACTTTAATGCAGTGGTTTCAAAATTTACTGCTCTATTACTGCTTTTGATTATGTATATTTTTTTCTCCCGAACTCAGGGGTCTCCGTCTAGGGGATATGTGAATAGCAACCACAAGGTACCCAAGCTGAGCAGAACATTACTTCCACTTACTGGTGTTTTGCTCCTCACTGTAACTTTTCTATCTGACCTTACCTTGGTCATCTCTTGTTCTCTTCCGACCCCGATGCTATTAGGGTTCCTGAGGGCTAGGGAGTCTTTATTTTTCCAACCTCTCCATTTCTCTAATTTCTCTATAAAATCTTAACCCCTAAAATGCTGACCTGTCATGGCATGTAATACGTCCTCTGATTGGTGATCAGAGGATATGGTCTGTGAATTTATTTTGATAATTCTCCCGGTCAGGTCGGTGAGACCCGTAAACCAACGACAGGTGTGGTCCTCCAGACACTCTGGGGGTTGTGAGAGAGCGATGTGACCGCCAAAACATAAAAATATGGTGCTCTCTAAAAAGCGGTTACTATTACTGCTATTGCTCTCTTGTGAAGAATATTGTAGAGCAAGAGGATTAATGACTTCATTGTCAGAAATCCAGCATTAGCTAACAACAACATATTTAGTTCATAAATCAATTGACCATGGATCACTGTAGTTGCGCGGATTCTTTAGTTCAGTTCAAGATCAATCTGTATTGCAAATTGTGCTTTGTGTAACTGTGACAATAAGCAGAAAACTCACATGTTTACATTGTGTTTAGTGGAGTGTCAAGAATGTCATCATAAGGAAGTGGCTTGAGTTTAATTATAAATCTTCGAGGAACTGATTCCGAATTAAGTGAGGATAAGGAAAAAGAGGATGATGAGCTAGCAACTCCTTTAAAATAAGTCACTTTCAAAAATCCAGGTACGTTATTTTCAGTAAGTAAGCACGTTAATATTGTGTGTTACAGTTTATAATGTTATCATTATCCTCTGCTGCATAAGTTTACGTTCGGACAATTTGTGACATGACAAATTTACTTTCCTCTTTCCCTCCCCGTAACTTCCGCATTCTGGCGCATCACTTGACAGCAGTGCAGTCACCGTGTGTACACACTGGTTCAGCTCATGTGCCTTCTAAAACTGTACCCTATACAGTAACTTTGTATGAAATTCTTTGCTGAGCAGATATGCAAACTACCCATTGTAAACCATTAAATTGATACACAGAATGCCTATAATATTTGAAACTGACCTATCAGAGGAAATATCGTGCCATGCTCTAAATGCATGTAGTTTGGACCAAGCAGAATCTGTACTACATCAGACTTTTATTACATCACGTGTTTTTTTTTTTTTTTTTGCAATATACAGATTCTTAATTTTGTTATGATACCTAAAACAGACTAGATGTTTCACAAGTTAAAGTTAGAAATATTAGGAGTGAAGCTCTTTTCATTCCTTGAATTACGTGCAGTTGTATCAGTATTTTAACTCCTCAAAAGGACTAATTGTTTAAGGATGATTTTTGTGGTTCCTATGATGGGTTGTCAGAAAAATGAAGGTGTGTTTTAGTAATGAGAATATAACTTGTGTCATACATGAGTTAAAAGCAGTGGACTTTTGGTTCAGTATGCCTGGTTATTTGGCTTCTTTATGTTTCATGGATGTATCACACTGATGAATACTCATTTAATATTAAAAGTTGTACCTTTCCACTTTGATTTTTAGTCCATCTGTTTGTCTCTGCTACCATAATATTTAAAATTATCATTAACAAATTGGTTGACATATAGCAAAACAACCTCAGAACCATTCTGTATTGGTGATTATATGTATTCCTGTAAAAAGGAAAATTTAGAGAAGCCGGTGTTAAAGTTACTATCGTGTCTACATCTTGATGCTGCAAAAACTGAGGTTAAAAGCACCTGAATCATGTTTGTCAGAAAATTCACTCCCTTTCCTACTATCTTCACTTTCTAAACAACTAAACTATAAACAAAATTCTTCTTTCCTACTACAGGGGATATACAAATAAATTAAGTAAAAAGAGAGAAAGGGGAAAAAAAAGATCATACGATTATAAAAACAGGAAAATATACATGGAGGAGTAACATCATCCTATCTTATCCTGACATTATACTGGCACATACTAGGGTAATATGACATTCTGTGGTGACTAAATCATTCAAAATGTCTATGTTTGGAATTTTAACTTATGTATGCAACATTGCTCTTTCACTCAAGTATTTCTGGAAAAATAAACTCAGTTTTAAACATAAGTTATAGGACTAAAAAGTGCAATCACTGCTTCAGTTATTTCATTTTGGAAATGACTATTCTAGGACAAGAGTTTTGTTGAGACTGAAAATTCTTAAATTAATGGAAAAATGTTTCAAGAAACAATGAACACAGCTTTTTATTAACATATGTTTTACTGAAAAATGCTTTGGAACAACATAAACAGAATACTAAATCTAGGATAATGATCGTTGCAAGAACAGTAGACCAATGTTCTACTGAATGTCATGTATAAATCACTAAGTGTCCGCAACAATCTTATGATTCAAAATACTATTTAATGTGTATAAAGGGACTTTAACCCTCTCATGCATGAATTATCAAATAAAGGAACAAAACATATTTAACTATGCTATTTTATTCCACAAATGAAATGGCATTAATTGTTTTGAGCTAAATTTGAACATTCGCTCTAATTAAGGCACCCTCATATGGGAACATCATGCACAAGATAGAACATAACACTACAGAAGAATAAAAATAACTTCACAATAAACTATTTAGTTGGAAGGTTTTGCTTACAAGGCTGGTAATAATACTCTTTACAATTTAAATAACAAAAACAAATAGTATAATGTGTACATACATCTTCACCTTTTATTGCTTGTTATGCAAGTTTTCAAAAAGTTCAGGGCCAAGTGGCACATCACACATACCTATCCCTGTTTTGCTCTTATGGTATATATCACAGCATTCATTTGCATTTTAGCATAACTTTTTTGGGAAAATGTTTAGCTCCATTTATTCTCTTTTCCTGTGGAACATTATGACAAGGTTCCTTCTTCCTTTTTTTTCAGTGGAGGTGAATTCTGTTGCTACTAGGTCAACCTGCTTTGGTAAAACATTTTGCTGCCTTTCCATTGTAAGTGAGACCAATAAGGACCTTACCTATGGATTCCAAAATGTGACATTTTTCAGCCATTCTCTACAATAGCTAAACATTCATATTGGAAATATAATAAGTGTGCATGTACCATCTGTAATTCTAGATGTCATTGTAATATAACGCAAAAAACAAATAAAGCAAAGTAAAGTAAAATATAAACATACTAAAACAAGTTTTGGAAGTGCTCAGTTTGACATGGAATGACAACTATAGTCAAGGGTGGGACATTGTAAACCAGGCATTTCCATGCCCATATTGCGCTACTGCAAACTTCAGAAACTTGTTTAAACCGAAAGCCAATGCCAGGGGCTCAGCTGATGGCAGTAAACCCAGTAAATGAGGACAGTACGCATTAGAGGGTTAAAAACTGAGAGGCATAAAATATTAATTTAAAATGCATTCTCAATACATAACTGAATGTGAACTGAAGGACATTAACGTTTATTCAAGACAGACAGTTCTACATAACAGTGCTTCATTTAAGCCTGAAATAAACCTCCATTAAGCATGTACCTAAAGGGATAGTACTCTCCAAGTTCGAAGTAACTGGATTTGTTTGATAGGATTCATTTATATGCTCACTTTTTGTTAGGCTTTACCTATAAGTTATCAAACCTTATGAGTTAATCAGGTTGTTAAGCAAATAAATGTGCATAAAACAATGAATGAGTATACTTAGACAAAGTACTAATTGAAAATTTAAATATTAAAAATTTATTTAATAAGTGATGGAGTTAAACAATAAAACAACCTAAATAGTAACTCAGTACTTCAAAATGTTACAGAAAAATTATGACAGCTGTAACCAAACTTTTCAACTGAAATTTTGAAGCCTAGACTCTAAATATTTATGATTTTATTTCTATTGCTTCATGTTTTCACTGAACACAAATGCAGTTACAAGCATGTCAAATATGTCCTCAAATGAGTGCAGCACACAGCACGCATGAGAGAGTTAAAGACTGAGAGCCATAAAATATGCTAACTTGAAATGCAATAACTAGCAGCTTCTCTTGCCAATAAGCCAGGGCATACCCAGGCAGCTCCGGTCCTATTTCAGTGGACGGTAATAAAGCGTTAGGTCGGCAGATGACTTCCAGATGAAATGTTTCACAGTTCTCAAGTCCATATTTGAATCCAGCACCTGGTTAAAACAAATAAAAATTGCTTAACTCCCAATAAAACACAACTTTTAGCACAATTCCATTCAAAGAATTATTAACTTGCATTAAACATGAAATTTGCAATTTTTTTTTATTTGTGAATCTGGTAACCAAAACATTGGTAATTCATATAAAAGGAGTATTACAGTGATATCTTCATTATATTTTTAGCTATAGGCTGTTTGTTGCATAGTAATTTCTCTATGCTGAAATTATTTTGTGGAGCCAAGTTGATGCTGTATATTTTGAAGATGTGGAATTTGTAGTGCTTACTTCGATGGAAAGTGAATTTTTTGAAAATCACTTTGCTTTTTTGTTGAGAGTTTAGTGGTTTCTTTCATGGGTTTCTGTTTTTTGAATTTCATTATTTTCTTGTCAATGACTTTTTTGTTGAAGCCATTGTTAATTGCTGTGCTGACTATGTGTTTGTATTCTCCTTCTGATAAGGGGGGAGTAATCAATCTGTGAGTTCAACTATTTAGGGCAGCATTTTTGTGTGGAACTGGGTTGAAGCTGCTACTTTTTGTTACTTAGTTGTTCTCACCAGAATCTGCATCTTCTAACTTACCACCCTACACTTACAGGAGCTCAATGTCCAATCACATTCACGGTCCAGTATCTAATTACTAGAGCCACAATTTTTAGTACTGCATTGTGTGTAGGAGTATCAGTTATGCCGTGAGTTGTTCGCCCAGACCGAAAGGCCAGCCATCAGCATTGAACGAAACACCCTCATGCATATGGTAAGGTGACTAAGAATTGCGACTCTACCAATTACAGACTGTTCTGGACTTGACATTCAGAGACTTAATAATGGTGTTCCTAATAAGCTGCATGAACTGTATCTACTTAATGTCCTATAGTTTACAAGTACTAAGTTATATAACTGTTTGTAATTGATTGTGTATAACACAGTAAAATAGATGTATATGATAAAGTAACAATATTATCTCTGGCTAACATGATTTTAATAAATATAGTAGTAAAAAAAGCGCTGAAGACTCCAAATAAGTTTAGTTGTATGTCCATACTGAGAGAAATATACAGAGAAGGAAGAGGATTCATTGGAAATAATTCCATTCTTAGATGATAAATACAACTTTTCTAACAGAAAATATTATTGAATTATATCATTTATTTTAACCTATACTTTCTTGGGCAAATGTTGCAGAGCTCTCAAAATCGAATTATACAGAAAAGAAAGGTACAGAAGTTGTGCTTGATTTATAATGACTTTGGTAAATAAGCCTTGTTTACTGATACACATATTGCTCATTATTTATCTCCTAAATCCCCTTAATGTATTATTAAGTACAAATTAAATTCTTAAATGACAATTTTAATTTCTTTACAAAACAATTTTATACCAACCTGGTCGTTGCAAAGCAGTTCCACTCTATCTTCTGCTATAGAACCAGTTTCCTGACGTTCTGGGTCAGTTCGTTCAGTGCCAGGTGAGCTTGGTCCTGCCACAGAGCCAGATTCAGATCCTGCGCCCAGGACTTTCTCATAAACATGCTCAGCTACTTTCCGGACTTGAATAAAGTCATTGGCTATTAGTCGGTCTCTAAAAACAAAAACAACATAAGTTTTAATAAATTCATTTCAAAAATATACTGCAAGCATTCACAATAATGCTACAGTACAGCTAGCATCAGATTGACTTCTACTTTTGTTCTAAAGGGTTTCATTCTGACCAGTGAACTCAAAGTCATGCACGTATATATATATACACAGGGTGTAAATGAATAACACCGCACAAATTTTGCTGGTGATAGAGGGTTCATAGACAATAAATCTGAGATAGGAAACCAATGGTCTACGACGTCAAGTTAATAAATTATATGTATTCAAAGTAATTAGAAATTGTGGCCAATAAATTATAAACAGAAAGAAATATGTCAATATTATCCACTGGAATTTAAATAGTGCTTATTAGAAACTGGTGACTTACTTAATAGTAAGTGTCTCTGATGTGAGACTGCCTTTGTGGTTTACCACAGGAGAAATACGAACTGGTTTGAGAATTCAATGTGCTTCTGGCAGGTTGTCACAGTAGTTTAATGGTTAGAGCACCCGCCTGGTAAGCAGAAGATCTGTGATTCAAATCCCAGCTGTGGCACTGAATGTTTAAGTTCCAGTTCTACCTCTCAAACATTGCCCACACACGGCTTGTGTGTTTAAAAACACCAACAGTAAGTTTGTTGGTAAGCAGAAGATCTGTGATTCAAATCCCAGCTGTGGCACTGAATTTTTAAGTTCCAGTTCTACCTCTCAAACATTGCCCACACACGGCTTGTGTGTTTAAAAACACCAACAGTAAGTTTGTTGGCATAAATAAATAAATAAATATATTGATGTCATTTATCAAGGCACCCAATATTTCCTAACGTATGTATTTGTGTCGAAAATTGGGTTTTGGTCAATGCTATATATTATCCCAAGAAACTTACTTCTTCAAACTTTTTACTCCAGAGGATGCATGTGGTTGAAGATAAAATGGAATTTTAATGAACTTGGGTAAATTTTTCTCCACAACAATATCAACTACCCATGGAGGCACAGTTTCATTCAAAAGTACACCTTCAGTCTCTCCACCTGCATCTCTTACTAATAATCGGTACAGTGTTCTTCCACCAACCTCACTGAAACACAAAATTGCAATCATGTCAATTATAAGGAAACAGAAATGATTATAATTGCACTCAGTGATATTGCTCAGCTGCTGGGAAATTTACTGGTACAACAGCTATCCAAGTTAATCAACAAGACATTATTTTATGTATGAAGGGTATATGGTAACATGGTGGGTGAAGTTTTAAGTTTCATGTAACTGTTTCAATTGTTTGAATATATCAACACGCCCCAGAACCAATTTGTGGTTGCTTATGTAATAAGGAGGCTAAATCTAAGCTTCCTTTTTATGTAAAAGGTGTTAACTACTGCTTACTCAATGATGCAGTTAGAATACTCAATACTTTGAGACTAAATGATTATATTTACTTATAATTAAACAATACCTATCAATATGTATTCCATTTCAAATTAAAAATGTTTACATGAGCACCCTCAACATTTTATTTCTGATAACTACATAATATTTAAGGAAAATTGAAGCTATTAACAGTGAAGCAACAGAATCTAAAATAAGAACAAATTAGTAACTAAAAGCTCCAAGTATCTTATTAATATTGTAACTTGCAATATTAATAAGATAAGTGGAGCTTTAGTTTCTAATTTGTTCTAATTTTAGATACATAATATTTGATGCATAACTTGTCTGTTATTTTATTTGTTTTAACCAATTTATCTCGAAACACTGGAATGTCATTCATAACGGATAGCCTGAGTATCTCATGCCAATTCTTACATGGTTCTGTGCTTACTTCTTACGCCTAATGATTAAGTATCCTGAAGTTTTGCGAGTGGATCTTTGCAGTGTTTACTTTCTTTCATCTGGAAAAACAAGGACAGATTTTTCAACTCCGATATCCCACAGAACAACCCATTGTACAAGTTCTTAGAATCACCACCAGAGCAGTCTACGGAAGGATCAACCTCCACAAACAAACTCAGTAGATGTCCGGTTAATAATGGAGGAAACTAGTCTCTGAAAAATGTTCTGGGAAATTTAAATAGTCTTGTTTAGTGTCATTAATCGACTCATTTTTCTATTTTAACCTCTTGAGCGATGGCCATTTAAAACGTCCGCGAACCGAGAACTGCTAGCATTTAAATTGATAAATGTGCTTCGTATATACACAGCTGTATTTTGTGTAAATATTCAGTTATTTTAATGAAACAAAAACTGGTATAAAACTCGTTATTTGCAGTATAAATGTACGTCATCAGCAAAGTTGAGTTGTATTTACAAAACGTTGAAATGGCACAATTTTGTTTCACTGTGGTGAAAAGTCAACTTTGCTCTGTCGAATGCATCTAATATAAGTTCTCGGAAAGATACAGTAAAGAAACACCCATTGTATGTGTGGCTTATGCGTCAGCATACTGTGTAATAAAGCACTACTGCATGTGTGGTCTCTTGAGTCATCAGAATAGATCAACATTGCAACTTTTGCTTACGCAAGTTTCGTAACTTAGTACAGTCCGTGTCTTTCTTTGTTGAAATACATACGTATTCTTTCCTGCTTGTAGCTGAAGGGAGAAGTGGTATAAAAAGGTGTTTTTGCACCAACTGGATATAACCATATACAATTGTTTGGGGATTTGGACAGCTCTCTAAACCCACACAGGACAATGACCGACCTTGACTGCCGACTATTGTTGTTGTAGTGTTTAACGCCCGCTTTTACTACTACGGCACCGCAGGCGGTGACACTGATGATACATGAAGATGGAGCACCGGTGGAATGAGATGGCGGGGGAAACCGGAGTACCCGGAGAAAACCCGCCCTGACGCCGCTTCGTCCACCACGAATACCACATGCGGGTCCCTGGGATCGAACCCGGGCCGCCTAGGTGGTAGGCGAGCGCGCTAACCGCTCGGCCACGGCGCCGCCAACTGCCGACTATAAATAGCTCGCAGCCTAATTGAACAATACCACATTGGGGGTTGAAAATCCAAAACCCCTGCACCCCTCAGACTTCAAGGAAAACATTATCCTAAAAGGATACCACCAACAGCAAAGAAGTCCCGCCCATCTCCAAGTGTTTCGTGTGCCGCAAGAAGGGAATTCGCGAATGTGGAGATGTACCGTACCCTTGTGTGTTTATCCCTGTTTTGAGGTAAATCACTGCAGAACGAACATATTAAGGTAAGCCAATAAAGTATATAGACCTTACTAAAATGTTTCATAAAGGGAAAGTTATAATAAATTGAGTTGGATAAGGGATAAATAAGGGTTAAATGCTTAAACGCACATGACCCCCATATCGCTCATCCGTCATTTTAAATGGACGTTATTTCACGTCGATATCCCTCAAGAGGTTAATGTGATTTCAACAATATTGTCATGAACTTCCAATATTATTAGTGTCATGGCGTCTTCGGCCCAGGTATTGCTGGTGATAGTTGGCAGTTGGTGGCCTGGGTTCTGCCGATAGCAGGAATGGGCCATACAGAAACAATAGCTATTGTGTGCCGTTTTCCGTCTAGACTGTTCCTCCTTAATTCATTCTCGAGCATTCCACTTCCAGAACTCTCTCATTGTGTCAGGCACTATATAAGGGACTCACTCATGCCCAGAGATGAAGTTGTTCTTGTAGTGAAGTGTTGTTGTTGTAGTGGACTGTGGAAGCTAGTTAAACGTATACAAAGTGTTACAAAGTGGACAGTGCCTGTGAATTGTGCCAAGAGCACTTCAGTGCAAGTTGTATTCTGATAGTTCTTTATTATGATTCAATTTGATAGCTGTTCTGAGTTTGCACAAGTGATCTAAGTGCAATATTAGTGCTATGCTAACTGACTAGAAGGCAATAAAGTGTGATTAGCAGTAACTGGTTTTTCATTTGTTGCATTAATATAATTGCCATATATGTTTGCTATGGTGAGACAAATGTATGAAATGCTGGTATTTGTAAACAACAATCACAGTTGCTTCTAAAGTATTTATGCAATCTTATGTTGATTTATTTTTAAAGGTTGAATGGTAACCTTCAAAGTAAAACTGGAAACAGGAATACTGCTGCTGATTTGACTGATTTACATAAGATTATGTAAGCAAATGGTAGGAGTGTGATGGGTGCTTTCTGCTGTTACCAAGCAAACCACTGACTTCCAGTTCTTGTTTACTGTTTGCAGTGGTTATTACCCAATGTTGCAAAGCTGTCTCCAAAAGTGTATTTGTAGCATTCACTAATTTTAGTAAATAAAATGATGTATTCCTTTTAAGAAGCATATTTTAGTTTAGACATTGGAGATGCCATGGAAGATTCATCAGAAAATAGCCAGAAGAGAGACAGATTCTTTACTTTGGGATCACTTTTGGACTTGTTACCGAAAAGATGGACAGAAGTGTGGTTATAAGCAGATCGGGATTGTGAGCATTTACTGCAAGCTAAGTTGAAAGGTATTAACCGAAAACTCAGCATTTCAAATGCTAGTGGAAGCAATGCCCTAATACGCAAGAACTGCACTGTCCACTCATGTTGCTAATGGGAGACGGCAGATTATGAATGATCTCAATATTTACTTGCTAGGACTGGTAGTGTTTAACGCTCACTTTTGCTACAGATATTTACTTGCACAGTAATGTTTAGGATCCCCAGTATTGGACGAATAACCCTGCAACAGCAGGGAAAATTAAAGTATTTGGTGTACCAAAGATCAATCTTCTAAAAATAAAAAGTAATAAACAGAAGAATTCGTACATGCATTCCCATGATGGTTCTATTACTCTATTCTTCTGCAGAGCTGGTAATGTATGACAGCGGTCGGCAAGTATCGGACATATCCCTTTTAGACAGACTTTTTTTGTTGAAAAATTGCAATCTGATGGATGTAATACCCTATAATTTGGATGGAGAACTAGGAAAAAATAAGGAAAAAAAATATTCTGGAGATAGTTTTCACAACAATGCCCTAACACGATTGTACAGGTCAGGATTTATTTAATTAATTATCAGGAAAATAATTTTTCTTTGTTTTTATTGCTATTCAAATGGTATGTGCCCAGTAATTGTGTGTTTAGATTATCTACCTCAAAACTACATGAAGGCATCATTCAGATGGTATTACACATTTTGAGATAACAATAAAAAAATTAAATACTATAAACGTTGCTATAAAAATGAAAAAAATTACATACAGTAAAAGTTGCTCTAAAAATGAAAAAATTGCATACAATATGAAAATGAAAACATATTTAATACAATCAGTATAACATTTTTAGCATTTATGCCTTTTGATGAACAGGAATTCTGGAATGATGAGGTTCCCAACCTTCATATTCCTCATCGCTTGAAAAATCACTAAGATCACAGTCTGATTCCTCTAACAGCTTTCTTATCTCTTCATTCGAGAGACCTATGCAAGCAAAATACTTGTTTTAGTACACCAAACTGGCATTTACATTCTCAATACGAGAACAAGTAAAATAAACAAACTCGATTTTCAGGCTACAAAACCGCTCACGCAAAGCCGAAGTCACATGATTGTGCTAGTACAAATTTGAGCGCTTAGTACAACTCAAAAATTCAAATATATGGACATTACTTGATATATTTACCACTTTAAATGAATAAGGAACAGATTTCACTATCACAAATAATGAAATTGTATAAATACATCGGTAAAATTGCTTACTTACCACGATGCGCCATGCTGCTTTTGTGTAGACCAACTTCTCTGATTTCTCCTGCCATCTACTGACGCAAAAGACAAACAAAAATAACATTGCAACATAGGGCGAAACACACACAATTGCTGTAGTCTGATCTGAGCCAGAAAAAAGCTGTGGATCGACTGCAAAAAAAATAAAAAACTAACTTGCACAATCGTGCGGGTACAATTCGAAAGGGTTATGACGTATGAGCGGGCAAACGATGATGGAGCACTCTGTGAGGAGAAGACATGAGCAGTGCAAATACAGCAGCAGTAGGCACATGTAGTGCTGTGGCGGTTCGTATTGTTTTGTTACTAAAAGTAATCTAATTCTAGATGATTCAGAGTCCAATATCAACTGTTAGTTTATGATGAGTTAGAATTGATATTACTTTTGTTAATAATAAACACATTAACTGGGGGTTGATACAGTGACGCAACTTCCCAAGAGTCCTGGACAATAGCTACTACATTATGTTTAACGAGCTTGAGTAACATTATATAAATATTGGCATGTTTTTCGTGTTTACTATAGCTGAAGAGAGGCCTTCATTAGGATAAATAAATAGAGACAGATGGATGCACGGTTGGATGGGTAAATAAATAGATGGACCGACAGATGGATAAATAAAAAGAAATTATTCAATTAATTTTAAGTTTCCCAACAAAGGTACCAAATCCTGTCTGTGCTACTGGTTTCTCAACTTGCACAATTACACAGTGCAAAGGCTGCTACTGTTCTGTGGAGGGGTAATGCCCGACCCTCCCCTACTCTGCTCTTTGACGCAAGTGTGCTGAGGAAATAGAAAACCTTCTCTGTGGAACGATGTTACAGAGCCATAGACCTGCAGATCATTGATGTGACATGTACTGCCCGTCCAACTTTTGCATTCTAAACTATTCTTTCTAATTTCGATAAAATAAGCCATTGTAATTAGCTGGTTATGATGCTGAACATACCTAAAGATAACAGGTGTATGGCCAGGGACTGAGAAGTAATCATTTCCTCCACGAGTTTGGTTTGGCTGATCTTGGCAATCTGTATCATCATCCACTTGAAGAGGCCTCCACCAGTATTCTAACAGTGCTTGGAGCAAAAGGTTTCCATAATTCACTGAAAATACAAATTTACAGTGAAATATAAACAGTTGAGTACACATATGTAAATTCATTCAATCATTTAACTTACTGCTTTATCAGTTCATGCAAAGCGCTACAATCATTACTTCCAATGTTTAATTTTTTATCAGATCTATGTAAGCCTTAAACTAAATGACAACTTAAGAGATCGCTAAATTTAACACCAAACTGCTTTACTTTGCTCGTCTTTATTGATTTTCCCAAAAACCAAAGAAGAAATACAAATACTCCTGATCATAACTGGGCAGCAATACAGACATAAAAATGTTTACCTTTCTGATCAACACTGTCATTTGGGGCCAGTCCAGCCTCTTTTGCTGATACCCAAGCAGAGAAACAGTCATTTTCATCTTGTCCAAGGTGAATGGTAAGCATCTGTGTAAACAGTAATGCCACTATATGTTTCAAATACATTTTTCTAATGAAATAATTATTATATCACAATATCTTTCTTAACCTTTTTCCTCAGATGAAAGTACAGTCTCTCCTCCTGCTGCTGAATCCAATTTTCTATCAGAAATTTTACCAACAAATGAGATATTAGTGCACTATCTGAAGTGAACTTAACTCATTTTCTGGCATGTGTGTTTATATAACATGTGCTGGTTTGTATTCCAAACCTGAGAGATATTTCAGCTTGTCCTTGCAACTCAATATTTCTTTAACGAATGTTTCCTTTAAGATATGTATTTCTAGTTCTTGTGTTGCAGTAAACCCTCCATAACCAGCAAGCACAGTGACCAAATGGTTCAGTCAAGAGTAAGGACTGAATTTCGGCACTGCTGGCAAGGAATGACTGGTTCGGTAAATCCTGCATGGAGTGTTTTCATCATTGAACCATAAGGCACAGATACCTTGACAGCAAACCTAACAGGAAAACATTCAGTTAGCGATAACAAACATGAGGACAAGGTGACATGGACTTCCAGCACATCTCATTATGCATTGAATTTCTTATAAAATGAGAAAAACCTGCTTCAGACATTGTTGTTGGATTTAACCGTCAATAAACTTGAAGAAATAACATGTTCAATAGCAATGGGAACCCATACAATGTTTATATCATTTAAATGAATTATGTCTGATTTGAGAGGGTCAACATTAGTCAGTGATGTAATCTCCAAATATTGGGAAGCCAGGCAGAGAATGATTTTATTATTAACTCCAGAGCATTAAACACACGCATGCACACACATACATTAGTCAGTGACAATTATTACAAAGTTAATCCAGAAACTAATTTCCAATGGCCGAGAAAGATAACAAAAAGCATCAATAAATACAAAATATTTATTAAAATATTTATATACTTTGTTCAGTCCTTTGAGTCAGTAGAAGGGGGAGATTAACCTTCCACTGTCTCAAAAGACAGTGAACAAAACATATGCATAGAAATTCACTATTTCTCAAGTAACCATCATTATTGAAGCATTTATCATACCAGTGCACCAATATTTCTATGCCCACGTCATAGAAGTTAATGTCTTTATCTCAGCATTGTGCTGGGAACATTTTCCTGCCTGAAAGCACTTCATGAGATGGAAGTAATTTGGAACAAGTTTGGGACTGTAGCGTGAATGGTCAAAGATGTGCTAGTTCTGTGAAATTGCTTACTCCACAGTTTCCATCACATCTGGCATTGCCAGGGACAGTTAGCCACTATGGTATCCACCACTGTGCAATAACTACTGCCATCACAAGACTGAAACTGCACTGTATTATTCCCATATACCACTTCTCCACTGCTGTGCATGTGCATTCCCATCTGACTACCCATACCATTTCTGGATCCATTTGAAACTTAAGTTTCTGGATGAACCACATACTTTGTTTTTCCATTCAATCATTTTTTAGCTTGTTTAATAAAGTTTTAAGTGTAAATAGTAAGAAACTCTATAACTTGAAATTACTGTTACACTTAGGCTTGTTATTTCAATAACAGATTGTACAAATGTATTATCTACATTTAGAACTTCAAGCCATCACAAATTTGTCTGTTCAATTAATTCATTTTACTACTAATATAAAAGATGCTCATGTTGCCTTTTCCCAAATAAAATAATCTGCTACGGTAAATCCATGCAATTTATTTAATATCATCTCCCAATTATGCAACCGATGCTCATTTATGTAAGTTTTCTTTATGTAATGTACTGTTTTTTCACAATTTGTTGGTTATACACCCTGATTCTGTTTTTGCTTCATTAACACCCACTGGCTTTGATATTAGTTTTCCTGCCTTGAATTGATTACGCTTGTTACATTTTCTAATAGCTTACCAACAGTATATGATCCCTTATGGTTTAGATGCAGACCATCCTTGACAAGACATGTGCAATATAAATATTTGTCTACACCAACACAGTGTAATTGCATGCCCATTTGATATTTTCATTTACTAATCTGTTGAAAGTTAAAATTTTGATCATATCTTTAATTACACTATTCACTGCAACTACTGCCTTTTAAAATTTTTCCTTAGTGCTGTTTACAAGTTTATATGTATCCCCTAATATCTCATCAGGGTTGTTAACTTTTCTAAGATTATTGCTGCCTACAAGGAGAATTACTACCTTCAGAATTGTTTTGGGTAGTTTTCATAATCACACTGATTTGTTTACCTTTTTTCCTAGCTGTCCAACACTAACACCTATATGAATTTTTGTGCAGATGCACATAAGGCTAACTTGGGTGAGCATAGATTTCCTATGTGCATTTTTTTAGTTTTATTATAGTTAATTTGGAGTACAGTTTTCTGAGCCTCACAATCCAACCGATGGAGCTTTTCGTTTATATCCCAAATTTGTAAGCTATCAAGACATATATCATACATATTACGGAAGAAAGGATCATTTGTATAAAATTAAAGGTAGAAGGCACAAAACCGACGTAGGAAAGTTCTCCTTTGTTAATAGAACCATTGAGGAATGGAATGAATTACCTGTAGCAGTCTTTCAGGGCTGTCCTTTATCTGTGAAGAAATTTTCGAAAAATATCGTAAATCAAGTAAATGCTGTGTAATTTACTATAAAGATTACGCAAGTGTATTTTTGACATTTATTGAACTGATGGTGAATACTAATGCTAAATTTAATTTGGTTATAATTAATGAATGTTAATTAGTATTTAGTGCATTTCATCTTATATTTTTATTATTGTTCTTTATTGTATTACTATTGTTTGTGCACTTTGTTTGTAACCTTAATTTGTACATTTAACTCTGCCACCGGGTAATACCCATTCGCAGAAAATATATACATACATACATACATTAGTGTAATCCAGGTTTCCAAATCTATCTTTGAGGCCCCAACGTATCCCTCTGATACCAAAATTATAGACGCTTAAAAAAATATAATAATTTAAAAAATTAAGCATTCAAATATAATAATAATGATGATGATGATGATGATGATGATGATGATAATAATAATAATAATAATAATAATAATAATAATAATAATAATAATAATAATAATAATAATAATTAATAATAATAATATTGAACAGAGAAAATGAACACAAAGAGGGTAGCTTTGCGAGTTTGAATAGTGGAGTATTTTTTAACATTTTCATAGTGTGGCATCAGTCAGATAATGAACACTCACTTGTGACTAGTATGTTGAAGGGAACAGATGTAAAATTTGTTAGAGTGCCGAAGTACGTTAAAACCCATGGACACAAAGTGACCATCGTAAAGCTTATTTATATGCATAGTGTTATTTGGTTGGTGAATTATATGATGACATGCGTATATTGGTCGGCAATGTCTCAAATGAAAGACTGATGCTTTATTAAAAGATGTTATAATCAAAATTTGTGTCCTCCTTTCAAAACCACTCACGCATACCAGGAGAGAGAGAGAGAGAGAGAGAAATCTCATAGCGTCTATTGGCAGCAAAGGGCAGATTCAAAGGAAGTTTGAGACATTATCAGGTGGCAGGAAGCATTGTTGCTTCAAACAGTTAACATTTGACAGACAACACTATGTAATCTGCTTTAAAGTTCACCTCGAGAAGCAAAGTAAAATATTGCTTCACCTCTGTGTTTATCATTCGCTCTCCGCAATACTGAATCTATTACAATATGATACACATCTTTGTCTTACTCCTCTATTTAAAGGTATAGGCTCAAAGATATTACTACCATGGATGACCCTGCAGTTTGGTCATTATTAATTAAACTAGTTTTGTTGATACACCATTTTCATGTAATGCAGTCCACATTGCATAAAATGCTCTTTTAAAATCAATAAACACCAACAACAGAGGTGAGTGAAATTCCTGGGTTCTATAGTTTGTAATGTGTTGTGATTGACACATGCTCTGTGAGGTCTAAATCCAGCTTGTTCTGAACATAATAAATCCACTAAGATCCTAGACAGGTATTGACTAACTATTCTTGCAATTAATTTGTTTATTACATTCAGCAGTGTTATTCTTCACCAGTTCTGCTATTCTTTCAGGTCGCCTTATATTCATGTATCTCTTTTACTAATGTTGGTTTATATATTTTATTGCTGAACTTGCTGAGGGATACTTTTACTTTTCTTTACCATCTTCAAATATAGCTTCAGCATTACATTTAGATTACCAGATGTTGAGTATTACATGAATCATTAGGATGTCTTATCACTATTACTCATGTTATTAGAAACAACAGACCAGCTTATGTATGTAGAGGGAGCAGCTCATTGCAATCCTGTCTGGGTAATGATCTATGATAGAAGACCCTGATAGAAGACCCTAAACAAAGATTTCAGAACAAGCATATGTTGTAAAAGTGAAGCATTACTCTCAGTACTTTTCAGGTGACTTGTGGCACTTAATGCACTGCAACATAGTTGAGAGTGTTAGTCTTGGCACTTTACACCAGTGTGTGTGTGTGTGTGTGTGTGTGCATGTGCATGCGTGTGTGTGTGTGTGCGCGCGTGTGTGTGTGCGCGCATGTGTGCGTGTGTGTAGTTTACTCAACTGCAATATAATAGTAATGACTTGTTTTTTAAAATGTGTACTACTCAAGGCATCTTTCCGTCAGCCGCCAACCCCAACCTTGCCTCCTAACCTTGACAACTTAACCACTACAAAAATAATGAAATCCCTCTGTCGAGTCTATGATCTTCGAGATACAGCATTCAATTTCTAGTGTCAGGAGTGGGGTGTGGTAATACTTTGTGATGTCGGTTGGTGAGTTCATGAATCAAACATTTTCACCTTGGGAGATCTGTACCTAGAAGGTGGCACAGCAGCTGGCAGTGGATGAGAGATTGACTCCGTTTCAAGGAGGAGTCAAACTATAGGGACTACGGCAACATTGACACAGGCATCAGGGAAGGTGAATCGGTGAGTCCTTGCTCAAGTCCATGCCTAATATTTATCCTAGCCTTTTACCAATGCTTGAAGTGTCTAGTACCAAGGAGAGAAATTCAGAAAACAGGCTAGCAATTTTTTACGTGTCATGAATGCGCTGAAGTTGATACACCCTTTTAAGGGAGATAAGGAATGTCTAAGAGTTTATAGACTTAGCATTTGAAGTGTTTGACCCTGTAAACCATGCTAAATTGCTAAGTTTGTTCTAACTAAAATTATGTGAACCTAGAACAGCAATCACTCAAGAATATTGAGAAAATTAGGAGGAAGTGATAAGATGTCTTAAGAATGTATATTCTGAGAAATGTACATTACATTTTCATTCCATTCAATTTACTTTTGCCTGGCAAAGTAGTAGTAGTCCTGTTACTCCTCTGGGAAGCATAGGGCCTTGGTAAAACCACGCCAACAGATTCTATTGTTAGCCAGATCCTTAATATCACTCCAGTTTTTCCCCATACTTTCAGCCTCTGTTCTGACTGTATTGTACCATGCTATTCTGGGTTTGCCATGTCTTCTGTTTGTTCCATGGGGGTTTCATTCAAAGGCAGCTCTTGTTACATTTCCTGTTTCCCTTATAAGTGAGCGGCCAATCCATCTCCATTTCCTATGTTTTATTTCTTTTGTGATTTCATGTTGATCTGATATTTTACACATATCTTTATTTGATATAGTTTTTGGCCATCATATTCCTAAAATGAATCTTAAGCTTAAGCTTCTATTTATACAGTCGCTGCAATGGAAATCTTTACATGGTAACATGGTTTTATTTTTAACTTCTCCGGAAAATTACTACTTGGTCATATTTCTCTTAACTTGTATCAGTTTCATGAGTCTCCTAGGCAATGAGTCAGCTAGATTTTCAAAACAATTTTTGTCCATTTTCACCCATTTCTTCAACACCTACTGCAGCTCCTTAATATTTGATGGTTGCAGCTCTTCCATTTTATCTTTCATTTGATCCCAACCATTTTCTATCGGATTTAGGTCAGGAGAGTTAACAGGCCAGTCAAGTAAGTATACAGGTATATTATTGTCTTTCAGGAACTTCTGAACCATCTTTGTTCTATGAGCAGGGGCACCATCATGCATAAAGTACTGAAACTGATGAATTGGCCAAAAGTGACCAAATGCTGTTGCAATACTTCTAAATAATTATTTCCTTTCATTGTTACGTTGTTAGGGAGAAAGTACAAGGCCATCTTTACCATAATTACCACTAAAAGCACCCCATACCATCACACTTTCTGGCAAGTTGTATGAAGGAGAATCTGGCATGTACATCTTCATCTGATCCTCCTCCTTTAGATATAATACTTTCCAATTATGTAAATTCTTTGAACTCTTCTATTTTACCTCCATCCAACATAACATTATCTTCCACTGTATTATTTATCCCCATTTCTTTTGTTTTATGTATATTTACATTCAGACCAGCTACTGATGCTAATTTATTTAAATCTTGTAATTTTCCATTTATGTCTGAGAACTGTGGGCTAACATACAGATGTCATCTGCATATTCCAATCTTTCATTTAAGCCCCATTGTATACCTCAAGTCTTTGCTAGGCAAAAGAAATCAGAATCTATTCTACATTGGATCCAAAGGATTCAAACCTTGGGTTCTAAGTTTAGAGAAAGTGCATTAATGGGCTGTAGTGAGAGACAGAGTGATAGGCTAAGAACCAAGGCCTTTATTCAAAGAGAATTCAAACAGTAGTTCAGAGTGGGATCGAACTCAAGGATGTTGATAAAGTGGCCAAAGCAGCGCTACAGGAAGAGGCAGCTATGAAATCCAATTGGGAGTCAGTAAATCAGGGTAGTAAGAGTAATCACATGTTAAAGTGTTCTAACTGTGGGAGTCTGGGGCACACTATGAATAAGTGTTATTTAAAGCAAAAGACATGTTTTCTTTTTTGCAGGGCTCGTGGCAGGAATGCAAATGAAGATGATGTGGAGAATGGAAAGCCTAATGACATTCTTACTTCTAAGTGTTTGCATACTTCAAGAGGACATAAAGGGAAATTAATTAGGATGTAAGATAGAAAAGTATGACAACTTCTGTGAGCTGTATTATGAGAACATAGGTAAAATTTGTTTATCCAATACTAGGTGGAGTATAGTTATGTAGACTTAAGAGAAACTGATGGGGAGGTGAACATGCTGCAACAATATGTCAGGCTTGCTAACCAGTTATGTGCAAACTCTCATTGTGTAACTGGACTGATTGTGCTCACCTTAAAAAAATGTTAAAACAGGGCTATAGGTGTAGCAAAATTCAGAAACCTGCTCAAAGAAATTATAGGTTGTAGAGGATTTGCAAAGTAAGCAAGGTGTCCTAAATTTTGTAAGAACAATCAGTAGAATACTACTTGGAACAATGGATGAAGACGATGCTCAATCTATAAGGAGAGAAAAAGTTGAATGAAGAAAATTTGCAGGATAAAACGTAATTGGTTAAAAAGGATGTTTCAGCTGTAAAGTCTACCTTAGGGGCTTTGAATGAAACAATAGGCGATATATATAATGAAAAACTGTTAAAGGGTTAATAAAAATTAAAAATAAACCGAAAAATTAAAAGCTGAAAAAAGACGTAGGTTTGATGCTTTACAAGGGAAACTTTTTGTTACAGATCATATACCCAGAATAAATAATGCAATTCAATGTTTGTGAAGGCTTCCACGGTCGATATCCATTATTTTTCTTAGGTTTTCTGGTGTAGGCCACATCATGTAGGCATTATTGGCCCTCCTAATATGAATAGAAATATTGGTGGGGGGGAGCGAAGAGTATAAATTAGGATGTACAGATATTTTCCTTCACACATAGCCCAAGAAATAGCAGGCCACATGACCTGCGAACCGTCAGCAACCAACACCTACCTATAGGAGAAACAGCTTACTGGCAGTTCCCAAGAATTCAATATGGCCGACATTACACCAAAAAGCAGTACTGCCAACCTACATAATAAAACCATTACTTCTAACCTCAAATATCACAGGGTTAAAGTAACATATTTTCAAACAATAATAATCCTTAAATACTGTTATCACAAAACACATGAACCTACTCTAAAACAATTCAAAACAAAACCATGCACACACGAGCAATATAGTGGCATTCACAGATTAATACGGTGTCTAAACAGAATCTTGTTTTAAAATCTATTGGTTGGCTTCTCTGCAACATGTTAAAAAGCAAGGGCTTCTGTGGCAACATAACGCATGCAATAAGATCAACTATGGCCGTAGTTTTATAATGGTTATATTTTACGAACAGATGGCAGTACTAATGCAACCTATAGTGGACACAGTTTATCGGCAGTTCCCAAGAGTTCAACATGGCTGACATACTAAACAGCAGACGATATTATCCCAAAAGCAGTCCTGCCAACATACATAATAAAGGCATTTCTAACCTCAAATATTACAGGGTTCAAGTATCACGCTGTCAAACGATAATAATGCTTGAACATTGCTACCGCACAAGACAGAACATACTCACCTTCGGCAAATCTTGTTCTGCAATAATAATTTCGCATAAAATCACTTCCGAGTGCTAAATATCATAATATATTAATTATTATTTATTTATGCCAACAAACTTACTGTTGGTGTTTTTAAACACACAAGCCGTGTGTGGGCAAAGTTTAAGAGGTAGAACTGGAACTTAAAAATTCGATGCATCGAATTTTTAAGTTCCAGTTCTACCTCTTAATCATAATATATATTTAATGCATTACTGTGCAGCCAACACAAAAATAACAACAGTAACTACAACTGCATATACTGCTCCAAAAGAATTCAAGACAAAATCACGCAAATATGAGCAGTACGTCCACAGATTAATTAATTAATACAGCGTCTAAACAGTATCTTGTTTTAAAATCTATCGGTTGGCTTCTCTGCAATGGGTTCATAAACAAGGACTGCTGTGGCAACATAACAGATGCAATAACGCTAGCTATGGCTGTAGCTTCACCATGGTTATATGTTACAAACAGTTGGTGGCACTAATGCAACCTAATGGATGGAATATCACCAAATATAACCAGACTGCACCATAATGAGGGGAAAGTATCACAGTTGGTTTTTGGGGTATTCTAACAAGCTGTTTCCTTTATGCATGACACGGCCTACACCAGAAAACCTAAGAAAAGTAAATAATGCAATTGTCTACATTCACAGAAATCTAGACATTCTCGTGAATAGTGTAGTTAGTACTGAGAAGGGTATCCAACCAGAAGTTGTGGCACCAAGCAAAGTACTTCAAACATTGGACAAAGATTACCTTCATTTTCCTAATCATCTGACTTAACCTTTCACCATGAGCAAAGACTCATCTAATGAGCAAAGTGTGTGATTTATATGTGTAAGTTAAGGAATTTACCATGTGTGATTTTTCCACTGGTGGAAAGAGGTACTTTTGATTCTTTCAAAGTTATACCTCTGCCTATGCCATCAAGAAAAGGTGAAAAGTATCTGTATGTGGATACAGGAAAAGAGGTACTAAGTATTGACAGAGCTAGGCAAAACTATTTCTTGATGAACTTAAGTGATCTATCAAAATGTAAAATGTTGAATAAGAGTTCATTTGTGTGCAAACAAAACCACCCTATATTGTCAATTCACATGCATGATAACTGTCGTGAAACAGCTACACATGGTATCATCTCAAATAACTAACAATGAATGATTATAGTTAGTTCCAAGTGTAGATAGTGTTACCATACTGTGTGCTAACAGAGATTCCTTGGATGTTGTATTGAAAGGTTTAGGCAAACTAAGTATAGCACCAGGTTGCAAAGGTTATGGTAAATCAGCTGTATTATTAACTGAATTAACAGGGTTCAATTTTAGTGCAAACCTGTTTGGTAAGGATCTGTTTTCAAAGCTTTGAAAGCTTGTGGTGGAAGCACCATGAAACATGTCGGCAGCATTTAAGAACTTACAGCAATTACTAAGATAAGTAAAGCTCTTAGTCTCTAAGTTGGTTATTATTTTGGATTATGTTACTTCACTGTTAATAACTTCAATTTTTCATTCAATTAGAGTGCAGATGTTATGAGGAACTTTGTTTGAAAGTAAACTGGACTACAATACCTTTAAACAGTAGCTTTGAACCTGTTACTTCACATTGGTACGAACTTAAATTAGCAAGTTTTAAAGTTTCTGAAATTGAGAAGTTAATAAAAGGACAGGAATGGAAGCAATCTCATGAGATCTCACACCATAATTACTCAATTTTTGTGTATCTATGTATACTTATAACTTTAGTTGTTCTGTATATGACCTACAAACCTTAGTATAACTGTATGAGGGGAAGTATCACTAAGAAAACGGTAAAAGCAATTACCGAGGGGAATGGTTCAGGTAATGTTGTTAATATAAAAATTCATACAAGCAATGATAGTCTGGCAATAGCACAAGAGGAGATACTTCTGACTCCTTTAGAGCAAGTACAAGATCACCAGGAGGAAGATGGCACCAGTAGTGTAAGGAGATCACAAAGACTCCAAAACTTAAAAGCTACTTCTAAATTTTTCTGCACTAAGTTCAATCGAGGTGTAAACTGAACTTCTCTTGGGGAGGGGCAGGGGAGAGGTGTTATGTTCATATTATTCATGTACTTTTTTTACTAATATTGGCTTATGTATTTTATTGCTGAACTTGCTGAGGGATACTTTTACTTTTCTTTACCCTCTTCAAATATAGCTTCAGCATTATATTTAGATTGTCAGATGTTGAGTATTAGATAAATCATTAGGATATCTCATCACTATTACTCGTGTTATTAAAAATAACAGACCAGCTTATGTATGTAGCAGGGGGAACCAACTCATTGTAATGATTGTGATACAGAGAAATCCAAAACATCCCAACTGCTGTGTGGTGTTTTTCCACTGCACACACAGAAACAATAACACGCAGCTGTTGTACACAAGGTCACATGGTTGGTTTTCTCTGCTCTGAAAGTGCAGTATAGAGCTGATGCTGATATGTGGTTGAGTTATTACCAGTGTGCTTTATTTATTTGTTCTGTGCTTAGTCACAAGGTTTATTATGGCCCAGCATTTCTTTTCTACTGCACAGTGTGTAGTTATGATTTGTATGTGTTAAATCAGCTGGCCAAGTGAAAGTGTGATTTGCAGAAAGATTTCCAAGTGTAAAAGTTCCAGGCTGTACAACAATCCAAGAACTTTACAATAAATTTCAGGCCACAGGAAGTGCTCAGACTCGGAAATCTAAAAGATGGCATACGGTTCTTTAGTCAATTGCTGTACCGCACCCTTATAATTATAGTTATACAACAAAACTTGCATAATCCAGTGAACTAATAACACATCTAATGACATTTCAGAATAAGGATACTGATAAACAATACAATGCATGCACTCACATGACTTTCTCTACTCTTATACTAACTATTCTTGCAAACTCTTATTCCTCTATCTTCTTCATGTTAGTCAAGATAAACATTTGCAGAAATTATCTTACTGCTGATTTTCTTGTAGGTGCAAAGAGAGTATAGGAATACAGTGGCCAGTTTCAGCATCTCCTTTACTAACATTGGTAAGTAAAGCCTTTAAAACTAGTTTTAAAAATGTTGTATGGTTTCATCCGTGCAGTTCTATGACAGCAGCAGTCGGCGATGAGTGCCAAGGATGCATACAAGCAAAATACAGCGCAGCCAGTTCAGAGTCTTTTGGACCACCTGTTACAAGACGCTAAATGAAGATTTCAAAACAAGCGTATATTGTAAAAGTGAAGCATTACTCTCTATAGTTTTCAGATGACTTATGGTGCTTCATGCAAAAACTGCTGTATGGCAGTGACAGAGTCGATTGTGTCAGTCTTGGCACTTTACGCCAATCTGTGTGTATAGCTGACTCAACTGCAATTATAACAGTAATGATTGTTTTTTGAAATGTGTATTACTTGAACTTCACCATCACCTGCCAAAATCTACCTTGTCTCCCAACCTTGACAACTTAATTAATAACAAAATCCCTCTGTTGAGTCTACGATCTTCGAGATATGACACCTTGGTAATTTAACAATTAAGCCCTCCTTTCATTCCATGGGAGCCTGTTATCCAGGCTTCTTTTATTATTGGATGTATTAATTTTGGGATAGCGCTTGGGCAAGACTTAATAACTGTGATGGTAGATTATCTGGACCTACAGCTTTTCCATACTTCAATTTTAATATTACTTGTTTTATTTCAGATATTGTTGGCACCTTCACATTTATTTTCAGTTCTTGTTCTGCCATAACTTTTACGGAGTCCTCACTTGGGAAACCTTACATCTTTCTAAAATATTCATCCTATCTAGCCATTTGGTGGTCCACAGAAGTGAGGAGATCCCCTTGTTTGCTTTTTAATGATTTGGCTTCCCTACCCAACATTTTTATTACGCAAATGTTTAGTTATCTTGTATAGGACTTTTGTGCTCTTTGTATCTGCTACTTTTTGCACTTCCTTGGACAAATTTTCTACTCAGATCCTTTTAGCTTTCTTCACTGACCTCTTCACAGCAGTATTTGCTACCTTATATTCAGCTCTTAATTGAGTTTTTAATATTCTCTTTTGTGCCACTGATAAATTTATTTTAATTTATATGCGCTCTGTGATCCTACTCTACATTTCTTCTATAATCTGTTGTTTCCTTCATGCTTTTCGTTTGCCAAATCACTTATAGTTTTCCATCCATTTTGTTTTTTTATTCTGTTTTGTCTAATTTCAATTTCTTTCTCTATCATTTCTCCTGGTCTTATGTATTCTGTTTCACCTTTTATCTTGATGCTCAATTTTGTTCTTCTGGTATCTCAGTTCAGATTTTGGTTATTTTAGTTGTATTTCTCCGACTAAAGAATGCTCTATAGCCAAGTCAGTGCCTCTGTATACGCAGACATCTAATAAAGATTTCTTCCACTTCTTAGTGATTGTAATTTATCTATTTGGTTTACTGCCCAGATCCCCTTGTGTGGAAACCATGTGCCTCCAATAATTATGCTGTTATTTAAACAAAATTCAATGAATCTTTCCCTGTTATCATCCATATTGCCTGGGCCATGTCTGCCCATGATGTTCTCTAGGTTTGTATAATCAGATCCAACTTCAGCATTGAGATGTCCCATTGCTATTATCATACCAGTTTTCTTTGTTTAAAAGTGTAGATAAACCGATAATAAACAGCATTTTTAACTTCCATTGTAGCCATTTCAATTCTATAAAACCAAAGTGGCCGATATACCAGGTAAGTCAGCTGCCCCTTATTTTCCAGTTTTATGCAATTTGCGTTTTATACCCTAACATGAAAACATCGGCCCCTATGCTACACTCTGTCCAAGTATTTAACATCTACATGTTAAACAGAATGTTTATTTCTGAAGTTCTAGGTAGCTCAGAACGAGCACATGATTTGTAAGTAATCTACTGTAGACAAGGTTCGAATACCGCACATGTGCTGTTTTTTTTTTTAGCATGTAATATTTACAAATAACATTGGTTGAACAATTATTGTGTTTAAAGCTGTTATTATTTTAGTCTGTAATTGTTTTATTTCAATTTTATGATATTGTTATATATGAAGACACCTCTCCTGGTATAGATGCTAAGCTGCTTGTGCATTGGCTGTTGCTTCTCCGTAGATCACAAGCAAATTAACATACTCATCTGTCAGATACATTGTGAAGGAATGGCACAAAATGTCATGCGACAGCATATGCATGAAGAATAGAGGGAGTTGGCATTCATAACAACACACTGCATCATACCAGTCCAACCTGCCAGAAGTCATTATATGTATTCTATTACAAAATGCAGATAACCTAAAACAATTTAAAGTGTAGATTCCTAAACCCTCAGACTTTAAAACTAGATTACTATGAATTCGGTTTCCAAGTTTTGATGAGCATTAAAAAATGTACAATGCTGAGATGCGAACCCATGTCCCTGGGGTTTAGCACACAGGACACAGTCATAATTCTATTCAACTATTTGGACACTTGACTGAAAGCACATTCTGAATCCAACCATTGAACCAGTATGCTAGGCACTATGCCACTGCCACCTCGCAATGTACCTTTTGTTTCATGACACATCCCATACTCCTGCCATGCCTGGTCACATTTGGACACACTCTTACATGTAGGGATTATTGAAGGTTGACATGATCAGTGCTTAAGTTGTTCTTCACATAATTAACATACTGTCTGTTTTCTTTTATTATTTGCAAATTTATAGTATGAAACCAACAATTTTTGTGTTCTGTTCAACATGCTTGTGTTGAAGTCATCCTGGTTTTGTACCTGAGAGATGTGATCCCACATAGAGTTACAGTATTTGTAATGTTAATGATTATCTTTATCATTATGATTATATAAAGCTGTCTTAAAATGATATGCAGTTTTACAACATTCAACAAGTTTCTTACTACTCATTTATAGATATTTGTGTTATAATTTAAACAGTGAGGACAACCTGTACTTACTAAAAGATGATGTTTAGTTTGAAGAACCATACAAGGCATACTGCAATTAACAGTAATTAAAATCAAAATTTTATCCCATTGTTCTACTCCTTCTTACTTTTATTCTGTCAAACACACATGATAAATGCCTCCCTTTCACTAATTATAAAATGTTTAATTTAAAGCCAATAACAGTGAAGTGGAAGAATAAACTGTCACTATGATTTTCATCTTACTTGTGTGACAGAACACATTTTCAAACTGTAGATTGATAGGACTTCAAGCCACTTTCTGCATCTGCGTGAAGACATCTGGCGGTGTGAAGAACTTCCTGAGGTAACTTAATAATAGAGTATTAAGACTCATAACTTATTGTTTTTATAGCATAGTTTTTTTTACCAAATGGAAAGTTTTCCACTTTGAAAGGATTGTAATAATTTTCCTTGCTGTTTCATTTCATAACTGAATGTCCAAAAATTTGCAGCAGTAGCTGATTATCCTACTTATTTTAGTTTTATGTACAAAAAATGTTCTTTTGTCCTTATTTCAAAATTTATTTTTATTTTTCCTGTAGGCTTTCCCAGAATCTAGGCAATCAACTTGAGAGATGCAGGAGTTTTTAAGATGTGGAATTTGGCACTTTACAGAGGCACTTGGTAGATTTTATAAGTTGTGCTGGTTATGTGGGACCAGAAAATTATGTTCTGTTCCTTGAATATTTTGGTAAATATATTTGTGCCTATTAATATGCGAGTTTACAGTACACTCTTCTTTCTTGAATACACACAATTTTGGAGATATCTCCTATGGCTCGTTTTCTTTTGAGCATATTGATCTTGTTTCTACTGGACCTGTGGTGAAACCGTTTAGTAGTGATGTGTTCTTAATCTGTTATACTTCTTTATCATAATAATTTTTGTTTTGCTTAGTGGAACCTTCAAGTCAGGGTGTTATGCAATTCAAAACCAAATTGCAGTGACAACAACTAAAATACTGTTGATTAGTAAATATGAGTGATATTGTAGAATGAAGTATCTTCCGGGCTGTTATGCCGTGGTCTGCTGGAGATCTGTCTTCCAGACGTTTCGTTTACAACTGCGGTAAACATCCTCGGTGGCGTTAAGTTCCAGGATACGCGCATCCTTGCATCTACCATACATTACCATGCCCGACTACAGCAAGAGGCTATTGAAATTTACAAGCACCCTAACAACTTTAATAAGAAGGAAGAGGCCTTAATTTTGGATTTGGTTTAAGGGCGCTCAACTTCTAGGTCATCAGCGGAAGAGGCCTTAAGATTAAACAGCAACTGGCATCTGGTCATAGAAAATAAAGAACATCATAAGAAGCAGGAAAGCAAGGCAAGCCAATCAGAAGAGACCAGCAGCATAAGAGAGATAGAACCCCCTCCACCAGCCACCACGCCTCTGCGTGCCCTGGGCCAATCATGGTATAAATGGTATAAATGGAGCGCCACAGACAGTCGACGCATCAGTCGCAGTGATACCTTCTACGAGGAGACTTAGACAATGCCACTGAGGATGTTTACCGCAGTTGTAAACGAAACGTCTGGAAGACAGATCTCCAGCAGACCACGGCATAACAGCCCATTCTACAATTTAGACGCTGGCCGTGAAAGCCTACGTAGCTTTAAGAGTGATATTGTAAAATAAAGCAGTTTTTTATATAGAATGCTTATAACATTAAAATAATAAATAGGAATAGTAACAAAAAATGGTTTTAAATAAGTAAATTCTTTTTACATCAAATATCTATTTTCTTGAACTTACATTGTCAGCATGGGATCTCCCATATAAATTTAAAAGGTACACACTGTGTTTCTGCTCCACGCCACAGCAGTTGCCTCAGCCAAACGCATATTGCACGTGACTGTGCTGCTTTAAGCATGTATAGAATTTTATATGGGATCTTATATGAGCCTTATAAAAGATGCTAGAAGGTATTATATCTGGTAACCACATTCTGGCTGATGTGAGAGTTCTGCCACTGTAATGTTTTCTTTCTGTTCCACCATGTGTGTGGATTCGTTTGATACACTTTTTCTTTCATCGTGCCCACAAGTAAAAATCACACACTGTTAGATCTGGAGAACAATGTAGCTCTGTGTGAAGAAGAAACCAAAACCCTTACTTGTTGTGCTAATTCTGTGAGTGATTTATTCGGTGACCATTCAAGATTCACACCTATCATCTAGCTTTTCCTCTGTTAAAACTGTTTGTGTGCACGTGTGTGTTTTATTGAGCACTGAGAAAACAGTTTCAAATTTATTTATAATTACATGAATTTGTGCTTGTGAAGGTGACACTTCACCAAGAAATTGCTGAACAAATGCATCATGTACCCAGTGAGCTGACTCGTATTTAAAATGAATTTTACATACGAAAATACTGTGTTGCAATGTTAACTGTCTCGCTATATTAACAGCTGATATGTAGGCTGGCAATTGATGTTTGTGATGTCGAACCCATGCATGCTGCTTGCAAGGGCAAGAACTATGCACACTGCAGCTTATGTTTTGGAGAGTAAACACACTGCTACTATGGTTTTGGTTTATATGGGAGACCCGATATATTGCAAAAAGGATCAAACAGCAATGTACAGCTAATGGTGCATTCCTATCCCTGACATAAGCTTGCTTAGACAGTGAAAATGAAAGCAAATGTACTTGTAAAATGACCAGAGATGTCTACTATATAGATGCAACGCTCTTGTTCCTGATGGTGCATATAAACAATGAACATTTTCTGCATGTGTGTTGGTTAGCCCTGCTTTTGAACAATGATGTAAACCAGTGGTATTCTACCTTTTTGCTCCATGTACTGCCAAAGACTATTTTCCATTTCAGCCTGTACCCCTATAGTTATCCATAATTCAAATCATACTTAACCATATCTAAAATAAATTAAATCTTATGTACTCCCTAAGGAGTCTTCGTGTATCCCAGGTTGAATACCACTGATGTAAACAATAACAGCTGTTTGAAATTCCCCCAGCAAGCAATAACAAATTGTTCAACACTTCTACATATGAGTCATGCTATACGGTAGTCATTATATACATACTCCTGTTTTTAAATCCACGTTGAACCAATTTGGAACATACACCATTTTAAACCTTTTCTTGATCTCCTCATCAAAGTCTACTTGGCCCAATTCCTCAACTTTGCATGCCTGCAATAAAAAATAAACAAATTAACATAAAGTAAAATCATTTACATGTAAATGATTTTATGAACATTATGAATGTACTTTTTAGGAAATTATGAAATGAATTCATGGACAGAAATGAATTTTGCCATTAATAAATTGACTAAAATACTTTTTATTTTATACATAATTTAGCATTTTTACACTTTAGATGTTGAATTATCATAACACCGGCATCTGTAAATACATACATGAATGTGGCAATTGCTTCTTTCAAGCTTGTGCATCTGCAACTTTATGGAAGTATGATTTTCTTTTTTTAATGTGAACAAAAGGAAAGGGATCTTATTTTAGTAGTGAAAAACAATTGCCATGAATATGATTTGATTGTAAATGTGAAGCCATTCACTATGACATATAGTATAGGAAACCTACTGTCCGTTCCAAACCAAAGTGCCTCCTACTGTGAACAAAAGCACGTGTTTATGCTTGCCAGAAGCCTCAGCACTCTTGTGCCGACGTAAACAGTTCTGTAATAAATATACTGTGCTGTGACATATTAGGTTAAGAAAGGTATAAAACTGCACATTTTAAGGTGGCTATCATATGATTCCACTGCTAAGATTAACGGGTGCATACTTAATGATTAAAGATTACAGAATATAATTTCGTTAATGTCGTCTGCTACTGTGCCAATGTTGAGTTTATCTTTTAGTAAATACGTATCAGCATGACAAGGAATGCAACAGCAAAATTCCCCGAGGTGATATCTCAGTAGTGAATAAACAAAAGAAATATGATAAGTGAAGTCAGCAATAACATTCTAACATGCGTATGCTCAGCTCAGCTCTTTGAACTGTGATTTCAGTTAGTGTTCGAGTTGTGATGACTTTACTTCCAGTAAAGTGTTCAAACACAAAAGCGGGAAACCTCTAAAAAGTGGCAAAAAGCAAATAATACTTAGTGTGTTCAACTCACTATTAGAGAAATACCCGAAGCTTGCCATTGTGGATATTGTGAAACTAACAGCTGAGTTTACAGGTGTTTCCGTAAAAAGTGTGAACCGAGCACACAGGGAATATAAACATACTGGTGTTGTAAAAACCCTGAAGAAGAAAGGCATCAATGTATGCCGTGTTATAGCACAGGTAGATGATTTTGTAAAGAGTACAATCCGAAATAAAGTTCACCAATTTTTCTTTAAAAATGAGCCGCCAACATTGGATAAGGTACTTTCTATTGTAAACAGTGATGGTGATCTCCCAAATTTTAAAAGAACCACATTTTATAGATTGTTGCTACAAATAGGCTTCACATTTTCTAAAAGAACTGAGAATAACGTAATAGTTGATAGAGACGATATTGTGTTGTGGAGAAGATGTTCTCAGATCTGTGCGTCAATATCAGGCAGAAGGTCGCAAATTTTATTATTTAGATGAGACTTGGATTAACAAAGGGCACACAACTTCTAAAGTTTGAATAGATACTACTGTAGGCTCAAAAGAAGAAGCTTTCCGGGCAGGTTTATCTAAAGGATTAAAAAACCCAAGTGGCAAAGGCAAGCGCCTAATTATCACCCATATTGGTAGTGACAGTGGTTTTGTGGATGGCGGATTACTCATTTTTGAGTCTAAAAAAACTAGTGATTACCATGAGGAGATGAATGGTGACGTTTTCCGAAACTGGTTTGAAAGTGTTTTGCCAAAACTCGAACCCAGTAGTTTGATTGTAATGGACAATGCATCCTACCACAGCGTGCAACTTTATCATCGCCCAAACAGTTCTTGGCGTAAGCAAGAAGTGATAAGAGTGGTTGCAGGAAAGGAAAGTCCTAGCGCAGGAAATTGTTGACAGGGATGAAAGAAAGTATGTGATAGACGATCTTGCATCTAAAGCTGGACACCGAGTGCTGAGGTTACCTCCCTATCATAGCAATTTAAATCCAACTGAACTAGTTTGGGCATTTCTGAAAGGTTATGTCGCTAGAAAAAATAAAACTTTCAAACTGGCTGAAGTTAAAGAACATTTTAACAATGCAATCGCGAAAGTGACACCTGAAATGTGGCAGGCAGACATCAGGCACATTACAGAAGAGGAGAACAGAATGTGGGAACTCGATTTTGTGTGCGACAGGGTTGTGAACAAGCTTGTCATTAACTTAGAGGATACTTCTGACTCCAGTGTGTCAGCTATATCATCTTCGGAGGATTCATATTTAGGTGTTATACCTTTGCCCGAGGAGTGTAATTAATATAAGTAAAATATATATTTCCGCATGCTTTAAAATCGATCGCTATTTCAGATTGCATTTTCAACTATGATTTTCGCATAAGGTGCATTTTGTGGATTTAAACATTGTTCAACTGTAAGTGATATGCATCAAGCACGTGCGAGAGGAAAAATCAGCTACTACAGGCGGGAACTGCAAACTACTTTTGTGCAGATTAATTCAAAGAGCTTGTTTATAGTAGGAGGCACTTTGGTTTGGAGTGGACAGTAAGTACGTCACTTGTATTGAGGTCTAAAAACACACAGAGGCTATTTGCAAGAGTTTACCCTAATGATTAGTTACGCAGAATCTTAGATTACATGATTACTGTCAACTTTTTCTTTCTTCCTGTTTAGCAAAGGCATGCCTATTAACCTTTCACTGTTGCAAATGACTTTATACTCCAAAGACAACTTTTCCTTCTCTATGAGCTGGCCCATTTCTTGCCAATATTCATGATTACCAACAATGTAATTCTAATTATTAAAGTGGATGGATGACTCTGCACGCAAGTTTATTTGTTAGGTTTTAATATTAGTGTAGTAAGAGTCTGCAGTGACCACTAACATGTTAGTTAAACCATTGTTCAAGTATTAAGGGGAGGCATTGGTGAAATTTGGGCAAAAATGACAAAAAAATCAGATTTTTCATTTTTTGCCTTAAAATTATGTCTGTACCCTGCCTGTACTTTCAGACCCTGTACTTTCTGTAGCATTGGGATATATTTTTTATACAAACATACACAATGAACCATGATTACAACCTCTTTGTAATGTTTAACATTCATAATCACTACATATGACACCAAAGGCAGACACTGATGAACATGAAATGATAAATGGGAAAGGAAATTTGGGAAGAGTGTTCCAAGCCTAAGTTTAGGGTACCTCTCTGGCATTTACCAGTTATGAGGGCTGAGGAAAACCTATATGGTTTTGTGGTAAAACATTTTATTGAAAATGAAGCACGATGAGATCATTAAGTTATATTACAAAAGGGGATAAAAGTACTGAATTTCACATGGTTTTCACCACAATCTTTTAATGCAACTTAAACTTCATGGTATTCTTTCCAAAACTTTGACTTAGAACCATTTAGGAAGATACTAAAGAACTTCTTCTTAACCTGATTACCCTCCCTTCATGTAGGACTTACAAGCCAGTGCCTGGGGTCAGACACCTGTAGGGGAGCAGAGGAACCTATGGACCTGACAGAGTGAAGACCTGGAAGCGAGTGGTCAGCCCAGCACCAGGTATGAGAGTGAGGAAGAGAATGATATGAAATGCAGGCAAAATCGATGTATGGAAAGGTGATGAGGGAGCAATTGGTGGAATGAGTGGCGGGGGAAACCGGAGAACCCAGAGAAGACCTGTCCAGACACTGCTTTGTCCACCACGCGGGTCCCTGGAATCGAACTTGGGTCAACTAAGTGGCAGACGAATGGTCTAACCGCTCGGCCTTGGCTGCCATTAAGATACTAAAGAACAATAACTTAAATATATTAAAACAATCTGCCGCGAATGCCACATAGACCACCTCTGTAGTGTGGTGGTAGCCTCACATTCAAGAGATCCTGAGTTTGAATCTCAGTTAGGGAGAGGATAAAGTTTTTTTTCAGAGGTTTTCCCTTATCCTGAGAAACAAGTCAGGTTAACTTTAAGCTCTATGGACCTCAGGCTCATTTGAGTGTCATTTCATTCATTCATCGTCCACAATATGACAATGTTGGAGAATGTTACTATAAAATAAAAAGGGAATGCCACTAAAAAATATGAGAAGCATTAAGTCCACTTTCCAAAACAATAAAAGAAATTTCTAATTCTTGCAAGTTGTAACTGTCATATTCTCTGTAATACATGAAAATAAGCTGGGAAAGTCTACAACAAATGTATATAGAGAATTTAGCAATTAATGGTTTCAATATATTCTCTACATCAGCTAAAAATGTTAAAAGCTCTGTGGCAGGAACTGTATGTCCAAACAAACTAATGAGAGAATTCACATCAGTGTATGATGTCAAGTTGTATCCACATAAAGTCTGTAAAATTTCATATATAATGTAAATGTCAAAGTTATATTTCCCAACTTGTGTCCCGAGGCTATTCAAATCTTAAGAAATATGCCCAAGGTTGACTGTAACCCCTTACGATCAATACGTTACAATCGATAACAATAGGTGTTCGATAAGCAGCTGTTTCTATGTATGTTACTAAGGGGAACAATCAAGGACACCGATAGGGACTAATGATATATATGTTGAGTATGATGGACGCATATCCGCACTACTGACTATAAAGAGATTATCAGCAACCAACAACATTGGCTTGTATTGCCAAAGGACATTTATTAAAATAGTGCATGTTGATATTTGTCATGTGTGATAATATTGTAAATATTCCACAATATTTACAACAGAAATGTGACCTTATACGACAATCACAAGGGTCTTGAATAGAATAGTTTCGGGACCTAATAGCATCAATATTTATAAAAGAGTGAAGATAATTTATGTTATGAGGACTTCATTGCAATAAAGTTGAATTGGTGGAAAACTGAACATTTATTGGAAGTACATATATCAATAACTGCCATTTTTTATCCGTTGATCTTTGAACTCCCTGAAGATAAGTCATCGCTACATCGCTAAAACCTTCAATCGAAAATGACTGCCACAGCTATCTTAAAAGTTCTGTCATCTTGATCTTGAATGCCAAAATATTTTTCATGTTTCAACAAGATGGCTTTCTCTGTATCACACATTGATGCATTTAATGAAGCAAGGTGAACCATCAAATTATTCTTTTAAACCTACGGTATGAAACATTCTGATCCATCTATTTTTACTGAAGAGTTTAGTTAAAGTTCTCATTCTACCCACATAATTTAAACCATTTCTGAATAAAATATACTTTTCTCCAGGGTTCTGTCCTTGAGCACTCAAACACTATATGTTTCATGTCTTCCTTTCCTCCACATATTAGCACCGATTCTGTGGAATACCTTTTCTTACTCCTTTTAATTTCCACACACCTGTTCATACCCATGCAATATTCTGTTCTTTACCTGATTTATCAATATACATTTCTCTTTCCCATGTCTGGTACTCAAACCCAGCGGATAGCAATGGATTTTTTCGGGTATAAAAGTCATGGCTTCTTTCAGAAGGGAGGTAAAACCAGTGGCTCCATGTGTTGATTTACGGTATGTAAAAGAACCCCAGGCCTTATAAAGAGCAAAAGAGGCCTCTGAGCAAAATTATGTAGTCTTTCATGTCCAATATGGAATGGGATGCTGAGAGTTAAGGACTGTCCATAAATAAAAACAATTTTATTCTTCTTTCCCATATATTTGTTTTATTGGTACATAAACCACCAAAGATCTTTGTCCAGATCTGTTCTTGGGGAATCAGTCAGGTCAATGTCGGGCTACTCTCCAAGCTTTAGGCAACATCATCAGGGAAACTGAAGGCAAAGTGCTTGGTGACAATATTTATACTCCGTCTGCTGGAGGTTGGGAGATCACTTTGCACACTGCTATTCACTGGTGCCAACATCCAAAGTTGTGGGCTGTAGGGTTACACAGTACAAATTGTGATTGGTAGAACTGAACAGGTGTTTCTTAATTAGGAACAAATAAAGCGACATTAAGCCTAACCAGGCTTATCATTTGTCATAATATATATTTTTTTTCCATAAAAATGCAATGTTTATTTCGTATATTATAATTCCCAATTACTAAGGCTTATTTGACTTCAAGGCATTTATGTTCACCAATAAAAACTGAAACATTCTCCTTTTTCATTTCCAAACTAAATATAAAATAAATAAATAAATATTACATTCGTTAATGAAAAAGCAAATAAAAACAGAAATTAACTTTATATTGGGTATGTAAACCCTCTACTTCTATTACTGCCTTCATTCTATGGGGCATTTAACCTCTTCACTCTCTTTCCATGATGAAGTTAGAGATAAATTGAATGCATTATAGCCTGCCTTTGGGTTCCTATCAAATGCTCTGTTCTCCGAGATCTATAAAGGGATGACAACTTTCCTGAAATTTTCCAATCCTCAAGAGGGGAATATGTAGGGACAATTTGGTTAATTCAGTGACAGAAGAAAGACTGAATAGTAAAAGTGAGTGAGTGTGTGGGGCTTAAGGGCCTGTCGACGAGGTCATTTGGACCCATAGTCAAACAATACAATCAAACACACTCACAGGATTAAAATGAGGATAATTAAAAGAGAAGATTAAAATACTAGACAATTAAAACAGTAAAATGTAAAGGATAAAAAGTTTAAAATAGCATAAAAAATCTAAAAGCCACCGAAAACTAGAAAACAAGTCTGACTTCCAAAAATCAATAGGTTAAAATACCGTAAAAAATAACTTAAAAATCTAAAAACTGTGTATAAATATTACACATGTCAGACATGTTTACTGAAGCAAACATCAGCGATGAACCGCAGTCTTGGCTACAGACACTGGGTCATCGCCCAGAATGGAGGCTAGTGTAGACCCCAGACCAATGGACTGGCACTCACAAGCATATTGGGGACAATTTATTAATAAATATGTGACAGAGAGTTGAACATCAGATGTTGGACAGACAGGCACTAGGTCACCACGCAAAAGGTGACCGTGAGTGGCTTGCATGTGACCTATCCTCAGACAAGTTAGAATAACTTCAGCCCGCCTGGAATCCCTGCAGCACGTCAGCCAGGGTTGAATGCCATTCTTAATTGCCCGCAATTGAGTGACAGCCAGCCCTTCTCGTGATTGCTGCCATACACCTAATGGATGACGACAGAAGTAACACTGCACATCTGTGTAAGGCAGTGTGTGCATTGAAATACGGGCAGGTGACATGCAGACTTAGCAGCTGCATCTGCTTCCTCTTTGCTAGAAATACTTATATGGCCTGGGGTCCACGTAAAAACTAGTATCTGCGAGATAGCAACTGAGATACGAGTGTCTGTATTTTGAGAATCAATGCCAAGTTGCCAACAAACTGTTGCAGCACCTCAATATCGCTCAGAGAGTCGCAACAGACAATAAAATGGCCAGGAGCTGAACTGGAGATAAAAAGTAAAAGATGGCAAACAGCTTGGCAGTGAAAGATAATAGTAAAAAACAAGCAATTAAATTGATTATATGAATAAAAGGTGTTGCTTTTCCTCTAACACAAAGTTGTTGAAAAATCAAATTGCTTGATTTATTTCTCATAATATTAAAACTACTACAATTGAAAACATACTTATCCATCACAGATTCATTTGTGAAGACATCAGAGATGCAGCATCATAAATTTTATGGTTGGTGAGAAATTATCTTGTGACTGACACACACTCCTATTGGGCAACTGTGAGAGGACTTGCCAGACCTGGACTTACTGGTCCATAAGATAGCACTAGTTCAAAATAGAGTGGATAACAAGTGATAAATGAAACAACTAACCTTGAGAACATCATACACCATCACATTGTTCTCTGTGTCTTTAGTAAGAATATGACGTTTGTCATTAAGGATATGATAGTGTCGCACAGCTGGACCACCTTTGATGACTAACTCTGGTTTTACGCTCAATGGTTTGGATACATCTTCATCCACCGCTTCGGGGGAATCCTTTTTCGGGAGGGCCTGAAACAAAATGTTTAGCACTGAAATTAAAAACGCATTCTCTGAATGTGCTTAAAACACTATGAGCAATTACTCCAAAAATAACGGAGGCTACAGTTCAATGGAATCCTCATTAAAAAAAAAAAAAAAAAAAGCATGTGTTCTTCTGGTTCACCTGCGGCCTGTTTCGAGTTTTTACACAAATTTTACCACTAGGAAAGTCATATCATTAACTATGGCAGACAAAATTTAATGGCAGCTGGTAGCTGGCCACTTCATGATCAGATTGTTCTCCTTTCTATTGTACAAATAAATTTTGTGGGCACAAATGATATTTATATCACTGACTTTACAGCATTCTACTGCAAGACGTAGCAGGCCTCTGATTGAATACTGTGTTGGCCAGCTCTTCCTGCCACCTGGCATTAAATTTTGTGTCTGCTACAGGGGGGGGGGGGCCTGAAACAAAATGTTTATCACTGAAATTAAACAGACACATTCTCTGAATGTGCTTAAAACAAACACTAAGAGCAACTAGTCCAAAAATAACGGAGGCTACAGTTCAATGGAATCTTCATTCAACAAAGGGAAAAAAAAAAAAAAAAAAAAAAAAAAAAAAAAAAAAAAAAAAAAAAAAAAAAAATTCATGTGTTCTTCTGGTTCACCTGTGGCCTGTTTCACAAAGTTTTTACACAAATTTTACCACTATGAAAGTCATATCATTAACTATGGCAGACACAAAATTTAATGGCAGCTGGTATCTGACCACTTCATGATCAGATTGTTCTCCTTCCTATTGTACAAATAAATGTTGTGGGTGCAAATGATATTTATATCACTGAATTTACAGCATTCCACTGCAAGACGTAGCAGGTCTCTGAATACTGTGTTGACCAGCTCTTCCTGTCACCTGCCATTAAATTTTGTGTCTGCTATAGTCTAATACCAGTATTTATTACTAATAATATCAGTTAATCTCTTCACAAAAACGAAATCACACACTAATACACACACTAATCACACACTAATAACAACATACAACTATCAAAATAATTAGAACAATGCAAATTCACAAGTGCTTAACACTTTGAATGTAAGAACTATTCATATAGAGTGAAATTTTCAATAATTCAACATTCTCAATTGTTCTTATAATTCAAGCAGTTCATCTGATTCAAATACTAAATCTGTAAACAATTAAAATAGCAGGGGTAGTAAACAAAAGAAATTCATAATGCACAACAAAAAATTCAGGAAAGCACATCATGCCATTAGACTTTAAAAGAAACATAACTTGCCCAGTTATTTATTTATGCCAACGAACTTACTGCTGGTGTTTTTTAACACACAAGCTGTGTGAGGACAATGTATGTTAGAGCAATCACATGGCAAGCAGAAGGTCTGTGGTTCAAATCCCGGCTGTGACACTGAATTTTTCAGTTCCTATTCTACCTCTCAGATACCTTACCCAATTTTTTATGCTTGATTCAGAAGTTGCAACCCATAAGGATGTTTGATCTGGTGTCATAACCATTTTCAGAATAGGTGCAGTTTCCTCACATATCAAAACATTTCTCTCTGGATTGCGAAGGTCTATCATGTATATTTTTCTATCTCTGCCTCCAGATATTACATGACTGAAAGAATCTGTTGCCTGAAAGGAGAAAACCACATAAAGATAAGGTCAAGCACTTAGTGCATTCTGGGAACTGTTGTAATGCAATGAGCAGACTTCTGTTTAGGAGACACTTTTCACATCATTTGTGAGAATGATGATTGTATCTGTGAAATGGTAAGGATCATACTGACATTCCTCATAAGGATAGGATTGGGATACAATTTGGCATTGCTTATCCTCTGTACTTTTAAGCATCCAAGTGGATAAAAACTATAATTGTTATGCTAATTGTTTAGATGACAAATAAATTATTTACTCACAACAATAATATAATAAATATCAACATTTATCATGATCTCTTTCCTTACTTTGATAAAAGATTGGATTATTATGCAGTAGATAACCTGAAGTCCTTCAGTGCCTTTAAGCTTGGATGAGGCAGAACTCCAGAGTCCATGATTACTCCAGTGCAGATTTCTATACCTGTTGAGATCTCAATTTTCCTTTGAACCTCAATACTGCAATAGGTCAGTTAAACTTTCAAAACATTTTTCTGTAGTGATTCATTTTAACAAGAATGGTAAATGCACCCGGAACAATTTCCATGATTTTTTTAAAGTGGAGTTAAGCACCTCCATTTATTGCTTCCCATTCAAAATATTCTCTCAAGAAGTTTACAGGCTAAAATGCCATTCTGCGTGGAAAGCACAGCTTCGGCCATGTGGTAGAGTAGCTACAAAACAAGAATAAACATGGGTCTAACCAATACAGTGATGTTGCTCTCTCAGTGTTGCCAGATGCCCAGCAAGCGGGCAACAAGGATAGAAGATTTGACTGTCTTTGTCACACCGAAACCTCCTTGCACATAAACCTGGCAGCGCTGAGAGAGCAACATCACTGTATTGGTTAGGCTCACGTTCATTCTTGTTTTGTAGCTCCTATTACCAGGGATTCTACATGATGAGTATAACAAATATGTCCAATATAATTATTGTTAAAAATAATTTGAGTCAAATATTTGGAATCATCGAGCTTCTTGTTGAATGGATATCAACCATTTATTATTTCACCAGCTGTCACACAGACATTATTTGAACAATGGTGTAATGTCTATTTATTTCAATTTGAATGAATTTAGTCGTGCAATTTAATGTTTACGTGACGTTGCCAAATCTCCCTTAGAAATTAAACTTTGTATGACAATATTATTTATGCCAACAAACTTACTGTTGGTGTTTTTAAACACACAAGCCGTGTGTGGGCAATGTTTGAGAGGTAGAACTGGAACTTAAAAATTCAATGCCACAGCTGGGATTTGAACCACAGACTCTCCGCTTACTAGGTGGGTGCTCTAAGCATTAAGCTACTGTGACAACCTGCCAGAATGACATTGAATTCTCAAACCAGTTCATATTTTTCCTGGTAAACCACAATTTTAACATTAATTGTGACTAAATTCATTCGAATTAAGGTAGAAATGCATTACAACATTGTTCACAAAATGTTTGTGTGACAGTGAAATAATAAACCATTTACACCCATTCATTGGCTCCAAATATTTAAACAGAAATTTTTATTTTGGCGAAACAGTTCTCTATTGACAATAATAATTGTAATGGACACATTTGTTACCCTCAACATGTAGAATCCCTGGTTAATGTATGGCTGATTTTTTTTTTTTTTAATTAACGTCCTCCAACATTGTGTCATATCGGACGAAATGTATGGCTGAAACAGTACCTTCCACCCTGTAGATATATCTTTTTGTAATTTCTTCTTTCGATATGTATAGGTTTACCACATGTATACATGCCAAGGAAGAAATCTATGGAGAGGTAGCTAGCACTCATAAAGGAGAAGCAGGGAATGGCTGACACATTTTCTTCAATTAGCTAATGCTACAAACTGCATTACACAGTTTTGGATTCCTTTACAGAATGTGATATAGCTATGAGTCTCTGAGATGTACTTTGGAACTGCTTAGTACATGGAAAATGTGTAGAAGGCCCAAAGTGTGTGCTAGAGGGCACTTTGAGATGTATTCAGTGCAACAATACTGTACCAAAAACAGTTTGTTTCTCCATATAAGGAAAATGAAGCATCTATGTTCTTTTTTTTCTGAAGGAAAAACAGGAGGAGCAACCCTGTGTTCTTTTTTTTCTGAAGGAAAAGACAGGAGGGGCCAACCCTGTGTTCTTTTTTTCTGAAGGAAAAGACAGGAGGGGCCAACCCTGTGTTCTTTTTTTCTGAAGGAAAAGACAGGAGGGGCCAACCCTGTGTTCTTTTTTTCTGAAGGAAAAGACAGGAGGAGCAACCCTGTGTTCTTTTTTTCTGAAGGAAAAGACAGGAGGGGCCAACCCTGTGTTCTTTTTTTCTGAAGGAAAAGACAGGAGGGGCCAATCCTGTGTTCTTTTCTTCTGAAGGAAAAGACAGGAGGGGCCAACCCTGTGTTCTTTTTTTCTGAAGGAAAAGACAGGAGGGGCCAACCCTGTGTTCTTTTATTCTGAAGGAAAAGACAGGAGGGGCCAACCCTGTGTTCTTTTATTCTGAAGGAAAAGACAGGAGGGGCCAACCCTGTGTTCTTTTATTCTGAAGGAAAAGACAGGAGGGGCCAACCCTGTGTTCTTTTTTTCTGAAGGAAAAGACAGGAGGGGCCAACCCTGTGTTCTTTTTTTTCTGAAGGAAAAGACAGGAGGGGCCAACCCTGTGTTCTTTTTTTTCTGAAGGAAAAGACAGGAGGGGCCAACCCTGTGTTCTTTTTTTCTGAAGGAAAAGACAGGAGGGGCCAACCCTGTGTTCTTTTATTCTGAAGGAAAAGACAGGAGGGGCCAATCCTGTGTTCTTTTATTCTGAAGGAAAAGACAGGAGGGGCCAACCCTGTGTTCTTTTTTTCTGAAGGAAAAGACAGGAGGGGCCAACCCTGTGTTCTTTTATTCTGAAGGAAAAGACAGGAGGGGCCAACCCTGTGTTCTTTTATTCTGAAGGAAAAGACAGGAGGGGCCAACCCTGTGTTCTTTTTTTCTGAAGGAAAAGACAGGAGGGGCCAACCCTGTGTTCTTTTATTCTGAAGGAAAAGACAGGAGGGGCCAATCCTGTGTTCTTTTATTCTGAAGGAAAAGACAGGAGGGGCCAACCCTGTGTTCTTTTTTTCTGAAGGAAAAGACAGGAGGGGCCAACCCTGTGTTCTTTTATTCTGAAGGAAAAGACAGGAGGGGCCAATCCTGTGTTCTTTTATTCTGAAGGAAAAGACAGGAGGGGCCAACCCTGTGTTCTTTTTTTCTGAAGGAAAAGACAGGAGGGGCCAATCCTGTGTTCTTTTATTCTGAAGGAAAAAACAAGAGGGGCCAACCCTGTGTTTTCAAAGCTGGTAGTTACAGCTGGAATTCATTGCACTGCACATAGAACTAACTCCAAAGAACTCAAAAGACACTGTTAACCACGGTACAAGCCATTCTGTATCCAGTTAAGAGATTTCTGCTACAGAATATCTTCCTTTCTTGGTAAAACTGATTACTAGGGTCCGAACCTTTATACCATTATTGCCAAATAAGCTGCTTGCAAGTTACCTTCATGATGACAGAGTGTGATGTCATTGTGCAGGTACAGTGCTAGCACAAAACACACTTCCTATAGTGTATAGTGTCTGTCGAATATGTTCATTAGTTCCATACAGTAAACTGCCTGCAGCACGAAAATTGAAATATTCATGCATTGCTAAACTTGTACAAGAATTTGGGAGTGAATGTTTTACTGCAAATGGTGACAATGTTGAATGTAAGTTATGCAAAAACTTCATCTACAACATTCCTAAGTTGACTGTGCCCTGCCTTCTCGGTGTTGTGATCATGTGACAGACTGACCCGTCCCACTTGGTATAGCCCAAACCATGCAACTTTTTGTTACCTGCATGAAGGTTCGGACTCAACTGATTACCCAGCTTGCAGAATCGAAATATTCCACCTCCCATCTTCTTTGCAAAGAATTGGGAAAACTGCACACTTTAAAACCATAGAACAGAATGGGTTCTACCATGACACAGAGATTGCAATGTGTAAGTCTCAGTAACCAAACCAGAAGCAACATTCATGGTTTCTCTAGAAAGTTGTTTCCAAAATGTTGACCAACCCCATTCTTCTGACTGTCAAAAACTGAAGCTATTAACAGTGAATAGCTTAGAGATCACTTATCTTAGCATTTGCTGCAAGTTCTTAAAATTAAAAGCAAATAGTTTTGCAATGTGTCTATTGCATCATTGGTACCACTCCTGTTTACATGGGTTGCTATCGTAACAAACCCTAAATCACTTAATATTTCTATCTGTTACCAACCACTGAAAACAAAACAAATCGGTTAACAGAATCAATCGGTGGTATTTCAAAATTCATAATGCAGTCCTTATTTTCAAAATAAATATCTTTCCCAAACTATCAAATCTATGGGCCCATTTAATTGTTGTAATAACTTAACCTCTGGATTTCTTTCATGATTAAATGACCAAACATGATCTGCTGCAGCTGATTTATCAAAGCATTTATATTTAATATTTCTAAAATGTTTCTTTATTCTGGTTTCCAAATGATGTTTGGTTTTACCAATATAAACCCTGTCACAATCCAAAAAGCTAAATTGATAAATGCCAGATCTTTTATAACTTGGAACTATATCCTTTTTAGAAAAATTCAGCAAATTTTTATATTATATTTAATATAAACAACACATACATAAATAGATACATTGCAAAACTGGTCTGCTTTTAATTTCAACAACTTGCAGCAAATACTAAGATAAGTGAAGCTTATAGTCTCCAAGATATTTATCATTCTTTTTATGTTGCCAGATCCAATGATGGAAATTTTTAAAGGGTAACGTTCCAAAATGAAGTTGCTTAGGAAAATTAATAAATTACTTCTGGCCGAATTTATAAAACTTCCCTCTCTCAAGGATCTCAATCATGATGAATTACGCAGGATATTGTGGAGTGAAAGATTGTGTAGTTCAATTTGACTATAAAAATAAATGTTAAATGATGAGTATGTTAGTTTAGTGTTTCAAAACCCGTTTTCCTGCAAAATACAGGGAACAAATATGGTGATCATTGGTAAATGCACACTCTAAACACTCTTGTCTTGTTACAGCAATGCTCTTACACAAAAGAAAGCGAGTACAGATTAGATTAACCTTAACAATTTCTGCTTTTAAAAGCTATATGCAGTTACAATAAATAAGTTGCTGTAAATATGACATATATATGGAACTGAAGTGTGAATAAGTCACTGTTAAGATAGCACTATCTAAGAAAAATAAAAGAACATTTGTGGCAATCTGCAGCCACATAAACATACAATTTAACATTCTTTTTATTGTTCAATTTATACAACTTCAGTCAAAACCAGTTATAACGACGCTGAAAGGACTGACGGTTTGCGGTTGTTATAGCCGAGTTGCACAAACTGGTTGTTTGCTTTTTATTTATGCAAGCTCAACAGGAGCTTGAGAATAAGCATTACAGGGGCATTTTTTAGATGTCAAATTGCTGGAAGTTGAGCAGAAGTTTGTGGTTGGGTTCACTTTCGTATTTATAAGACCATAGGGGTATCAAGTTAGTATCTCTCCGATTTCTGTGTAGTGAAAATTGCAGAACTGTGTGTTTAAATATAGTGCAGCTCGCATCAAAAGTGTCTTGTTTATTTCTAGGAAACAGAGACTATCTCCACCATCAATTTGCACGATGTCACTTGCGCAGATCCTAGCCACCTGTAAAAATACCTCTGTACATTGCCATATGTAACAAACAAAAATTAATGTTGGACGTTATAGTGGATATATTTCTCCAAAAATGTAATAAAAGCCATACTAAGCAAATCTTTAAATATAGCATTCACATAGGTTTTAGATGGGACCGTTAGATTTCGCTGTTACAGCCAATACGTAGTTAAAAGCAATGTCGCTATAACTAATTTTGACTGTACTGTTACTTTAGTAACTTTGCCGTTGCTTTAGTTTTCCCAATTTCTCTGGTAGAAAAAATTAAATATATCCAGAAAGCAAATGTACTTTGCAGCATAAATTAATATTAATGCCTATAAGTAACCCTCGTGCTTTTTTGACACTTACCAGTAGTGCCCATACACCTTCATTGTGAACTCTTATAGTTGTGATACAACGCTGCTGTCCCAGAGACCACAGCTTTATTGTTCCATCTGAGCTGCCAGATAAGCATTGTGTACCATCACGGTTTAACACCAATGCCTTTACATTATCTGAATGACCTATAAAATTAAATACACAATTTGTTAGAAATTTTAAGGAACATGGTTCTTTGCAAGGCTCATCTGTCCTGTATGATGTGACAGGAGCAAGTAAAATTGTATTTGCACTGTTAACCTTGAGAAGCTATGTACCCAAAGAAATATTAAAATCTAGCTTTCTTTGACTTCATTTCATTCAATATTATTCTTTTGTTAATTGGTACATTATCAATTTGGAAAGGCACAACAATAAAACAAAAGTCTAAATTCAATTTCTCATATTCCTCAATAAAACGCTTGATCATTAAAAAATTTTCTCATTCATACCTACAAGAAATAGAAACAAACGCCAAAGATAAAAAACGGATTACACTACTTTCCAACCCAGATATAATCCCCCAGAGACCAAGGAAAACAGCGGTTGCAGCCTTCAGACTATTGACAAATCACGACTGCTTAGCAAGTCATCTCTACAGAATAGGTATCTCAGCCTCACCAATATGTGTCCTGTGTAACGATCCAGCAGAAATGAACGAAGACCACTTGAAGACCTGTGAAGCATTAAGATCAGAAGAAACCACAGTTCAAAAGTATTGGAAAACACGAATGCTAATGGCTTCATTGCCAGATGCAAGGCACTAGAAAAAAACATCATCAATTTGTGGGTAATACTGTTCTTAACTAATGCTGGATTTCTGACAATGAAGCCATTAATCCTCTTGCTCTCCAATATTTTTCAAAAATGGATGGGGCACTAGAAGTGGCCAGGCATATTTGAAGGTGGTCTCGGTCCATTTCCTCTTGCAGATCACATAGAGGACAGAGTGGTGAAGAATATATCCCAATTCTGTTTAAATGTTTTGCCAGACAATCATGTCCTGTAATCAACCTGAAGGTTGCAACTGCCGTTTTTCGAGGATACTCAGGAATTACTGTTTGAATGTTTGGTAGTTCCCATCTTTTATTTTTTGATTTTTCATAGTAATATTTTGCAATAATTTTTTGAATTCAGAGTTGACTAATCTTTTAGCTGCGTAAAATGGTAGATTAACTATAGATTTCTGCACATTGCCAGAACCCTTTTTAGCAAGAAAATCAGCTTTCTCATTACCACTCAGTCCACAGTGAGCTGGTGTCCATTGGAAGACTAGGTGTTTTTGAAGTGCAGATTAATTATGGTCAATTTCAACATTCTAATTATGTTTCTATAATTGATGATTGTTTTGTGCTAAAATTGTTATAATGTAAATCAATGCCAATTTCTTGGCATGTCTGCGATAATTATGGGATCAAATACACACAAGCCATGTGTGACCAATTTTTGAGAGGTAGAACTAGAACTTATAAGTTCAATGCCACAGCTGGGATTTGAACCACAGACCCTCTGCTTGCCGGAGTTTAATGGTTAGAGCACCCACCTGGTAAGCAGAAGGTTCCAGTTCTACCTCTCATGCTGAAAGTATTTAATGATTTCAGGATCTCATAATTTCATATTTCCTTCTGGATTCACAATCTGTCTCAATGACCAAACTCACAAAACCTATAGACACAATCCTATTCACATTTTGCTCAAAAAGCTGGAAAGGCTTAAATCCTCCTTTGTGCCTATATCCAAATTTATGTAAATATTGTTTTTGTACACATAAATTGGCTTAAATCAATAATACCCTTGAAAAGGATAACACTCAAAGTTTACATATCTACCTCCTGCATGCTATCCCATTTTGTGGAAGAGATATGTTGCCAGATGTAAAATTACTACATTAATGCAAAGGTAGTGCTGAAGGTAACATAACCCCATGGCACAACCACACGACCACTGCATCCCCCATTTAAAAAAAAAAAAAAAAAAAAAAAAAAAAAAAAAAAAAATTATTTTGTTGTTTAACGACGCTGTCAATTGCCAGGATCACATCAGCGTCGCCGGTGTGCCGCAATTTCGTCCCACAGGAGTTCTTTTACATGCCAGTAAATCTACTGACATGGAGCTGTCGTTTTTAAGCACACTTAAAAACCATCGGTTTGGGCCGGGTTTGAACCCACCCACCACAGACATCACAAGTAGGGTGCGGTAATGGAGGTGGGACATGGTCAGCGTCCTGGTCCCTCCCAGCCTGTTATGTGGTCTTCTCGACCAGAAGCAGGGACCTAAAGAGGCTGAGTGCAACCCAGTGGGAGAAAATCCCTTTGCTGGTATCAATCTAGGGTCCCGCACTTGGTAAGCAGCAGCGCTACCACCATGCTAAGATGACCAGTGCTAAACGTAATATGATCAAATTGAGTTTTTATTTATGAATGTCCTTTAACTGCTGTGGTTCTTAGCACTCGATTTTATACTGGGCATGAAAGACCACTTAGTTTTGCTCACAGGCCTCTTTATCAGGCTTCAGGTTCTTTTACACCTGGGATCCATGGCTTTACTTCCCTTCTGAAGGAAGCCATACTAAGGATTTTTACAGCCGAAAAAATTCATCGTCCTCCATCACAGGTTTGAACCCGTGAAATCGGGAACTAGAGGCTAGCATGTTATCCCTAGCTCATGGAGGACACAGTAATGCTGTCAAAGCATAATCCACAACAGAAGGTATGTGATGCAAAAGGTATAAATTCAATTCAGTAATTCTGCAATGACTCTAGTTATTTTTTTTTTACTAAACATACTATTTTACGCTTTTTTTCAGTAAACATATTTTCTTCTACAAGATTTGGTAGAGAAAAGCATACCCCTCTCCTAAATGTGTGTGAGAAAGAGACTGCTATGCATATTTCTTTCCATAGTGGATGATTATAGCTAACTTTGTACTTTCAAATAAAACTAGAGTAGCCGTCAGGAATGGGTAATTGAGGAAGTGCTGTTGCAACTGTTTCCCATCTTTCTCATGAAGTATTTGTACACATCATGCACCAGCTCTCTAGCTTAACTGACGATAATGCAATAATGCAGTGTTTTGTTTGTTTGTTTTCCTTTCTTTTTTTCTTATGTTATCGTCAGAGCTCTTAATCAACTTATCACACAATACAATTGACTTTTTGCTCGGAATTTTAATTCACTGTTAAACCGTAGGCAAGTACTCACACACATGCTGTGAAACAGACTACACCAAATTGGCTAGAAAACACATGACTGTGACGTCATTGGATATTTGTCTTCTGTGCAACCGCCTTCATTCGTGATGTCGACTACAATTATTATTACTTACTCCACAGTAGACTTTTACATTCATACCTTTCAATTTCATGAGCTTCGCACATGTTCTTGGATCCCAAACTCGTATCACCTTTTCTGTGCTGCCACTGACAATTGCTGTTCCTGAAGGATTCATTGCCAAACTATAAATGGAATCTTTATTTCCATTCAGTGAAGAAGCTGAAAAGAAAAAGAAACACTTAAATTATGTGGATACATCTATCATATTTACTCTCCTAATTTTCAGTTTTAAGAGGTTAGTGTGTACTTAAAAGAGCCTTTGAAACTTGAAGTTTGTGTTCACTTGGGTTCTGTAATTATTGTTGACCTGTACATTTTAGTCGCACTATTTACTTCCAAAAATTTTGTTCCAAGATTCAACAAATCTGCTTGGAAAGCTCAAACTTATTATCCATTCCTCAAGACTTTCACTGTTACATATTCCATGCATTTACTTATTGCTTGACTGAGTCAAGCCAACCTTGTTTGTCTTATAACAAATTACTTGTGTGCAATTTGAGTCTGCACATATATTGTTTGCCCTATGTACATTTTCAAATAAATTTACTACTTGTAGGTATATAAATGAGACAAGCCTTTATATAACACACATTAGGCTGTTCCATTTCATTTCAGACAGCAGGAAATCTTGCATTTTTGAGGGTGTTCAATTTTGTCATCTAAAGTAGACATGAAGTTAATGTCTTTTGCAAAATTGCAGCTATGATAAACAAGTGGTTCCGAGATTTTTTCCAGGGTCAAAGTTACCATAATTATATAAAATTATGGAATTTTGAGAGTTGCAGCTCAGAAGCCATTCAATGTAAAATTCTCAAATAAAATTAAAAATAAAGGTAGTATTGTGTAGTTTGTGAAGGTATTTTTTCAATATTTTTAGAACTTAAATACACTGTAATTTTTGTCATATTTTTTTTTTTTTTTTCTGAAAAATTCCACTTTGAATGGAATATAAATTATGCCATATCCTTCAGCATTTAATTATCAAAACAACATTAGTTAACATTTTTATGGCACCTTCAACAGACAACTGTAGAAAAAATAAAAAGTAAAAGAAACAGTGCCAAAGCGCCTAGTCGTGCTGCAAAATACCATGCAGCACCCGAGTATGGGCAAGGACGTTGTCGATCCGCCGCTATTTACATTTTCCTCTGAGAGGATGCTGATGAGCAAGATAAGAGTTCAAGAATAAACAACCCTCCTTTGCGCCTGCCTCGGTAGCGTGATGGTTAGCGTGTCTGCCTCACACTCAAGAGGTCGCGAGTTCAAATCTCGCTTAGGGTAAGTTATCCGGGTAAGGATAATGCGATCAGTAATACCTTTGATGTATGGCAGGTATGTTTTATTCTTCTCTATAAGGTCAATTTGTTTTGGTATAGAATGGATAATCATTCTGTATTTTATGACACCGGGCATGAAAGCTTACGTAATTTGACCAAATTGCTCATTTGTTTGCACACTACATTGACTGCGCTTGATTTAAAATTCCACCTTGTTTGTGGCCTGCAAGAGATCGGATGCGCTGTCACTTGCTACAATGACTTTAAAAAGAAAATAGGGAATGCTAACAAGTTCAGGAAAAATATGCATACTGAGTCATTCTGTGATGCAACCTTTTGCATTATTAGATTAGGTGCACATAAGGTAACATAATGAGTGTTGGGATAGTGCAGTTTTTTTTTTTTTTTAAATTAACGTCCTTCAACATTGTGTCATATCAGACAAATGAATGAAATGATGCTCAAATGAGCCTGAGATCCATGGAGCTTTAAGTTACCCGATATCTGTCTTCTCAGGGTAGAAAAAACCTCGGAAAAAACCTTACCCGGACAACTTATCCTAAGCGAGACTTGAACTCGCGACCTCTTGAATGTGAGGCAGACACGCTAACCATCACGCTACCGAGGAGGGCATGGACTTCCTTTATGATGCATTTAGACACTATCTACATTTTGTTGCTCCAGTCTAAAGAAACCCCAAAATCTTTTGTATGGGACACATGTATCTTATAGCGAAGTACTAAGATTAATTTGGTCTGTTTGGAAATATCTATGGTCTCATTTGTCAAGCTACAGAATCACTCCATTTCACTTCAGCTCATGACAGTCTCTAGCATGTACTCTGACAATTCATTCTGGTTAGTTTTTGATATTGCCTAAAAAAATGTAAGCCTGATCAGATTCCATATGTTGTTTCATTGCATTGTGTACACTGGAAATTAAAACGATTAATCCCAAGAAAATCCCTCAATTTTCAGACAAGTCATTTTCATCGTGTCCCCTTAGGGCACATTCAAATGCACTACAAAACTTGATGCAATCAATTACCCAAGAAAGTACATGGGTTCAAAGGTAAGTCGATTAATACCACTAAACAACACTTACTTTAGATAGTAATTATTTATTTATGCCAACAAATTTACTGTTGGTGTTTTTAAACACACAAGCACACATCAGCTGCATTGAATTTTTAAGTTCCAGTTCTACCTCTCAAACATTGAGCACACACGGCTTGTGTGTTTAAAAACACCAACAATAAGTTTGTTGGCATAAATAATAATTACCATCTGAAGGTTATTTAATCCCGGGACATAAAGTACTTGCAATAAGTTGCCATTTGGGTAATTGTCTCTGATGTGAGACTGCCTTTGTGGTTTACCGGGAGAAATACGAACTGGTTTGAGAATTCCACGTCATTCTGGCAGGTTGTCACAGTAGCTTAATGGTTAGAGCACCCGCCTGGTAAGCGGAGGGTCTATGGTTCAAATCCCGGCTGTGGCATTGAATTTTTAAGTTCCAGTTCTATCTCTCAAACTTACTTTAGAACCTCCCGGAACATGTTTCGAAGGCTTATTTTCCTGCACTGTCTGTCTACTGGACATTGGTTCTCTGTGGTGTGGTTGGTGATGTTTTTTCTGAGGCCTCCTCTGGTGGTGGTTCAAGGAGCTTGCTGAACATATTGTTCTGGGGATGCCAAAATTGAACAATCCATTTCTATTTTTCAAAATGAAGATTTGTTCCCGTGTGGACAGCTCTTGTTTAGCAATGGACAATCCTCTCTCATCCTTTCTGGCAGATATTTATCAGTACATTAGAAAAAAGGATCACCAAAGGTTTCCCTTGGATGTTCAAACTCTGGCAGTGGTTCGTAGATGCCATCTTTGCAATAGTTCCAAAAAAGACATCAGTGATGCACTAAAACTCTTAAACATCTAAGAAAAAAGCATGAAGTTCACTGTGGAAGTAGAAAAGGATGAGCAACTACCATTTTTGGATCTAAAAATAATCAAAAGTAAGATCAAAATAAACTTTGGCATTTACAGAAAACTACTGCAGACAGACTACATAAAAGCTAATGGTTACAACCCAAGAGGTCACAAACAGGCAATTGTTAACACTGGTGAACATCCCCCTTCCAACAGAAGAATACAAAGCAGAATATAACAAAATAATTGAAACCACACAAAGAAATGGCTTCGCCAAATCATTAGTGGATAAAAAAAGTGAAGCGCAAAAACTAAGAAGTTACTAAAAGAAACTACAACACTTACAGCAACAGAAAATAAAATGACATTCAATAAATTCACGTCCCATCCATGGGCTTTTGATAAATTCAAAAAAGTTTTCAAAGAACAACTTTCAGCTAGCACCAGTGAACCATTACTCCATAAAAAATATACTAAGCTCAAATATCGAAGATGCCATCCTACCTAATAAACATCTGGTATATACCAAATTGAATGCACTGGCTGTAATCAAGTTTATATAGGAAAAACCAAAAGAAATTTGGAAACAAGTTCCAAGGAACATTTCAGAAACATAAAAAACAAACAGACCACAATGTAAATCCATAACTGAAGCTTCTTAAACACATAATGGGAAAACAAGAGTGGTCCACATATAAACAACTCTTCATTTTGAAAAATAGAAATGGTGTGTTCAATTTCAACATCCCACAGAGCAATATGTTCAGCAAGTTCCTTGAACCAGCTCAGAAAAAACTTTGCCAGCCACAGAGAACCAGTCAATGTCCGGTTGACAACGGAGGAAAATAAGCCTCCAAAACATATTTTGGGACATTTGAAGTAAGTGTTGTTTACTGTTGTTAATCGACTTACCATTGAATTTAATTAATTACAACACTGTTTTCAACACTTCCAAGAAAGAAGAAAGTACATAGGTACTTAATTATTTCCAGTTGCCTGTTGCGTTCCTCCATCTGTTCATGGTAAGCATTATTTAGTTGTGCAGCACTATTGACTCCACCCAAAGCACTGAGGTATAAAAATTTTTAATATGTTTTGCATTTTCACTGTCTTTAATTTTTTAGATAACCAAGATCCATTGCACCACCTGTGCAGCAGGCATCCTTACTGCCAAAAATCACATGGGAAACAAAAGACAATCTTTCTGATTTTGCAACTACACATTCATGCATCTTTCTACTAAACTTGCAACTGTAAGTTGATTTATTTGACACAACCATTTGCTTTACATCAAGATCTGGTATAAACCTACATAACTGCTTAATTTGTGTCTTTTATGTGAAAAATGAGAAAAGTAGTTTTAACAAACTGTGCACAGAATTTTCCATCACGCATCACTTATAAAATTATTGACACTATTACTTCACTCGTACAGACTACCTTTTCCTTGTAAGGCTGCATTGTCTTCTGCCACTGTTAAATACACATTCAAAATTAAACCTAACAGTTTCCCCCCTATCAATATGTACAGTAGTGAAATAAAATGGTTTTATGTTTGTCAGGTTAAATCAGGGAGGAGAGAAGAAATGAATAAATAATTTATTGCCAACGCAGCCTGAAATGCTCCTGGGAGGTTATTTCCCTGATACATTAACAGCACCATTTGCACCTGCTACGACATTCACAGCCACACACAGGATGAAGCACAAGTGCAACACATGTTTGTCCTATGCTCATGATGTGACGTACTCACACTGAAAATAGAGCACATGCCCCTCCCAGACCTTGGAAGCAGATGAAACTACAGTGCATGCATCTAAACAGTGGAAAATCTAAAGTATGAAATCCGCACTGTTTAAAATACATGTTTTTGTCTTGCAAAATTAATGCTGTGCTGTAGTACATATGGAGCGGCTTCCACTGATGTACTTATTTCAAGAACTTGGTCTTGAGCTAACAAACCTGCACCATGTAATACCATTCTTTACTTCAGAGATTCATGAACACCTTAGTTTGAAGTTAAATAGGAGAATAAGTAATGCTGTACCTCCTGCAAATTACATCTGTAGTAATAATTAAAAGCAACAGAGACAAATGCAAGTTCTGCCCCTCCTAGCCCCGCAAAAAAAAACCTTTAATGAATGGTTTTTGCCACTTTCAGTGAGTGAGTTGAGTTTAAGGGCCCGTCGACAGCTAAGTCATTTGGACCTGAAGCCAAAAGTTAACATTTAAAATACCCAGAAAGTTAGCTGGCAACAACTAAAAACGTAAGCAGTTAAAGTATTAAAGGGTAAAGGATGAGAGCACTAACTGTAAAACAGAAAACACCTATAAACTAATACAGTTAAAACATAAAATCTAAAACATAAGAGAAGAATATTGAACAGTTAAAACATTAAAAAGGTAAAACATAAGAGGTAAAACAAAAAAAAAAAAAATCTAAAAAGTAAAAAATTCTCTGAAAACTAAAAAGCAGGTTGCACTTGCTCGTAAAACCCATGGTTGCACGTAGTCCTTGATTGTCTGCAGTGGAATTACCAGCTAACACTTCCCATGACTGTTATCAGACAATAAACAGATGGTGACGGAAGTACCGTTGCACCTCTATACCCATTTTGATAATATTAGATATAGGTAATGTGTAAGAATGTATAAAATAACTGCACAAACACAAGAATTACATTATAATATTTTGTTTTCTTGTAAGTAATTGGTAGACTATACAAAAGAAGCTACCTTTTGTTTGATGTGAACAAAACCTTTACGACAAACTATTAAACTAAATACAATACTGTGCTCACCTACAACCAAATAGATCATAACTGAGGATGTGTTAAAACTTGATAGCTTTAGTTAAAAGAAAATGTTCCTTTAATGCATGTTACTTACTTGTTACCGTATTATTGCTTGCAGTGAGGGCAGTGAGAGTGTTCACATCCCAAAGAAATATTGCTCTATCAAGCCCTGCTGAGGCAACCTGCTCTCGATCCCTTGCGTAAGCCAAAGCTTTGACATAGTCCTTGTGAGTGCGCAATGTGGACATGCAAAACCCTTTATGTGCATTCCATACTTTCACTGTCGTGTCTGAGCTGGCAGAAATCACTGCAATCAAAATAAATACAGTATCAGAAAAACTCCCTTACAATGGTATACTTAAATCTCAAACTCGGTTGAGAATATTAATATACAAGTATTATAGCAAACGTGAATGATATAGTATACCCTCTACCTTAGATTACCAAGCAAGATAGCTCCATGGTAATGTACAAGGCTCGCAGTCCGGAGGTCCTGGGTTTGATTGTTGCAACTGTCCTACCTGACCCATGGGTATTTTTTAGGAAGTTTTCATGGGTTGCCAGGCGAATGCTGGATAGGTTACTTTAATCCCCTGAATTTCCCCTCCTTCCGTTTCACTTCACTACTCATTTCATTCATCCTTTCATCTGTTTGGTTCTCTTTGAGGGTAGAAAGCATCAGCAGGAGTTCAGATACAGCATGGTGGAGAAGAAACGTTCTGAGTAACTCCGTCCCTTGACACAAAAGCTGGGCTCCAGCTCTTGAGCTATAGAGGGGGCCCTGTAGGCTGTGCTCTGTGTGAACCAGCAGGGGACCGGTGTACTGGCTGGTGTCAGGGAGTTTCAGCCCTCTGTCATGCCTCACCTCATCCCTACCTCCTGAGGGGCAGAGGTACAAAAGATCTGAGGCTGAAGCCCCCACCCTCCCTGCATCTACCCTACCCCTACTTTGCCTTGCAGTAGTTGATTTAGTTTGAGGAGAGCTGTAACATTTGAACTTTTCTTGCCACATTCCATACAACTTTTCAAGTAACTGGGAGCCGTTGGTTGATGTTGACACAGCATATGAATAGAGCACCCTAATTCTTGCAATCTACACACCATATTACCCAGAGAAATGTTTTATTCCATGATGAGTAAATTGAAATCCAAAGTATTTTTCCAGTAAATACGAAGGGTGTTCCAATAACTTGGTGCAAAAACAGCACAATTCACAGCGGTTAATGAAATGCAACCAATGTACTATATTAAAGACAGAAACTGTTCAAAGCATTTCAGCATGAAATTACAATAATAATGCCTTACAATCCTAAAGGTATGGTACAAGCACTTGTAAATAGTAATTCTTACTTTAGGGTACTCTAATCCTGCCTGCATCATGTTTCGCATCCATTTGAAAGATACAATTGTGGCTGACAGCTAATATAAAAATATAAACTGGTTATTCTAATGCACTTCAACTTGTCTAAATGAAAACTGTTGGAGTAGATCAGATGCTCATTACCTTCATGAGGGAGACTAAATGGCAAAAGGTATAAAAAAATATCAGTTTTAGTTTTTCTTGCAGGCATATTAATTGGGATTTCCCCATTAATTCCATAAATGATTTTATTATTGTAGTCACAAAAATTATATTTTAAATATGGCACTGCAACAGTAATTTTGTGCTGTGAATTCTGCAACACTTCAAAGCCAAAAAAAGAAGAGAAAAGAAAAAAAAAACATAACTCATACTTTGGAGTGCAGTGGTAAACTTTATCCAGTCTTTTAGGTGGGGTTTTGCTGTACAAACTGGTATAATGTTCAGTGTAACAGTTTCTATGTGCTCAAGCCAAAGGTTATTTGCAAGAACGTGAGCTTTTTGCTCATTATATTCATATATTGTTTTGACGGTCATGTTTTTGGGTAAATTATACATATTTCCCTAAGATATTGTGACATGGCTTCTCCATGTCATTAAGACTCCTTGATTTTCAAGGAGGTTGCCATGGAGACAGTTTTATTGGTGAGAGTTTTGGGAAGGTTAAGAGAGAGAAACCAGTAGTGTGGCTGTACTTGAAGGTTGAGAAAATAAAAGATTTGTTACATTGAGAGGTAGAATCTTCTTCTTAATAGGCACTACAACTTCACTGACTGAATGTTTTGGCCTTCTCTACAATTTTCTCTATAAAACCTTAACCCATAACATGCTGACCTGTCATGGCATGTATACGTCCTCTGATTGGTAATCAGAGGATATGGTTGGTGAATTTATTTTGATAACTCTCCCAGTTTATGTCGGTGAGACCCATAAACCAACGACAGGTGTGGTCCTCCAGACATTCTGGGGGTTGTGAGAGAGCGATGTGACCGCCAAAAGATAAAAATATGGTGCTCTCTAAAAAGCGGTTACATTTATTGCTAAGTCTCTTCAATATTTATGCAATATGACTCGAGGGGTAAAATGTTCCGGAGTTAAAATAGTCCCCCATTTGGATCTCCGGGCGGGGAGTACTTCTCGAGAACCAAAACATTATATTAAGAGAAGAACATCAGACTTCTACAATGCAATGCGGGTGGTCTCACACAAACAAAAAGAGTAGAACTGAATAAAATTGTATTTGACTATAATATCAATATATTTTTCATACAGGAAGCAAATCTAACAAATGACCAACTTAAATACTTCAATTTTACTGGTTTTCTACTACACCTACTACCCAAAAATAGACAGATAAGCATTGGAATATTAGTTGGAGTCAAAAAGGATATTAAATTGATACCGAAATTTAGATTTCAAATCGAATGGGCTTGATAAAGACACGTTTTAATTTAATTGCCGGATGTGAGATTTGCGATAAGTGTTGAGTAATAACATAAATAGATAATAGAGCAGGAAGTGTTGTAAGGTGAGCCAGATATGAGTAAATAATAGTCGTTAAATTTGTAGGATAAACACATTATTGGTTTGAAATTAACGAGTCATGACGTCATACTACATAGTTTAAATTCACGTTTGAAATTCAGGTCGCGCGATATATTTAATAAAATATAAAGAAAACATCGTTTAATCATAAAAAGGTAAATATATATTCAAAATTCATAAAAGAACATGTTATAATAGAAAGGGACATTTCTAAATTGCGGGAAAAGGAAATAGCATTTTGGATACGAGGCTTTCTTGGATGACGTCATGACATTCAAAATTGGAGAGAACGTTTTTCCTAGCGTGGGTACGCGAGAAAGCGTCACCACTCACCCCAGACCAGCACCGCACGTTGTGGAGTGCAGACGTGAGTGCGATTCCTCTACATATAGAATCGGCATAACTCCCGAAAGTATCTAAGATGTAATAAATAATATACAAAGGTTTTCTTGGGTAGTCTATCACACCTGCGCGTACCCGAGATAAATAAAGAGATCTCATACTGAGCTAGCGGGAACGAACCAAATCAACGGGCGACAACGAGACCAACGACATTTACGCATCAAATGGCGCCACAACGAGAACCAAACAACGACTACTAGCTTCAAAATCCTCCTTTGAAATTGTTAAAGAAATGGATAACACAGATAAAAGTGAATTAATAAAGCTAAATTTTTGGGATAACAAAACACATCTACATTTATACAGTATTTACTATCCTCCCAGGAATGAACCAGATCTCTCTCTAATTGACCAATTAAACAAAACAATCGTAATTGGGGATTTCAATGCTCATTCCAAAAGATTGGGTTATGAAAAAGTGGATTCCACAGGGAAGATAGTGGAAGAATTTTTGAATACCACAACTTTTGAACTGATTTACAGTAAAGAAGATCCCACAACCTTCATACATTACTCTGGAGCAGGCAGTAACCCAAACCTCTTGTTAGCTACAACAGATATTGTTTCAAAAATTAAAAAACAAGTTATAGAAGATCCCAGTTCTGGTCACAGAGCAGTAATTGCTGATATAAAACTAGATAACACAAATAACAGTCAATGTCACAAGAAACTGTATTGGAACTTCAAAAAAGCAGATTGGATCAAATATAAAACTGAACTGGAACATAAATTTAAAGAACAAACTCACAGCTACATGACCAACCAGATCATTTGAACAAAAATTTCTGTAAAGTCATCCTAGAAACCGCAAAAAAACATATTCCTCGGGGAAGAATTAAAAATGTTAAACCCTTTTGGAACCCCCAGTTAGAAGAACTGAAAAAGCAAAGGGATATAGCTAGAAATACAGCTGAACAAACAAAAAACATATCAGATACACAAATATGGCAGAAGAAATGTGCCTCACTAAAAAAAGAAATTAATACTGCTAAAAAGAATTACTTTAATAATTTCTTAGAAAAAATGGATAATGGATGGTAACAAAGCTCATAAGTTCATAAAAAATGTCAAGGATAGGAAAGAAAACAACAGCACACCTATCATACACAACAATAAAATATTAACAAATGATGCAGCCATAGCCAAAACATTCAATAAATATTATGCTAATTCACATAAAGTAACAAGAAATAATAAAATGGAATGTACAGAATTTAAGAAAGATTTGAAACAAGAAAGAGAATGTGATCCTAACACTCAGTGCAATATCTTTTTTCAAAATTTTAATATGCAAGAACTAAACATAGCAATAAATAATCTAAAAAAACAAAAAGTCTCCTGGACCTGATCACATACATCCAGAGTTCATAAAAACCTTGGAAAAACAGCAAAACAACAACTACTAAAACTCTACAATCTATCCTGGAAAACCACTGTACCTGCTGAATGGCGAAAGGCAATAATTGTCCCACTCTTGGAGAAAGACAAAACAGCATCAGAAATAAAAAATTATAGACCAATAGCTCTTACTAGCATAATAGCAAAAGTGATGGAAAGAATGGTGTCAAACAGGTTAAATTGGTTTCTAGAATCAAAAAATTTAATTTCCCCGTGTCAAGCTGGATTTAGAGAGTTCCACTCTACAAATGAACAAGTCTTACTTCTCAGTCAAGAAATCAAAGACTCCTTCAATAGAAAAGAAGATAATTTATCAGTTTTTATTGATTTCCAAAGTGCATATGATTCTATATGCAGAACAAAACTACTAAAGAAAGTAAAAAAAATAGGGATACAAGGTCCAATGTTTTCATGGCTATGTCATTTCCTAACACAACGCTTTATTGCAACCAGATATGGAAGAAACATATCTAAATACAAACAAGTACACAGTGGCTTACCACAAGGCGCAGTGCTCAGCACAACACTTTTTAATATATTTATTAACGATCTCCCACAACAAATACAAGAATCAGGTGTGAAGTGTGTTTTCTATTTGCTGATGACTTGGTAATGTGGACTTCAAAACCAAAAAGCAAAAGTACAGAACTAGAAAAAACCATGCAGCAATCCTTAACCAAATTACAAAGGTGGACCAAAGAAAATTTAATGACTGTTAATACAACAAAATCAAACTACCAAATCTTTTCACTAAGAAAAAAGCCACTAAAAATAAAACTAAATTTTGAGGGTCAACAATTACAAGAAACAAAGGAAGCAAAGTATTTAGGAGTTACATTTGATACTAAACTTACATGGACCAAACAAATAGAAAATGTAATACAAAGAGCAGAGAGGCGCCTTTCACTGTTAAAACGTCTAACAGGAATGAAGTGGGGATGTTCCAGAGCAACTCTTAACACAACATACAATGTATATATAAAGCGATTATTTACTTACTGCAGCAAAGTTCTTGTAACAGCAAACACAAAAAAGATTCAAATCTTTCAAAACCAAAGTCTGAGATTAATTACAGGTGCTATCAAAACCACACCAATAGCAGCTATGGAAATACTAACCAACCAATGCCCCATTGAATATGAAATAGAAAAAGCGGCTCTTATTCAACACGAAAAGTTGATCAGACTCGCATTCAATACACGGCACAAGAGAAATTTTACACATACACTAAAGACTCAGGAGAGCTTTCTTTCCAAAATTAAAGACATCAAGAAGAATGGATACCTTCCTAATTCAAAGGAAAACTTCATATCTAAAGTCAATCCGACACAAACATTAGACATCACATATTATTTACACCTGACAGAAGAAGTTAAGAAAAGTGATACTCCAACTAGTGTTCTAAAATTATTGGCATTAGAGACAATCCATACTAGATTTCCAGAACACGAATGGCTCCATATTTATACTGATGGGTCATTGATATCAAATCAAGATGGAGCAGGTGCTGGAGTCACATGTCACCTCTTTTCCTATTACAAATCTTTGAGTTATGGAACTACAAACTTTGATGGAGAAATTGAAGCAATTTGAATGGCCCTACAAAATCTTTTGTACAGAATTTCACATTTTCATCAAGCAGTTATTCTCTCAGATTCCAGGGCAGCAATAATAGTAATTACTTCCAAGTTGTCGCCAAAAAACCAAACAATTATAGAATGTTGGAAAATGCTTAGCCATCTAACAGCACTTCAAAAACACCTAGTCTTCCAATGGATATCAGCTCACTATGGACTGAGTGGTAATGAGAAAGCTGATTTTCTTGCAAAAAAGGGTACCGGCAATGTGCAGAAATCAATAGTTAATCTACCATTTTATGCAGCTAAAAGATTAGTCAACTCTGAATTCAAAAAAATTATTGAAAAATATTACTATGAAAACTCAAAAAATAAAAGATGGAAACTACCAAACATTCAAACAGTAATTCCTGAGTATGCTAGAAAAACAGCAGTTGCAACCTTCAGGTTGATTACAAGACAGGATTGTCTGGCAAAACATTTAAACAGAATTGGGATATATTCTTCACCACTCTGTCCTCTCTGTGATCTGCAAGAGGAAATGGATCGAGACCACCATCAAATATGCCCAGCCACTTCTAATGCCCCATCCATCAGTGAAAAATATTGGAGAGCAAGAGCATTAATGACTTCATTGTCAGAAATCCAGCATTAGCTAACAACAACAACAATTTTCTTCCATTCAATGCGATCTTTTGTCAGGTTTACCCAATTTCTTATCTTCATATTTTTTAAATCTTGGTGTATGTCGTCACTCCATCTGTTTTTATTTCTACCCCTTTTTCTAGATTTGAGAGGCTTCCATGTTTATATTTTTTTAACTGTTCTCTCATTTGACATTCTATGCAAATGTCCAAACCATCTAAGTCTCTGTGCTGTAATGAAATTAATAATTGTTTTTTTATTCTTTTATTTAACTCATTTCTCAGAGTCCTCCATTGTCCTATGTCTTTAATTGGTCAAAAAATTCTTCTTAATATCCTTCTTTCAAATATTGATAACTTTTGCTTTTGTGATTCTTTCAATACCCATGTTTCAGAGCCATATGTGACTATAGGTTTTATGATTGTGTTACAGATTCTTAATTTTGCACTTAAAGCTATAAGTTTACTTTTGAATAAGTTATTATGTATAAAATATGCTTTACTACCATGAATCACTCTCTCTTTCACCTCTTCCTCTATGGAGTTATTATTTATTACACACCTGAGGTACTTAAATGATTTTACAGCTTTTATTACATTGTTGTTTATTATTAAATCTTCCAACTTATTTGGTCCTTTCGAACATTCTAGAAATGTTGTTTTTTCCATGTTTATCAAGAGTCCGAACTGGGCAGACTCCTGTAGCCTTTGAAATGTTTCTATTGCTGCCTTTTTTGTTCTAGCAATAATAAGAATATCATCTGCATAAGCTATACATTGTTTTAACCTGTATACAATGTTGCCTCTCAAATCTAGTTTATTCAAAACTGAATCCATTACAATATTATACAATGTGGCAGACAAAGGATCTCCTTGTTTCACACCTGTTACAACATTGAATTGTTCACTTAGGTGATTATTTATTTTCACTCTTGCTATATTATTAGCTAATGTTATTACGATTAATCTTATTAGCTTTCCAGGCACGTTATACATTTTTAAACAATCCTATACTTTACTTCTGTTAACCTTGTCAAAAGCTTGTGTATAATCTACAAATATGTTAAATATGGTGATGTTATACTCATAACATTTTTCAATTATTTGTCTCACCATAAATATATTATCAATTGTTGACCGACCTGGCCTAAAACCTGCCTGACAGTCATTTAACTTGTTTTCAATAATTTCTGTTAATCTGTTATTCAATACAATTGCAAAGATTTTATATACTATGTTCAACAGAGTAATAGGTCTATAGTTAGAACACTAATCTATCACCTTTTTTGTATATTGGATAAATTATTCCTTCACTCCACTTACTTGGTATTTGTTCGTTATTCCATATTTTTAGCAATAGTTTGTGTAAACTCATTTTTAAGTTTCTGCCCCCGTATTGTATTAGTACAGGGGGTATATTATCTGAACCAGCTGCTTTGTATGCTTTAATTATGTATGTTATTTCATTTAGATCTGGAGGTTTAGCTCCTCATTGTCATTTACACATGTTATTTCATTGGTAAGTTTTGTTATTCCCTTTTCCTTAAACATATCGCTAGAATATTTTTCCCATCTATCCAGAACAGCATTTTGTTGCATAAGAATGTTTCCTTCTTTGTTCCTACACATGCTAGGAAGTATTGACATCTTATTAAAAGTTCTTAGTTCACTAAAAAATTTCCTAGATTCATTTTTCTTAAAATTATTTTCCATTTGGTTTATTTTTGGTTCAACCATTCTTTCTTTTTATTCCTACAGACTTGGTTTGCTTCTTTCCTTATTTGTCTGTAGGTTTCATAATGCGCTCTAGTTTTTATTTGAAGTGCTTGCTTTCTTGCTTCATTCTTTTTCTTAATTGTTTCTACATTCTTCATTCCACCATGCATTTCTCAGAGCTTTCTCCTGTTTGCCTATGGTTTCTGTTGCCGTGTCAGTTATTGCCTCTTCAATGTTTATCCAATCTTGATTGACATCACTTTCAGTCATATCTATTAACTTTCTGCTCAATGCTTCTTTGTATTCCTTAACCTTTTGAGGATTTTCTAAATTTATTGTACTCCATTTAATGCACTGAGTCTTTCTTCTCTTATAAATTTTGGGTAGTACTTGCTGTAGGTGGGTTTCTACTAAAAAATGATCCGAATCAATATTAGGTCCTCTCATTGTTCTAACATCAGTTATTAACGCTTTTTTGCTTTGTGGAACCAATACGTGGTCTATTTGATTTACTGTTAACCTATCAGGGGAGATTCATGTACCTCTGAATATCTTTATGTTGGAACTATGTGCTCACAGTAAATAAACTGTTGGCTATTGCAAATTGGCATAATAATTCACCATTCTTATTAGACACTTCATGTAGAGTGATTTTTCCTGCTATGGTTTCATAGATTTCTTCTTTGCAAACCTTAGCATTAAAATCTCCTAATAATATTACCATATCACTTTTGGGAACATTATCTAACTTCCTTTGTAGATTATCATAAAATAATTCTTTATCTTCATTATCTTTTTCTTCAGTTGGAGCGTAACAACTTATTAATGTTGTGTTATAATATTTATCTTTAATTCTTAACTTACATAATCTCTCAATGAATGCGGTAAAGTTCATAATGTAGTTTTTAATTTTCTTGTTTATTAAGAAGCCAGTGCCAGCGTGGTCTGTTTTGTCTTTATGACCGCTATAATAAGCTGCGTAGTCTTTTTTGTCGATTATGCCACTTCCTTTCCACTTTACTTCTTGTATGGCTACAATGTCAATATTTATGTTTGCGACTTGCTCAGCTAATTCTTGCATTTTTCCTGGTTGCAAAAGTGTTTGAATATTCCATGTACCAATTGATATTTTATTCTTAATCCTTTTAACATGCTTGGGTCGTTGTCCATTAGTCATGCCGGCTTTCCTTTGTAGAGATTTTTTAGCAATTAGATTTTTACAGTAACAGGCCCAATGATGCCCAACCCCCAACCTGGAGGACCAGGCCTCCTTATTTATGGTCCCAGGAGTCAGGGTGGTCCGGTTATGCCCCCGGACACTGGGTGGCTCGGGTACCTTGGGGTCGCTACTCCCCATCCCCAATTTAGGACCCTGAGGCCGAGAGGTAGAATCAGGACCGAAAAATTCAATGCCACAGCCAGGATTTGAACCACGGATTTTCAGCTTCACAGGCAGCTGCTCTAACCATTGAGCTACCATGACCAACTTGCTAGTATGACATTAAATTCCCCAATGATTCGTATTTTCCCAGTAGACCACTAGGGAATCTCACATCTGAGATAAGTACCCCAAGAGCAACTTATAATTGCAAGTACTTTATGTCCCAGGTTTAAATAACCTTTAGATCAGGGGTGCCGTTGAAGGGGAGATAGTCTCACCTAGGCCTCCCCCACCATTATACGTATCCCAGCTACCCTAACCTCTCTGGCATAAACAAAGCCACAACGATTGGGGTCAGTGGCGACACCTGAGAGCATGTAATTCTTGTAATTATTTTGACATACCATGTGGTTATTTTTATTACTGACCCTAATACAGTATTACTGCTACAACATATCAATCTTTTTTCCCCGATACCATGTAAGAATCGTAATAGTTTTGAAAAATCATGTGCTTATTTATTTTTTTTTTTTTAATTAACGTCCTCCAACATTGTGTCATATCGGACGAATGAATGAAATGGGTGAAATGATGCTCAAATGAGCCCGAGGTCCATGGAGCTTTAAGTTACCCGACATTCGTCTTCTCAGGGTAGGGAAAACCTCGGAGAAAAACCTTACCCGGATAACTTACCCTAAGCGAGATTCGAACTCGCAACCTCTTGAACGTGAGGCAGACACGCTAACCATCACGCTATCGAGGCGGGCATCATGTGCTTAATTTTACTATTTGATTGATGCAATATTATTGCATATATCAGTCATTCTTTTTTGTCATGATTTGAGGATCTTTGCAGCTACGAGCATGTCAATATTTGGCTGTAATCTTCGAAAATGAATTAGTAATTTGAAACAGAGCACTGGGCACGTTTATGAAGTGCTACTGAATGTTATATTGCTGACCTGCTTGAATGACAAACACAGGTCTGTGCTGGCCAATCTACTGCTTGGAAGGGGTGAAAGTAGGGGTATGCACGATAGTGTGCTGAACGGCATGCCTGCTTTAGATGCTAATAGTTATTTTTGTTTTTAAACACAAACCGGGGCAATGTTTGTGAGGTAGAATCAGGACTGAAAAATTCATTGCAATTGCCATGATTTGAACCACAGATCTTCTATTTTACAAGTGGCTGCTCTAAGTGGCACCAGTAGTAGACTTGGCGGCGCCGTGGCCGAGCGGTTAGTGCGCTCGCCTACCACCTAGGCGGCCCGGGTTCAATCCCAGGGACCCGCATGTGGTATTCGCGGTGGACGAAGCGGCGTCAGGGCGGGTTTTCTCCGGGTGCTCCAGTTTCCCCCGCCATCTCATTCCACCGATGCTCCATCTTCATTCCATGTATCATCAGTGTCACCGCCTGCGGTGCCGTAGTAGTAAAAGCGGGCGTTAAACACTACAGCAACAGCAGTAGTAGACTTAATATTTTGTGGCATTTTTACTTTCTCTAATAATTGTGGTACGTAGAGGAAGAATTGTATTTCTTCCAAAACTTTGATACAACATTTGGCTGGAAATACATATTTTGAGATTCCCTGAATATAAAAAAGGGAATTTTAGAGAGACTTTCGTGCATGCATGTGAGTGTGCACATGTGAACAGTATAGCTCAGAAATAGAAACTCAGATAAATACTAAGCTTCCTAAGTCCAGCACCTTCCAAGGAATTCCATTAAATTCTGTTCAATGCAAACTACCCTTTTTTGGAATAAACTTGTATTTTTTCCTCTCAAAAATTGCTGTAATGACTTTGATTATCATACATGAATAATAAAACATATGCCTACTTTGGGTTTCCTGAAAATAACCTGTGAAGTTCCCTTCATTCTAAATGGATTTTTTAAACTTTTGAGTAACAAGAGAAACTATAAGAAATGATTTAAAACTGCAAAAGCAACACAGCTCATTAAAATACACAATTTGAGGCAAACCGTTTTTTATTTTATTAGCTGTTTCTGAAATATTCCAGGTAGCATGATTACACCTTTTAAATTAAAAGTGCACCATAGACACCAGAAAGTTTGCGTTAGTTCATTTACTATTTTAAATAGTTATTTATGCAACAAGTTAACAGAGTGTGCCTATTTTTATTTTATATATACGTATACCATGTGTTCTCAGACTGTGGTTTTATCTTCAAGGTTAGTTTCTACCCAGAACAATTGATATTGGACTACCGAAAATCACCATATTATTCATGAAGTTCCTCACCACGCATAGAATTATCAATCTCATATTTACAACAACAGTTGATTCACAAATTTATATAAATTCATACTTTAAATATTTTTTTCCTGCAACTAATAACAAGAGAAGAAAGACTGTGTGAGTGGTTTCAGCAAGATTCAGCTATTGCACACACTGATTGTAATTCTATGTAAGAATTGGGAAGTGTGTATGGATTGTGGCCATCTAATTCCCCTGACCTATCTCCATGGAGTTTTATTTATGGGGAACGTTAAAGAATAAACTGTATGCAACAAAGACTTTTACATTACAAGAATTGAAGGGCAATATCACCAGAGAAACACAGAAGTCAACATGAACTTTTACGAGTAAACCAGAACTGTTTTTGGACATATAGGGAATGTGTTCACATTGAAGGTCTTCAATTTCAACATCTGTTGTGATTCAGGTAAGTCTAATGTAATTTAGTACAGTAGTTAGTGTTCCATAACTGTTACCTGCCGGTCCTTATTGCGTAACTCTGGCAGAGCCTGCAGGTCCTCATCCAGTGCGGTCCGGTCGGTCTGAGAACGCACGGTATGTGTAAATGTGATAAAATAACAAGACTAGTTGAGTTCTAAACCCTGCCCAGTGCAAAATGAAGTATTTTGCAGCTGTTCCTAGCCAATTTTTTTCTGCTACCAATAATTTAAAAATTGTTAAAAATATTGAGTTATATTTTATTGTCCTGCTGCAACATGCTGGTAAAGAAACGTTGCAATTATTTTTTTCAGGTAGAGAAATGTAATTCCCTACTATGCTGGAAATACTAGTGCAACAGCCTTGCTTGTATTATTTATGCATATCTGATAACATAACTGCTCCTTACGTTAGGAACAGGGTCCAGATGTTTATGACCCATCATAGTTTTTGTTTGCGGTTTTATTCCATGGAAAATATAACTAAAGCACCATTTTAACACCAGTGATTAAAATTATGCAATTCTCATGGGTCATATAAAGTCATATTTTGGCCTTTGTAACATTTGTCATTTCATATTAAACTCATATTTTCTCTTAAATTTTCATATTTTTGTCATATTTTATATTTCTATTCCAGTTTCGCATATGGGCTTGCAGTCATCCCAAAGACGATTTTTCACATCTCCTAATTCTTGTCTGAAACATTAGGTCTTTTTCCTGTTACAATGTTGCATGCAAATAAAGGATCATTCCTTTCTGATAACTTTAAAATATATGTAATTTGCTACCCTAATTCTTCTTTCTGATCGCCTTTCAAAATGGCACATTTCATTCTGTGCAAAGCAGTGTTAGCTCTGGATTGAGCAATTAAATACTTATTATTGAGTATGCAAGATTTTAGAAGTAGATTTTGGATATAATGTTAATTTAAACAGCATTAAATTTTTAAAGATTTTGAAAATGCACCCCAAAAAATGTTAGGTCATATTTATCATCATATTTACTAATTTCTTTGGTCAAGAGTGCTTGCATATTTCTAACATTTTAAGATCATAAACATCTGGACCCTGCTTATGAATTATTGAGAGTAGCTTGGTGTGACGAAACTGTACATCATATTTTTGAGCTATCTGAACTTCAGTATCAGGATTTTGAGTGAAACATTCCTCTATCTCAGGTGACAGGTAGAGAACATAGAAATATGCATGTTACAGTGATAAATTTCCCATTATAAACTCACAGTACACATTGAGCTGCAGACTCACTGCTAATGACATACTTACAGTTTTTGCCACCACAGCAGAGGACAATATCGTTAACCCAATCGGTATGGTGCTCCATTGACATTGTGTAGGGTTCTTTGGCCTTGCAGTTCCATATTCTAATAATACTGTCTCTCCCTGCGGAGTAGAGTCGGTTAAGATGAGCATCATATTGCAAAGAGTTGACACCGGCTCTGTGTCTCCTTTCAACTTCATCTCTTATAACAAATGATACCTGAAGAACATTTCATTGGCATTATTATCTTGAACCATGTTTCATAGTAAAGGTAATATTTGCAGTCCACAGTTATGCCTATTTTAAATTGTCTCGTAAATGTCAGTTTTTGAATTGGATTTATATTATACACATATATATGCTTTTATTTTTGTGAATTCTATTTATAGAGTGCAGTTGGTAATACAGTAGAATCCTGATAACTCAATGACTTTTCTTATTCTAATTATTTCTTATTTTTTTATTGTTAAACTTAACTGTAATAATTTCTATTATCTACTTACAGTATAAATACTTAGTATACAACCTACTGCATTCTCCCTCACAGTGACAAAAGAGCTGGTGAGTAAATTTTAGAATGTTATACTTTTGCTTCCTATATTGTGCTAGAATATGTATTTATGTAATTTGCAGTATTATATTATGAGTTGTGAGTAACGGACCCCTTATTCTGTAAAACTCAACACATTCTCAGTCCATATTAGGTCGTTCTTATTAAAGATTTTAATATGGAGGCAACAAAGTTTAAGGTTAGAGTTTCTCTGAAGCAATACTGGAAACAAAATTATAAAGCTACAACTGCAGCTCGAGGAATATGTGAAGTCGAAGGTGAAAGTGTCGTTAGTAAGGAAGTAGCACAATGAAAGTTCCAGCACTTCAATAATGGAGATGAAAACATTTAAGATTTACATTCTGGAAACATGCAGAGTTTTAGAAGAAAATCCACAGTAAACTACTCGGAGGTTGTCATAAGAACTTGGTGCTTCAAAAGATACCACACATCACCATACATAAAAATCATTCAGAAGCTGTAAATTTGTACACATGAACTGACACCTAATCTAGCGCAATGTAGAGTGGATATCTAGTCAGCTTATCGCTTACCTCTGGGACAGATTTATCAGGAGAATGTCAATATGATGAAAAGTGGACATACTATCACCACCCGCAGACCCATCAGCCTGCAAATTTTGTTGTTAAGAAAATATGGCTCAGCCCCAAAATGTGCCCGGTGGAATTTTGAAGGTGTGATTCACTGAGAATTTTTGCCAAATGAATATGCAGTTGATGTAGATCTTTATTCTTAACAACCGAAACAAGTTCAAGTTTTGAGGCACAGGTAACCAACATTAGTTAATAGAAACAGAGTTTTCTTGCAGTAGGACAATGTGAGACCTTGTAAAGCTCAAAGAACAATGGATAAAATTCAGGAATTGAAAGGAATCGAACTGCAACTACATCCAGTATACAGCCCTGATCTTGCACCATCAGATTATCATCTGTCTAGACCCAGGCCCATTTCGTAAGTGGAAGAAATTTTGAAAGCACTGAAGCAGTTGCAATGGGTATCAATGAATTCTTCTAGCCTAAAAACAGAAACCGGTACCATTTGCAGGATTAGCAAACTTTGCTGAAAGGTGGGTCAGGACTATAAAAGCTAATGGCTTTATTTAGAATCATTTCCTGTAAGAACACATTTGAAGTAAAGTTTTACTTAAAAACCGACATTAGTTATGAGATATCTATAATATTTATTCCTAACTCCTGTAACCAAATGTGTTCACTAAGAGCTTTACCCATTGTGGTGAATTGCCAATATCAACCTACAAGAAGAATAAAACTGTCATGCATAGAAACGCAACAGTGATTTCATACTGTAGGAAAATTCAAAATGGTGTCGTTCTTATTAAAAACTATTGAGTGAAATGTATGTAAACTTCAAAATGCCAAGTTGTGTCATGTTCTAAGGAATATTATGTTTTTCAGTGAACAAATGGGGCAGCTGCAATGAATGTTAGTATTGGAAAGTGCAAATTCAACATCAGTAGCCAAATTCATTGTTGGTTACCTTTCAGCAGTGTTTGAATAAAACTTTCTGACGAGGAGGGGAAACTTAAGCTTGTGTTATATTTATGGCAATAATGGTAGTAACACCAGTAGTAGTAGCATTGGTGTGTTACATATAAAATGTAGCAGCAGCAACATGCATTTTATTGGCCTTAAGAGTATTCTAATTTTGTATTTCTGAGCTGTACAGGCATATAACTCTACCAAAGGTGTTTGATGAAAGTCAGGGGCAATTTTTTTTTTCCATTTTTCAAATCTAGTTATGTAGATTAATGTAGTGTACTTACACTCACTAGTTTTGCTAACACATGTTACTTTCAATACTGCTGTATTTACCAGAGAAGCTGTAATATCAATATTGCTTGAAGTTGAAGCCCGAGATTTGAACTGGAATACATCACTGTTATTACTTTCTCTAACTTTTTGCTTTCTTGTCACAAATTTACCCATGCTATCCACTAGAACAATGAGTAGCAAAAAACTGAACTGAATACTGCAAACTTCAATCATATTGCTGCCGCAAAAGAGCTAGAATTGTGACCCTGAATGCCAACCCAAATAATGAACCTGAGAATTATTTAATGTTTAGCTTACTTGCAATATGATATATTTGCTTACTCACAGCTTGCACTCGTACCATGTACAGTCTGTATCGAAACAATGTTCCATGTCTTCGTGTATTTTTAAAGAACAGTAATAGTAAATATTTTCAGTAAAAAGAAAAAATATTTCCCTGGCAGGGAAGGAACTCTTCTTTGACAAGCCGGAGGAATTACTGAGAGGGGGAAATCCCCCTCCACCCCCCGTTAATTCGAACACTGCCTCTCAGTAGCAGTCCAAATTTCCAGCAGGGAAACTAGTGGATGAAGGAAGGCTGTAAACAGGGCTACATTTACAGCCAAATGGTTCTTTCCTGTGATAACCTACAAATCCTGTCATATTTACAAATTGGCCTTATTAAAAGTCACCCATATGACTAGATTAAACTGCAGAATAAACATGAATTTAGTGTACATTTAAAAACATCTTCAAGTAACTAAACACAATCACATTTTTGACATTCAATTTATCAAAATAGCATTTAGCTGCACTTTCAGCAGCGACATCACTAAGTGTTTGTCTGACAGTCAGACAATAGAGTTTAGAGAATGCAAAAAGCAAAATACAGTAGAATCCTGATAACTCAAACTAAAGTGCACTGCAAAGGTGTTGGGTTACTGAAATGTCTAGTTTTATGGAATAAGGGATCTGTTATTCACAATAGAATACTGCAAATTACATAAATGCATGATCTAGCACAATGCAGAAAACAGAAAAGTGTAACATAGCCTAAACTGTATTGTGTATTTATATGTTCTCCTTTGTCTGGTCTCTTTAACACATCCAATTTAATTTCTATTGTCATATTAACTTGTCTTTTCTCGTCTAACACTTTCACTGGCACAAACACAACACAACTCTAAGAGTAAGTCTGAAATCTGAGAAACAGTACTTTAACCAGAAATATGTAACTGAAAGTTTAGCTTACCACATACGTACTGGGAAAAGCAATATACATTCAAATCTTTTAAACAAGTGTTTGTGCTATGTATGCACATTATTAGCGGTAAAATTTTGATTTTGTGACAATGATCTGCTGGCTATTTATGTTCTGACCAGATATCGAAGGTCAAAACAAGGTCAGCCCTTTCGTTACTCTGAGGGAGAATGCAATAGGTTGTATGCATACATAATTTTTACTTATACTGTTTATATCGCATAGTGGATTACAGAAATTACTACAGTCAAGTTTAAAGGTAAATAATAAAAAAAGAAAATTAAAATAGAAAAGGTTGAGGTATCACAGTTCTACCCTGTATTACCTAGGGTATTTAACAGCAACACATATTTTTGATGTCTTAGTTCAATAGAATCTGTGGACATTTGGCTATGGTGCTCTTTGTATACTGGTTAAACATTCTGCCATAGGGCCTTAGTACTGCAGGATTTTCTTGGCCACAGGAAGGCCACTGGAACCTTTTCCTCCAAAATCATATAACCTACAGTATTTTGAGAATACATGGTCAAAAATGAGAGGTATTTTTCATAATTACTCTGAATATTAAAACTATGATGGCATATGCATAATGAAATAAGATTCAAAATGCTTAGGAATTACATGGAGAAAGTCCATAATAATTTCATCTGCTAGTTATTTTTATGGACTGCAAATTAAAAGTGTTATTCAAAACAATGGTTACTGGAGTGACTATTCACTGTGTTCATATTTTTTAACATTAAAAGAGCACATATGTAATATTCACATTACTATCTTTGGCCATTATCTTTTACTTTTATTTGAATGAATTTATGTGACAGTGATGCTATTTGTCATTTAAAAAATATTTTTTCCATCGAATTTTATATTTACACATTGAGTTATTGGACTGCAATAATAATAATAATAATAATAATAATAATAATAATAATAATAATAATAATAATAATAATAATAATAATAATAACAACAATAATAGTACCAATAATAATAAATAATGTGACCAAATAATGCACGGCTCTAAGCAGAGGACTGTCGGGGCTAAGCTACTTCACACCACATATGAAGACAGAAATGAACAAGAAACTCCGGAATGGAAGAAATGAAATCTGGCATGGTCAAGATGGGGACAAAAATGGAATCCAAATTGGAGAACTAGGTACACCGGCTTGGACAAGATGGAAAGCAGAGTAACAGCAGTGAATTCAGCAATAGAGAAGCTTGAGACAAAAATGGAGGGTGTAAAGGAAGAAGTGAAGACAGAAATGAATTCTGGAATGGAAAAGATGAAGATGGAGCTATTGGTGAAGATTGACAGGGAACTGGTCTGCATGAAGGAACACACAGAAAAACACGGCAGAAGGGTGGGAGATCTCTACCAGCGCATGGATGTCGGCAAATGTCTTAGCGCCATGGAAGGAAATTTTGACGGCAGCATCAAGGAAGTGGATGTCAGGGGTGGAGTGCTAGTGCAGACCTGAGGAGAGCACCTAATGGCCGATGTGACAGTTGCACCCCTGTCTCAGAGAATGGAAGTGTACGACACAACGAACACAAAGAGCCAGCTCAGAGATGTCGTCAAGGATCCCCTAGAGCTGTGCATTGGGGATGTAGCCAACCAAGACGATGATCAAGGATGTAGCCTACCAGCAAGCAAGGAACAAGTAAGAAAAGAAATGGCATGGAACATGGAGGAACATCGGAACCATAAAATCATAAGGCAGTGACTGCCATTGATAGAATGGAGGATGATGTCATCGCAGACGGCAGGATACTGGAGAAGTTGTGCGGGGTACTAGTGGACACAAGAGCAGCCATGACTGTGATTCGACCAGAAATGGCAGAGGGCAAGACTACAAAGAACCCTACGAGATAGTGGCAGCATCGGGTGGCACCTTGCCTGTGAAAAAGGAGACCTACCTGGGTTATAGTGTCATGGGTCTGTAGATGTTTGTTGCGAAAGTGGCTGAGGTGATACTCGGACTGAATCCTCTCAGGAGCCACGAGGCGATGGTTGACATCGGCAGGAGGGTTCTGCGAGTTGGACAAGACGAGATAACTACCCGGGACCCCAGCATGTATCTGGAGGCAGGATGACCCTGGAGGAGATTGCGCTTGGGCCCAAGAGCAAGGTGGCTGAGAAGCTGCACAGGGGAGTTCGAAGGTCATGGAACTCTGTTGGTCTTTTTACGTTATGTGCAGAATGGCTCGTCAACGCATCTGCGTAAAGGACAAACGGAGGAAGACCCGTCAAAGCTGGCGAGGTTATCGCAGAGGTTTGGAGCAGCATGGCGGACATCTACCCAACAACATTGCCAAGAACCCTGCCACCTGGAGAAGTGATTTGATGGCGAAGTCCACTGCATCCAGAGGCTCCACTACGGAAGGTACTGGTGGAATTTGGGATCGTCTTGCCAACTACGACGGTGCTGGTTGAGACGACCCGCAATGAGTAGGGAGAGTGTGGTGCCAGGTGCGGAGCAAACCAAAGGACTGTCGGCACTATGGTACTTCACACCATATACCAAGCTGGCGAGCAAACAAAGGCATTTAAGTTCAGGCTGCCTCGCGCGACTGTTTGTGCGTCACTAACAACAATCAGAGCGCCAGAGCCAAGAGGGATTTTCTCCAAGCCTTGGTTAAGATCTGGCTACGTCATCGCTGGTGTGTTTGTGGAAGTTTGCGAAAAGTCTGCCTGACGTCATCCGCTCAATATAAGGAGGCAAGGAAACAGCAGCTAGTAAGTTACAGTGTGTTTGTGTGTGTGTGTGTGTAGGGGGGGGGGGGGGTGGGTTGCGTCGCGTCGAAGTGGAGATTTAACGAGCGTCGAACGATTCTATCCCCAGAGTTAGCGTACTAGAGAGAAAGTGAAGAAAGACGGTGAAAGGAATGAGTTAAGGTTATGAGAAGTAAATCGTTGTTGGTTGTAATATTATTAAAGAGTGTAGACTGCTATGTCGAGAAGAGAACTGTGTTTTTGTTTAAACACTTTGGGTGAAAAATAAAGTGATGGAAAGTAACTGGACTGTGTTTTGTCATTTTGGAACAACAATAATAATGATAATAACAATACTAACAACAACAACAACAACAACAACAATAATAATAATAATAATAATAATAATTACTTTTGCAATCTCTTAGTAATACAAAAGAAATATGTCACTACTTGCTATTATTTGTCTCCTGCTCATAACCAAGTGACCCAGACAATTTCAACACTGGTTATTCAGCTATGTATGTTGGCTTTATGTTCTTCTCCTAGTATGTAGTCAGGTAGTCAAAAACAGATTAAATAGTGCACAGCTTAGCTGACATCCTTGTCTACAAATTACTAGCAGTCACCATATCAAGTGTACTCTTATGGCAGTGATCATTTCCACAATATCAATTTTGCAAAAGCTTTATGAACTTACTACTTGCTCTTATTCTATTCAATATTGACAGAATACATCGTGAATAATTTTATTAAATGTTTTCTTGAAACCCACAAGTAGCATGTAGTTTTCTTCTTATGACCAAATTTTTTTTTACCATTGTATTAATTATAAAACTACTGACCAAAATTCTATTTTTTCTAAAACCTGATAAAAATTCTTAATTTATTTTCTAGTTGTACCCACTTTGTAACCTTTCTGTCAGTGTATAACTTCCCATCACCAAAAATACCCTGATTCTTGTATAATTAACTGACTTTCTTATATCACCTTTTCCCATGTATATTGATGCTAAAATCCCTGTCTTCCAACTTTTAAGAACTTTATCCTCATCAAATATTGTATTAAAGTCATACAAATAACATCTTCCTCCAATCCCCAAAAGCTCCAGAATTCCCCTGGTATAACATCAATGCCACTAGCTTTGTGACTTTACCCCTTTGATTTGTTTCTTTACTTCATTTAGGTTGATCCATCTGCCCAAATATTCAACATTTAATGCATACTTGATTGGCAATGAAACTTGATAAGATACATTAATCAGAGTCCTTTAATGTATATACACCATTCCTCAAATTCAATATTATTCTCAGCCACTCTCTTTTTGTACAGGCTGTGGCAAAAACAGTGACCCCTTTCAAATTGTGTGGCACTGTTGGAGATGGCTTCCTAGAGAGTTGATGTCGGTACCAGTGTGTAGTTCAGTTCAAAGCATTGTCAGTCAGTATGCAGCTCGGGTCATATGAACATCGCACATTTACATTGAAATGCTTCTCAAATGTAGTGACAGTGTCATATGAATGCAGTGTTTGTTTCAGCAACATTTTAACATTGGTTGGAATGATCAAGTTCCATCACCAAAGACAATTACAGGATGGGCTCACCAGTTCAGAGCAACATCATCTGCAACAAACAAGAAGCCCTCTGGTTGGCCATGTACGTTTGTCACCCCGGATAACATTGCAATGGTAAGAGCTGCTTTAGAGCGAAGGATCAGTTGGTTGGCACTCGGAACAGAAGTATACAACAGCATACAAGCCCTATAAGCTCCAAGTGATGCAGCAATTATTGCCCAGAGATATGCATACACATCAGAATTTCAGTATGCTTCTTTTGGAGATGATCAACATTCAGCCCAATTTTGTCAACAATCTCATGATTTCTGACAAGGCACATTTTTACTTATTGGGCTATTGTGAACAGAATTTCAGGTACTTGATGTCTACCAACCCTAATCAGGTTCACAAAAGACTGCTTCATAATGTAAAAGTTAATGTGTGCTGTGCCCACGCCCAAACAAAGGATATAACAGGTAGCACTCTTCGTAAGGTTAGTGTGTGTGTGTGTTTGAGGTGAAGATTGCATTGCCAACAATGACGGACACCTGAAGGATATAATTTACAAAAAGTGACGTGTAATTAATGGTAAGAAGTGTTCTTTCAAACAATGAACACTTAAGTGTAGTTGTATTTCTTCATGCTTAAATAACATGTGTAAAATGGGTCACTGTTTCTGCTGCACCCTGCATAATCTCTGAACTGACAACCATGTTGTTTCACTGTTGCTTAACCTTGCTGTCTCCTGTGTGTTCATGCGCGTCCCCACCCCACATTTTTTCTTTGTATCTTCCGTGAGATTTATACTCTCATACGTCATAAAATTCTCTCTTTCCTGTTGCTCCCCTATTTGTCTCCATTTTCTCAATGCTCCTTTTCACTAACCTGTTCCACACTCATAGTTGTTTGTATGCATAAAAACTAAGCAACTGCTTTTGCTACAAATTTGTAAGAAAATCTAGCAAATACTTCTACAGAAATGAAGAATAGTAGCTATTCCTTTTCCTTTAACAAGAGCTAGATTATGTATGCCAGATTAAGCTAAAGCTAAGACGCATAGCAATTACTGTGATTGATAAGCATAACACCTAGGAATCACAAATCCCATGAAAAGTTGAAGCTGCCTCAGTTGTGCCCTCACTAGTTAGCAAAAGATTTTTTATAAGTACAAATGGCTGCATTTGTGAATATCGGGGAAAGGAAAGTCTACAAATCTAGGAGGAGTCCTGAAGAATGGGATTTCCAAAAGTTAAATAGATTTATCAGTGAAAATTTTACACAGTTAAGCGTTTATTTTGTGGGGGGAAAAACAACAAAACGCATTGCAGAGCTTTGAATATTCAGCACTAAATGAGAAATGTCAAGAACTCACATATATGTAGTAAGCAAAATAAATGAAAGACCTCACCGCTAGATATCATTTCCTTTAGATCAACAGAGTATGCACGATGCTAAATATAGGGGAAGCAATATTTTCCATCTGCAGTTGGTGTTCTCAACTGTACACATGTGAACATTCCAAATCCAAATCATGGAGACAAATATGTTAATTGCAAAGATTGTGTGTCTATACATGTGAAAGCTACAGGTAATGCTGAGGAATGTTTCACCAGTCTTGATATTCAGCAACCAGGGTCAGTGCATGACCCACACGTGCCATAACACTAATGAACAGAAGCGTAACACTGTGTTAATAGCAGACAAAGGCTATGGACTGGCACCTACGTTAATGGTTCAATATTGGAATCCTGTTATACCACAAGAAATTGCATCCTATAGAACAAAAGGGTATGATCAAACTTTGTTTTGAACAATTAAAATAAAGGTTTCCATTTTTCATTAAGAATGAATTTAATACTGCACATACCAATATAAATACAAAGCTGTTTCATTCTACTTAAAATGGCCAAGTACTTGAAAATCATGATGATTTCGATGACCTAGACAGTGAAGGAGGTAATTTTGAAAATGAAAATGGTAACAATGAAGCTGCACTAAGTGCACAAGGAATAAGAAAATTGAATAAAGTTGCCAAAATTATATATATATATATATATATAGGGTCTTGTGAAAGAAGCAGTTGCCCACTTCAGATTAGCCACTGGACATGATTGTTTGGCAGAACATCTGCATAGGTTTGGTTTTATAAGTGACAACACATGTAAGATTTGCAATGCTGAGAAGATTTTAAATGGAAAACACCTATTGGAATGCCCAGAATTGAGGAAAGCTGTACCAGATGGGAAGATACATAATTTATATTGGCTGGCTAAGGAAAAATTGATGGATCAAAATCCTGCACATTACATCAACATATATATTGGGTACATTCAGTACCCAAATGAAGAAAACAAAAAACCAAAATTTAAATCCACATATCATGAGTGAGTGAGAGATTAGCGTTTAAGGGACCATCGACAGCTAGGTCATTAGAGCCCCTTCACATATCATATTTGAAAAATGTAATGTAAATGACACACACCTTAAAATGGAGTTTGTGTAGCAGCTTTAAGGCCTAGTTGTTCTTGCTTTTCAGAAGTTTTACCTATTTTTAGAAATACTCAATTTGTATTTAACAAAATAGGCACCCTAGTAAATTTAATGCCTAGGAAGCATACACTAAAACCACAGCACATATTTGCAAAGAAGCCTAGCTTGCCTACTTGCATGATATAACTGGATTTGTGCATGTGCACTAACAGAATAATACCTTTTGTCGTCTGGCAGCTGGCAACACCTTTCGTCGTCTGGCAGCCGGCCATAATGGTAGTGGTCTGGTAGCAGGCAAGGCGTCAGGTGGAATTTTTGTATTGGGACCTACACATTTGTCCTCTTTCAGTGGTACTTTGGTCTTCACTTTCGGGGGAAGCATGCTTAGACTGGAGCTTCCGAAATAAGAAGTAATTGGGAGGCACGGAGTAACACTGGAAATTGACAAGGTAAAGGTGGACAAAACAATCTACACTCGTGTAAGTGTAATTGAGGGCCAGTGGATTATCTGGAGCATAGAATGTGCAAAGGCATCTCAGGCATGCCTGTAGAAAAATGTGACAGTTCATCTATTTTAGCAGTAATAAAAGAGTACATTCTGTCAGGTAGCACAATAGTAAGTGATTACTGCAAAGCGTACAATTGCCTTATAGACTAATGTTTTCTGCACCTGACAGTTATCAGTGCCAATTTTGTGGATCCCTGTACTGGAGATCAGAATATCAACGAGCCTGGAGAGAGGTACGCTCCAAAGTTCCCTGCTACGGACGCTAAAAGGCGCACTACAGTGGGTACTTCCCAGAATGAGACTGGAGCACTCTGTCTGGATTCCGGAGTTGTATTCATGGCTTTGACCTACCTAAAAATGCCAAACACAGTTTTTGACGAAATATCGGAGAAGAAAACAACTGGATCACGGCCTACAAGCTCGAAAAACATAATGGGTTAACTCTGTTCATCTTAGACATGTTCGCTCTTTACACATAAAAAAAAGAAAAACAAATGGTCATCTATAACCAAAGTAATAGGCACAATATACAACCATAGTTGTACACAGCTTGCGTTCTTTTAGACTCTACAGCACACAAATATGACCCTCAATAAATTAACCATCATGCAAAGGTTATGGATCAATCACCTTTTTAAAGATACTAATACTACCAAGTTGAGATTTGATTATGAGCCAGTCTATAGTTACATGTATGTTACATTCACACAAGTATAAATCCATAAAATACACAAATAAATCTAGGAACAGACGTTACCTATGCATTACTTAGCATCTTACTTGCTAGTCATCACCCTGGTATTGAGACCTGTTGTATGGTATGGAGGTACTAATTGAAGTTTGCACCTACGCGGGATTTGCTAACATAAATACATTCGACATTCTATAGTATGCTGGCCCAATTTGACATATTCTCAAAATGCTTCGGTAATCACGGTGTACTCATTTAACGCAGCAAATATGTATATGCCCTGCCAAGGAGCTTACCGAGGTTAGTTAGCTTAGTTCTACACAAGCAGCTATAAGGAAACTTTGTTTTACTACTATATTCATAAAGCGAGTAAGAACTAAGGTTAGGTTAGATTAGGTAAACAGTTTTATGAAAACTAACGTGTTTTTAGTGATGTACAGATGAGGGTAAAATAGGGCCGGCATACTGTAGAATGTCTGAAAAATTCCTTTTAGCACATACGAATCTTAACTCTAGGAGCTTAAACACTTTATCTATAGCTCAAAAATGAAAAGCAATGAAGAAATGAGGCACTAACCTCAAAACTATGGCTTTGGCAGTCCTATTACGAACGAAAATAAAAATCAATAACTGTATGTCATTGTTGCACTTCTGCAATCACTGTCAATGCCTACCTGAACTTTTTTCCTACCTCCTTGCCCACCTGACTTATGGGCAGCCATGCATTCAAATTTATTCTATCACGTCTCTAAAATATACCATTTCGCCGAATCTTTACATTGATGCTAGTATGGAAACATTGATCCTCCTCAATCGTGACAGCATGTTAGGCACCTTAAGTCAATTTCATGTAGCTTTCTTTTCATTATTTTTGTTCCACGGCAAATGAAAATAAATCACACACCTTTCTTATGCGAAACCGCTAAAAACATAATATACGTCCTGCGGAATCACAGAGCACCAACCTTGCAGGTTGGAATCTCGAAGGCTCGAGTACATAGAGTAATTATTACTCTGCTCGAGTAACTAGTGATGAACAGTATCGACCACGCATTCCATAGTCACCGTACTATCGTTTCATTCGATTGCAGCAAACTATTTGGGTATAAAAGTTGTACTAGTACTGCCTAAGTTAAGTCGTGATGGTAAGATATGTGACACTGACATGCCACTTTTTGTCATTTTGTGATGTGTATTTCAGTATGTTATCAGGAAAGTTTGTGAAAGCATGAGTATTTTTTTGAAATAATGCGGCATGGGAAAGGAAGGAATGCCAATCCAGGTGGTAACGGGAGGTCGCGGGTTCAATCCCGTGGCTGACCTTTCTGACACATAGGTTTTTTCGTAGGTTTCCCCGAACCGCCAGGCGAATGCTGGGAAGGATTTCTATAACCTCCGAATTTTCTGATCCTCCATTTCGTTGCGGTAGGAGCACGACGGGGGAAACAATGCGCTGTCTTCCCCAGTTTGGAAGGTGAACCTACTAGCTTCCGGGCCCCTCATGGGATGGTACAAGCGCGAGGGGGAAGGAAAGCCGGTTTCAGAGTCCCGTGCCTCTTTGGGAGTACGAACCCGAAGGGCTGGAAGAGGAACCGAACAGAATCAGCCTCCACCGGGGTGCTTCTAACTGGAAAAATGTAGGGATCCTGCCCTCTGCTCTATTGTAGCAACGCTACGCTACATCCATCCTCCCGGGTGTGCGCCGTCTAGGTCACTGGCAGAGAAGATCGCCTTTTGGTCGAGGTGTTAAGTCCCCCTCCGCAAGTTTTCAATGAGTCATAATAACAGTTCAAGTATGCTCGCTAATGAGATGACAGAAACTGATAGGTCACCCATCAAGTTTGACCATTTAGAAAAAGGCGCCATCTCCTTTATTTATTGAGATTTGTGGTTTGTTTATAACCTATATACATATGAAAGTTCTTGTTTTTTATTATTATTATTATTATTATTATTATTATTATTATTATTATTATTATTATTATTATTATTATTATTATTATTATTATTATTATTATTATTATTATTATTATTATTATTATTATTATTACTATTATTCTTATAGTCATAATTTCGTATACAGACGGACGGACGGAGTGTACATGTGTACAATAATCAGCACAGTGACCTTCATGCAATACCATGCATAATGTTTTAAGTACAATTTTGTTGTATCCTGAATATAGATCCTAAAAACTGCGGCATTTATAGAAAATTTACTAAAAAGGGCACAAAAGATTACTAAAACCGTTTGGTCAGACATAATCTGAACATAGCTATAATGCGATACCATACAGATGATGGATCAAACATGTATTACGCCTGGATGTATACACTTGGGGTGTGATAGTGACCATGTCAGAACTGAGAAAGCACTTATTACGGTGCCAAGAGACTGATATCGATCTGTTGGAACAGTAGGTAAGTGGAGAAACCAGCTTCGAAGTGTTTTAAATAATTCAACAAGATTTTTATTAATTTTCCGACCTTTTGTTTCATATCTTATGTGGGACTTTGATGCGGAAAGAAATAAAATTAACTGGGTACAAATAAAATGCCCACGGTATGAAAAACAATATGAAATGTTGTGGTTCAAGTATTCTTAAAAGAGACGAACCATTCAGAATATTGAATTTAAGGTGAAATGAGAGAAGAGCTGCAGGGCCAGACACTAATCTAAAATTTAGTTACTACGGTCCATTATCGGTCAATCCGCCAAAGAAGCATGATTTTCAGTCTTCTACATCTCCTCCATCAAGAATGTAGTTTAATTACAAATAATGGCAGTGCAAATGAGACAGCTGATTGGTACCGATGGCTATAGTGGCATGTGCACCATTCTGGACCAAGATCTGACCGCGGTCATTTCTGCATGTGATCGCGATCTATGAGATCAACAATGATCAAATTTAAATGAAAGTGTTGATTGTGGTCAACTTTGACCAAGGATGCTGGACCGATCAGTGCCTTTGATTACGGTCAAGCTTCATAAAATGATTGCCCCTTTCGATTTTCTTGAAGGTAATGGGGACGAGATACCTATGTTTGTATATTGTTTTAATCGGGACCAACGTCATGGGTGGCTTAGTTGGTTAGGCGCTGGTCTGCTGATCCTAAGATCGCGGGTTCAAACCCGGCCCAAACAGATCATTTTTACGTGTGCTTAAAACTGACAGCCCTATGTCACTACATATACTGACATGTAAAATAACTCTTGTGGGACTAAAATTCCGGCACACCGGTGGCCCTGATATGATCCTGGTAATTGAGAATATCGTTAACAAACAGAATGTTTTATTTTTGGGACTAACGTCAAAACTGGATCATTTTAGAAAGAGGGGCCCTCTACAGACAGGAACTTTGAATAACGATTGCAGCTATCAATGAATAGTGTGATAACTAGTAATTGGAATTACCGAGATGCTCAAGTTTTCTAGGAACAACAATCATTCTGTTTTATCCATGAATAGAGCTTTAACTTTGAGATCATACAATGACGTCGTGTATTATCAGTGATGTGTGTCAGACATAATTGATTTTTTTTCTTCACGATTTGTATATCTGTAACGAATTTCATCAAATCAATGACATAATTCATAGACATTCATTTATAGTACATCAGTATTTGCTAAAATCTCCGCCACCATTTTAATAATGTTAGTCAAGGCAACTGAAACTATAATTAAAAAGCTCAATTATTAAGTTTGTTAACCTGTAATTTATGTCACATCATTATAATGAGTTAAGGAACGCTGCAGAATTACAAAATACTAGCTATACTGCAGTTTACACATTTTTTTAAATTTCAGGCTACCTATTTTAATAAATAGGGATTTAGTTATCTGGTTGTTAGAACTCGTCTTGTTCATGTTGAAATGCATGGCTAAATATATCTATACCTCCCACTTGTCCTAAAGAACAGGAATCAATTCTTTCATTGCCCATTTTATTGAAGTATGAGACGCCATCTTGTGAAAGGCTCTGTAGTTGCAACTTTTAGGCTGTGCTCGGTGCAATTGATGTTGCCATATAATGGAACATCAAACATAAGTACCATACCTAGTGTGATTTACGTCTGGGTTGAGTTGTATAAGACAGATCCTCTTTTTTACATCAGATGTAATACGTCACACAAATTACGATTATGAGGAAACATCGAATGCAAATGTGCAACGTTGCTAATTATACAAAAACAGAGGAAAAATAGATCCAATTTATTTTGAATTGCCCATAAGCTTAAACGTGTTTTTATACCAAAATGAGTCACAGTGACGTCACAAGGAAACGGATTTTTATAGCGAAAGTGGTGCTCAAGGGTGAGCGGGGAGGGGGTGAGGAAATATATGTTTGTTGTAATATTTAATTCGGTATAACAAGTAATATTTACAGATAAGCTATTGATATCTATAACGCAACCACTCTATCCATATTGAAAATCAGCAAAACAATATTGGTTAGGTTTTCTTAAATGTATAAACAATACGAGGGCCTGTATTAGCTTTCTATGTGAGTACATCTCAGAATTCTATTTACACTGCTTAAACCCGTCCATGGGCGCGCGAAGGGTGTGGCAAGGGGGCCGCCCCCCCCCCTAGGAAAATAATAAATGCAATGTGCAATCACTTACTATTAGACTATTACTTTATGTTGATGTAAAGGGCAGTTTTTATTTAGCATAAATTGATGTGCTTATCCGCAACAAATACTGTAACTTGTCTTTTACAGTTTTTGGGCAAATTACTTGCTAACTTCCAAAACATACGCCCCCCCCCCCACCCCCCGCCCTAAAAAGTCTGCCGACGCTCATGACCCCGTCTCCTAATAGAGATATCCTTTTGATACAGCATGACCATTCTTAATATGAAGTACATTAAGCCGGAGAAGGGTCAATGATACATGTAAAGAAATGTAGACAACTGGAAACGCCATCATAAACTACAAGCAGTTCGCAAGAATGGGACGGACATGCAGCCTTCCGGTGCTAGATTGGCAGAAAGCACTGCAGATGTCAGCACTGAGTGAGAAGGCACCTGCCGACAGGTGCGACCCAAGCGGCCTAGTTTCCATAACCGTTCTCACGCACCTGCACTCAATGTCTCTGCTTTACTCCTCCATTCTGGATAATACAAACACACCACTTTTATTCCAGCTACCTTTATTTCAACTTGCAGGGAATTAAAGCCATTTAAGGCAATAGATCTATGAACATCCCAAACGTTACAGCTTTCTTCTGTTTGCTTTGACTGTTTACCATATACTCAGAACATACGGCATTCGGTCCACACAGTATTTAGCGAGCTATATCAAACTGTCGTTGTGATATTCATTTGTTATTCATTATTACTAGCTTTTTGATGCGGTGATATGAAGTGCTCCTTGGACTTCACGGTTTGTCGTATCGCACCCAAACTTTTAATTTGAACTTGGTATATAAATTTAAAGACATTTTGAGGAATTTGTTAATATTAATTAGTTTAAGAGTAAACATTTATTTGTATTGAAATGTTCAACTGTTTCGATCTGAGTTATGTAAGATAGCTTTTAACTGAAGTATTTAATGTTTTTAAGCAATGCACAACAGGTTTTAAACCCATCATTCTTGAAGCTCGTCTGAAAATGTTAAGTAAGTTAATAAGTTATAAACTGTGGACACATTAAAAAAAAAAAAAAAAAAAAAAAAAAAAAAAAAAAAAAAAAACTGAAATAGCGGACTTGACAAAATTAGACCTTAATGTTTAAACCGGTGCTTTATTTAATCTATAAAGATTTTTTATATTTTAGTGCTAAAATTTTATTTCCTAATGTAACTTTAATCTGAATCACTATATGTAATTGAATTTAATTCAAAGCTTAAAGGTAATTGCCTAACCCATTTAAGAGGAAACAACAATTTCATCACGATTAAATATTAGAGGGTATGAGTAACAGCCACTTATGGTTTTAAAATTGTGGATATTAAAAACCCATTCTGCAGTACGAAAGTACACGTTATAAGCGTAATAATATTCTTTCTTTTTCTTATATAAGAAAAGAAGAGAAAGAAAGATTCGAAAATGTTCACCTTCTTACCAAATTTCACAGACATGTTGCTTTAATGTGACATTTGTTCAAAACATCTAGAGAGTGCAAGTATTGGAATTTACCAAAGGCCAGCTGCGACAAAATAACTCCATTATAATGATCTCTGGTTGCTTATGGTGACATTAGTGTTAGCAACAGCTCCTAAAGCGTACACTTGATAAAGCCACGGACATAGCTGGTGTTAACAACAACTGTTATGTTGGCGACAGAGGCATCATCTTGCAGGTAAGTAAACAATGAGTTTAAAGCAAAGAATTTTTAACTGTGTAAATGCTATTGTGCACCGCGTGTGTGTTTATCTGAAACTCCTTTAATGATTACATTAGTGTTCCACACTTTGTAATTGTTTTTACAAGAGAGTTTCACATTAAATACTTTCTTTTAATTATGCTTTGATCTTTTTTCTTTCCCTGGCACATGGTGGGAGAATTAACTAAGGCCCTTTTTAAGTTTAATAAGTGCCTATATAAAAATGTGGTGCTATATTTCATTGATACATTCGAATATGAAGTATTCCTGGATATATCTTGTGAATAGCTTACAGGGGATAGGCAAAATAATGTGAACAGTGGTAGTGAAGGGATGGTTGCGGTTGACGCTCAACAACTCATGTAAGGCACTATCAGTGACTAAAACCAATGCAAAAAAGCGTAAAAAATGGTGTCAGAATAATAAATCCTGGACGGCTGATCAATGGTCGGACGAGTCAACAATTACCTTATTTCCAGGATCAGGCTGGTTTTACGTCTGGAGAACTCCAAAAGAAGCCTACAATCCTCATTGATTGATTTCAACGGTTAAGCATGGAGTTGTGGGTAGCCATGGCATTATGCTGCTCCCATGTTTACCGCCCAAGGCCGTGTTATAGCCAAAGAGTATTTGAACATTTTATGTGATCCGGTGCACCACATGATTCAAACCTTGCTCCTTAACAATAATGCCTATGGTGGTGGTAGTGGCGGAGATGGTGGTGGCGGTGGTGGTGGTGGCGATGGTGGTGATGATGGTGGTGGAGATGGTGTTGGTGGTGGCGGCGGCGGAGATGGTGTTGGTGGTGGCGGCGGCGGTGGTGGTGATGATGGTGGCGGAGATGGCGGTGGTGGTGGTGGTGGCGGAGATGGTGTTGGTGGTGGCGGCGGCGGCGGTGGTGGTGATGATGGTGGCCGTGGTGGTGATGGTAGTGGCAGTGGTGGTGGTGCTGGTAGTGGTGGTGGTGGTGGTGATGGTGGTAGTGGCAGTGGTGGTGATGATGATGGTGGTAGTGGCAGTGGTGGTGGTGCTGGTAGTGGTGGTGGTGGTGATGATGGTGGTAGTTGCAGTGGTGGTGGTGCTGATGATGGTGGTAGTGGCAGTGGTGGTGGTGATGGTAGTGGTAGTGCTGGTGGTGCTGGTAATGATGGTGGTGGTGATGGTGGTAGTGGCAGTGGTGGTAGTGGTAGTGGTAGTGGTGGTGATGATGATGGTGGTAGTTGCAGTGGTGGTGGTGCTGATGATGGTGGTAGTTGCAGTGGTGGTGGTGATGATGATGGTGGTAGTTGCAGTGGTGGTGGTGCTGATGATGGTGGTAGTGGCAGTGGTGGTGGTGATGGTAGTGGTAGTGCTGGTGGTGCTGGTAATGATGGTGGTGGTGATGGTGGTAGTGGCAGTGGTGGTAGTGGTAGTGGTAGTGGTGGTGGTGATGATGATGGTGGTAGTGGCAGTGGTGGTAATGATGGTGGTGGTGATGGTGGTAGTGGCAGTGGTGGTAGTGGTAGTTGCAGTAGTGGTGGTGGTGATGATGGTGGTAGTGGCAGTGGTGGTAGTGGTAGTGGTAGTGGTGGTGGTGATGATGGTGGTGGTAGTGGCAGTGGTGGTAATGATGGTGGTGGTGATGGTGGTAGTGGCAGTGGTGGTAGTGGTAGTTGCAGTAGTGGTGGTGATGATGATGGTGGTAGTGGCAGTGGTGGTGATGATGGTGGTGGTAGTGGTGATGATTGTGGTAGTGGCAGTGGTGATGGTGGTAGTGGCAGTGGTGGTGATGATGATGGTGGTAGTGACAGTGGTGGTGGTGGTAGTGGTGATGATTGTGGTAGTGGCAGTGGTGGTGGTGATGATGATGGTGGTAGTGGCAGTGGTGGTGGTGATGATGATGGTGGTAGTTGCAGTGGTGGTGGTGATGATGATGGTGGTAGTGGCAGTGGTGGTGATGATGGTGGTGGTAGTGGTGATGATTGTGGTAGTGGCAGTGGTGGTGGTGGTGATGATGATGGTGGTAGTGGTAGTGGTGGTGGTGATGATGATGGTGGTAGTTGCAGTGGTGGTGATGATGATGGTGGTAGTGGCAGTGGTGGTGATGATGATGGTGGTAGTGACAGTGGTGGTGGTGATGATGATGGTGGTAGTGGCAGTGGTGGTGATGATGATTGTGGTAGTGACAGTGGTGGTGGTGATGATGATGGTGGTAGTGGCAGTGGTGGTGATGATGATGGTGGTAGTGGCAGTGGTGGTGATGATGATGGTGGTAGTGACAGTGGTGGTGGTGATGATGATGGTGGTAGTGGCAGTGGTGGTGATGATGATTGTGGTAGTGACAGTGGTGGTGGTGATGATGATGGTGGTAGTTGCAGTGGTGGTGATGATGATGGTGGTAGTGGCAGTGGTGGTGATGATGATTGTGGTAGTGACAGTGGTGGTGGTGATGATGATGGTGGTAGTGGCAGTGGTGGTGGTGATGATGATGGTGGTAGTTGCAGTGGTGGTGGTGATGATGATGGTGGTAGTGGCAGTGGTGGTGATGATGGTGGTGGTAGTGGTGATGATTGTGGTAGTGGCAGTGGTGGTGGTGGTGATGATGATGGTGGTAGTGGTAGTGGTGGTGGTGATGATGATGGTGGTAGTGGCAGTGGTGGTGATGATGGTGGTGGTAGTGGTGATGATTGTGGTAGTGGCAGTGGTGGTGGTGATGATGATGGTGGTAGTGGCAGTGGTGGTGGTGATGATGATGGTGGTAGTTGCAGTGGTGGTGGTGATGATGATGGTGGTAGTGGCAGTGGTGGTGATGATGGTGGTGGTAGTGGTGATGATTGTGGTAGTGGCAGTGGTGGTGGTGGTGATGATGATGGTGGTAGTGGTAGTGGTGGTGGTGATGATGATGGTGGTAGTTGCAGTGGTGGTGATGATGATGGTGGTAGTGGCAGTGGTGGTGATGATGATGGTGGTAGTGACAGTGGTGGTGGTGATGATGATGGTGGTAGTGGCAGTGGTGGTGGTGATGATGATGGTGGTAGTTGCAGTGGTGGTGGTGATGATGATGGTGGTAGTGGCAGTGGTGGTGATGATGGTGGTGGTAGTGGTGATGATTGTGGTAGTGGCAGTGGTGGTGGTGGTGATGATGATGGTGGTAGTGGTAGTGGTGGTGGTGATGATGATGGTGGTAGTTGCAGTGGTGGTGGTGATGATGATGGTGGTAGTGGCAGTGGTGGTGATGATGGTGGTGGTAGTGGTGATGATTGTGGTAGTGGCAGTGGTGGTGGTGGTGATGATGATGGTGGTAGTGGTAGTGGTGGTGGTGATGATGATGGTGGTAGTGGCAGTGGTGGTGATGATGGTGGTGGTAGTGGTGATGATTGTGGTAGTGGCAGTGGTGGTGGTGATGATGATGGTGGTAGTGGCAGTGGTGGTGGTGATGATGATGGTGGTAGTTGCAGTGGTGGTGGTGATGATGATGGTGGTAGTGGCAGTGGTGGTGATGATGGTGGTGGTAGTGGTGATGATTGTGGTAGTGGCAGTGGTGGTGGTGGTGATGATGATGGTGGTAGTGGTAGTGGTGGTGGTGATGATGATGGTGGTAGTTGCAGTGGTGGTGATGATGATGGTGGTAGTGGCAGTGGTGGTGATGATGATGGTGGTAGTGACAGTGGTGGTGGTGATGATGATGGTGGTAGTGGCAGTGGTGGTGGTGATGATGATGGTGGTAGTTGCAGTGGTGGTGGTGATGATGATGGTGGTAGTGGCAGTGGTGGTGATGATGGTGGTGGTAGTGGTGATGATTGTGGTAGTGGCAGTGGTGGTGGTGGTGATGATGATGGTGGTAGTGGTAGTGGTGGTGGTGATGATGATGGTGGTAGTTGCAGTGGTGGTGATGATGATGGTGGTAGTGGCAGTGGTGGTGATGATGATGGTGGTAGTGACAGTGGTGGTGGTGGTAGTGGTGATGATTGTGGTAGTGGCGGTGGTGGTGGTGATGATGATGGTGGTAGTGGCAGTGGTGGTGGTAGTGGTGGTGGTGATGGTGGTAGTGGCAGTGGTGGTGGTGGCGGTGGTAGTAGCAGTGGTGGTGGTGGTAGTGGCAGTGGTGGTGATAGTGGCATTGGTGGTGGTGGTGTTAGTGGTGGCGGTGGTTTGTGGTGGTGGTGGTTGGTGGTGGTAGTGGCAGTGGTGGTGGCGGTAGTGGCATTGGTGGTGGTGGTGTTAGTGGTGGTGGTTTTAGTGGTGGTGGTGGTTTGTGGTGGTGGTGGTTTGTGGTGGTGGTAGTGGCAGTGGTGGTGGTGTTAGTGGTGGTGGTGTTAGTGATGGTGGTGGTGGCGGTGGTGGTGGGTGGTGGTGATGATGATGGTGGTAGTTGCAGTGGTGGTGGTGATGATGATGGTGGTAGTGGCAGTGGTGGTGATGATGGTGGTGGTAGTGGTGATGATTGTGGTAGTGGCAGTGGTGGTGGTGATGGTGGTAGTTGCAGTGGTGGTGATGATGATGGTGGTAGTGGCAGTGGTGGTGATGATGATGGTGGTAGTGACAGTGGTGGTGGTGGTAGTGGTGATGATTGTGGTAGTGGCAGTGGTGGTGGTGATGATGATGGTGGTAGTGGCAGTGGTGGTGGTAGTGGTGGTGGTGATGGTGGTAGTGGCAGTGGTGGTGGTGGCGGTGGTAGTAGCAGTGGTGGTGGTGGTAGTGGCAGTGGTGGTGATAGTGGCATTGGTGGTGGTGGTGTTAGTGGTGGCGGTGGTTTGTGGTGGTGGTGGTTGGTGGTGGTAGTGGCAGTGGTGGTGGCGGTAGTGGCATTGGTGGTGGTGGTGTTAGTGGTGGTGGTTTTAGTGGTGGTGGTGGTTTGTGGTGGTGGTGGTTTGTGGTGGTGGTGGTTTGTGGTGGTGGTAGTGGCAGTGGTGGTGGTGTTAGTGGTGGTGGTGTTAGTGATGGTGGTGGTGGTGGTGGTGGCAGTGGTGATGGTGGTGATGGCAGTTGTGGTGGTGGTGATGGTGGTGGTGGCAGTGGTAGTGGTGTTGTTGTTGTTGATGGTGGTGGGCGGTGGTGGTGGTGGCAGTGGTGATGGTGGTGGTGGTGGGCGGTGGTGGTGGTGGCAGTGGTGATGGTGGTGATGGCAGTTGTGGTGGTGGTGATGGTGGTGGCAGTGGCAGTGGTGTTGTTGGTGGTGGTGGTTGTAGTGGTGGTGATGGTGGTAGTGGTGGTGGTTGTAGTGGTGGTGGTAGTGGTGGGCGGCGGCGGTGGTCGAGGTTTATCCTCAATTGGCTCCTACAGGGCCTAATAAGGCTGAGTGCACTCCGTGTCAGATCTTGGAGTGGGGGAAATATCCCCACGCTGTATCAAACCGGGTCTTCCGCGTCAGAAGGAGGCGCGCTACCACTGCCCCACAGAGGTGGTCAACCAGGACCTATATTCAGCCAAAGTTACAACTATACATTCTATGGTGTTGGAGGAAGTTAAGTCTTTATGATGCGAATCAACTGCACATACACATCGTGTTGCTGGAAGATTTGAAAGCTTGGGTAAAGATGTCGTAACTGCTTAAATAATTAAATATTGGACATTATAAAATTGTCTGTTGAATAGTTCGTAAATATGTATATTTAACCATTCAAATGAAACATTCTTAAAGTTAACCCAACTTAGTTTTTTCTAAAAAAAATTAAGAAAATCATATGTGATGTATTGCCTCAGCATGCAGTATGTTAACATTATATTTTGTTTGCCGTTTTATTCACGCAGTGTCCCAAAATCATCCGGTCCATAAATAGACCGTTGGGAGTCAACTGTATATAAACGTAATGTAGGTAATGATTAGGGCTCTGATGTTTAGGTAAATACGTGTTTTGTTTGCGTCCTAGTATGAACTTGAAACTGAGTTTAATATTCTGGATATTTGCACCGGAGCAAATGTTCTAAGTTTTATTGCATACAAAAATGAGTACGTTGTAATGTCAGAAAGCTACGCCATTTTGTTTCACTGCTAGCCCAAGTGCAAGCACCGAAATCCGCGAGAATGGTTATGCTTTGTACTACTTCTCTCAGCTTGCCTTCTGGTTACACCGGTTTGCCGTATGTGTTAACTTAATGATGTTTATAATTGCAAATTTACTGATAAGAAAGTTGGGTTTCTGATTCACAGGAGGTTAGGTTAGGTTAGGTGTTTGATGTAGCTATAAGGTTACATTAACTAGCAAGTAGTGGTAACACAAGAGCATGTGTTCCCTTACCTGCCTTTCAGCTACATTTTGGTACTTCCGATGGGGCTAATACTCCCACATATATAACTGTCTATAACCAATATTTGCTTCATACCAAAATAAAGTTGCAATATCATAAAACTACACCATTTTCTTTGAGTGCATAGAACTTTGCCACGAGGATGTCCTCTGACCAGCAGTGGTAGCTTAGATTAAACACGCCTTTAATTTAAACCCATGCAGATGGTACAGCAAAAGAAGTAGAGTTATTCAAGCAACTCAATACCTCTACCTCATCTTAGAAATTCAAAGCGAACAAACTCAACTAAACACATGCATTTGCATTTGAATAAATACTTATGAGGCTGTTTGCTGTTCAACTATGTATTCACTTATTTATCTAAACAATACTTAAAGTCAATCAAACTTTATAAACGGTTCAGACCAGTTAAAATATGGCTTAAATTGTGTAATACCCCATCACATGGACGTTCTTTAACCCCAACAGGATTTCGATTAACTAGGCACTGTTACACACTTGCACGTTACTAACCAGAGCAAGAGTCAGTCAATTTCGCTCTTCTTAACAAAATACAATATTAGATGTAAAAAATAAATGGCCTTCTTACCTTCAACAGCTTCTTTCTACGTTGCTATCTGCAATAAAACAAACTCCACAGGACGACAATTAGCGCTATTCTTACAATAATACCCAGCACCCAATGTATAATAGTAACAATATTAGCCGTAAGATGTCAGGGCTTCCTCATCTCCGTTTAGTTTTAAATTATTATATGACTTTATATCTTATTCTCTTTTGTTTCCTTTTTTCGAACACATTTAATGGAGTTTTGGTCTTTACTGTACATTAGTAACTTTATAAATGATATAAATGAGATGATGTAAACGGAATCAAAATATTAGTATTAATAATTCGTCAAGCTTTTAAACTGTTGGATTCACTAAGTTGATTATAAAATGCAAACTCGTCGTCTTAGTATCTCACTGTAAGCGCCATTTTCTCACAAAAGCTAACATAAAATGTTGTAGTTCTTGCATAATTTATTGTAATATATGATGTAAACAGAATCAAAGTATTGGCACTGATAATCGGTCAAGCTTTTAAATTGTTAGAATGTTACTGTTAGCGCCATATTTTCACATGTTACCATTTAAAGGTTAACCTGCAATAACTAGGCGCTGTTACACACTTGAATGTTAGTAACCAGAGCAAGAGTCCATCAATTTCGCTCTTCTTAACAAAATAAAATATTAGATGTAAGAAATAAAGGGCCTTCTTACCTTCAACAGCTTCTTTCTACGGTCCAATCTGCACTAAACGAAACTCCGCAGAACGACAGTTGAGCGCTATCAGGGTTGCCAACATGTAAAAGTAAAATGATCGCAGCAATCACTCAAAACTATAGATTTGAATGCAAAATTATCGTACATCATAAACCAAATGCTACAACAGTAAAAATATCAACATAACACTTCTGAAAATGTAATAGTATTGGTGTTTATGGTATTTACTTGATTGATGATGACTCAGCCATTATTACAACTTATGTTTCTCGCGCAATTCATCTGAAAATTCATCATCTTCCTCAACTGTTGCAGCATTATACAAATTTGTTGTTGTCGGTGACTTGGGGATTTTCGAATCCACCACATTCTTTCATAAGCTTAGACGACAGAATAAGTTCATTTACCGTATCTAGCGCCAATCTGGTTTCTCATTTTGGTTTTCATTAAACACGATTTAGAAAAAAACTCTTTCACAAGAAGCGTTTCTGTGCGTCAACGAAATCACTGACAATGCAAAATGCGGCAGTTCAGTATTTCCACCAGGTGGCATGCGTTTAACAGCAGTCCACAAACTGATCATACTTAGGTACCTATAGTTTTACGTTTTCTCCTCTTTTGTTTACTTTTTTCGAACACTTTTAATGGAGTTCCGGCTTTGCTGTATATTAATTAAACTTAAATGTGTGTAACTTTGTATCCATATTGTCGTCCATAATTCTCTTAAATACCATAATTAGGGCTCGGATTTTCAGGCAAATACATATTTTGTTTGCGTCCTGATATGAACTTGAAACTGAGTTTAATGTTCTGGATAGTTACACTGGACCAAATATGTTATGTTGCACACAATAATTCATATTTTCTCATTTTTTTATGTAAATAAATATTTTCGGATATTTACATAAATTACACAAAAGTCGCATAAAGGAAGTCTTTTAAAAATAATTTTCACATATTTACAGAAAATCACATAAAAGCAGCCCACCTCGGTAGCGTAATGGTTAGCGTGTCTGCCTCACGTTTAAGAGGTCGCAAGTTCGAATCTCGCTTAGAGTAAGTTATCCGGGTAAGGTTTTTTCGAGGTTTTCCCTTATCCTAGAAGACGAATGTCAGGTAACTTAAAGCTCCATGGACCTCGGACTCATTTGAGCATCGTTTCACCCATTTCATTCATTCACCGTCCGATGTGACATTACGTTGGAGGACGTTAATTATAAAAAAAAAAAAAAAAAAAAAAAAAAAAAAAAAAAAAAAAAAAAAAAAAAAAAATAAAAGCAGCAGTAGAATTATTTTTATCAAGTCACTATCCACTTTAATGCTCAGTTACACATGCCAGGTGATGCAATTTGTTATTCATTATTGGAAGACTGATGTCAGCTACAGCATCCTTCAGTATGAAGAAAATATAAACATTCTGCTTTCGTTAGCTACAGTACCTGGGCGACCGAGCTTCGCTCGGATTTTCTTTTCTTTTACTTTTTTAATCGTGTTTTCCTTGGAGAAGATACTTATCTAGATAAACTTGAAAAGCAAAATGTTAACTAAATATAAATTTTCATCCTAATTGTTGGAGGCATTTCCCTTACGAGACCTTTAATATCCTGGCTTGTTTGTTGAAATTGGCCCATTAACAGAGAAATTATGGCCAAAATAAGGTTTGAAGTAATTGTGACTGTTACGCGTAAAATCGCGCTTTTTCAGGAATGACACCTATATGGATAAACTTAATAAGCAAAAACCTGCCTGAATACAAAATTTGATAGAGATCGTTAGAGCCGTTTCCAAGTTTCCACCCCTACAGGGTGGAAGGGAAGTCGTTACGTTCCTTCTAATATGTGCTTCATAGAAGCATTACAAACAATGGCATTTTGTTCTTTGGTCAGCCGATTTCCTAAGAATAAATGGTTTTTGATCCAAATTGGGTGCGTGATTCCTCAAGAATATACGAAGGTAACAGTTTGTTACTTGTAAGATGCGTAGAGTAACTTATTTCTGACATAGCTTCGGTAGTAATTATGTGACGTCACACAGGGTTTCGAAATAATTAATCACTTAAAAGACGTGAAGGAATACTACGTTCAGCTCCTTCAGACATGTAACATGTCGACAACGTTGCGTTGATGTTGGTCAGGGAATTGACCTGGTTTGTGGATGTAAACACTTTCACTTTCGCCTTGTGTTTTGGAAGCTAACACTTGTGATTGGTTCACACATGCACAGTAAACACAGGACAAGGCACGGTATGTGTTTATGTTTTCAAGCCGCACCGTTAGGAAGTTTGTTTATGTTCTGAGCTAGGAAAGTGACACCCACACTATCTGCAGCGTAGCCAGATTGTTTTTGACAAAACTAAAATATCTGTGTAGGAAATGGTCAGAAACAAAAACGTAAATGTGTTCCAAATACCGAGATCGACCACTTGTTTAAATTAATTTAATGACTTCCCTTATATACCCATATATATATTCTTTATATATAATATATATTATATATTATTATATTATTATTATTAATAATTACTAATATATTTAAAATAAATATATAATAAAATAATAAAATTGGTATTAATATATTATTATATATTATATATTATTATTATTATTATTATTATTATTATTATTATTATTATTATTATTATTATTATTATTATTATTATTATTATTATTATTATTATTATTATTATTATCATCATCATTATCATTATCATTATTATCATTATTATCATTATTATTATTATTATTATTATTATTATTATTATTATTATTATTATTATTATTATTATTATTATTATTATTATTATTATTATTATTATGCGTTTTGCTGAGAATACAATTACCTCAATTAATTATAATCACAAATGCAATAAATTGGTTTAGCTGTGAATATATTGGACCAGCCTCTGGCTCCGAAGTCGCGGGTTTGTATCTGGCCGAAAGTTAATGCTTAGCATGGCTTCCTTCGGAAGGGAAGTGAAGCTGGTCGTCCCAGGCCGTAGATTTACGCCACGCAAAAGAACCTCAAGGCCAATAAAGAGGCCTCTGACAAAATTAAGTAGTGTTATAGGCCCAGTATAGAATGGGACGCTGAGAGCCATATGAATTAAGGAGTGTCAGTAAATTCAAATTCAATTATTTGTCACCACATCAGCATCCTTTATGATCTAGAACAATGGTAGTGAGGGGAAGATTTGACGTGTATAATATTCAGGTTTGTTGAATAGCCACGCCAGCGTCCTTATGCTGTAGAAAAATGCTAATTAGGGAACGTGTACCTAGATATATACGATTCAAATTCGCGGTCAACCTTTGTGGTCTTGAAATACGGAGCGTAGCTGAAAGGGCTGATATGCTAAACAGGGCGGCACTTTTTGATACATTAACTAGGTGGCTTACCTTTGTAATACTATCTTTACTGCTGTTTATTGCGTCAACTTCATGAAATCAGAGAATGGTAGCATATGAATAGTATGTAAAAAACAACTGCAAGTGAATAATTTCTCTTCCGTTAGTCAACCGTTTGCGCGCGAAGCAAGGTGTAATATACCTGCGTGTCTCTACAGTTTGTTCACCAGCTCGTGCTCCCTGGCAGGTATGCAGCCAGCCAGTACGTCAGTAAACAATTCCAGATAAACAGCGATATCTGACCCAGGAGTTGTGTCTGTGATAATGGTGCCAACCTTGGAATGTGTATTCATGCTAGATTAAAGGATTGTACTCGCTCAAAATAGAGCAATTTAAATGTTATTTTCACTTCATTCAGTATACTTAGCTTATAAAACGTAAAGATGTTTTCAACTGCTCCGTCTTTCTCCCAATGATCACTTTGTGCCTTTTCTATATATTTTTAAAAAACCCTGCCAGTTTGTTTAGATACCAAGCGATATATCGTCGAACGTTATATCGTGCAATTCCTGTAGGAATATGTCACCAGTTACATTTCTGTAAGTGTTCATTTTACCTTGATCCAAGCTAGTTGTATGGGATTAAGATCACACATGTATGGGGACAAGAAAATGACAGTGTGGTCCAATGAAACCCAAAAGTGTCCATTTTAAGAGCCTCTTTAGGTCTGTTTGATTCAATCATCCTGTAAGGAGGGGCTCTAATGACCTAGCTGTCGACGGGCCCTTAAACCCTACTCACTCACTCACTCACTCACTCACTCACTCACTCACTCACTCACTCACTCACTCACTCACTCACTCACTCACTCACTCACTCACTCACTCACTCACTCACTCACTCACTCACTCACTCACTCACTCACTCACTCACTCACTCACTCACTCACTCACTCACTCACTCACTCACTCACTCACTCACTCACTCACTCACTCACTCACTCACTCACTCACTCACTCACTCACTCACTCACTCACTCACTCACTCACTCACTCACTCACTCACTCACTCACTCACTCACTCACTCACTCACTCACTCACTCACTCACTCACTCACTCACTCACTCACTCACTCACTCACTTACTCCTGTAAATATCTTTTTCACATATAGAACTGTCACTCTGAACTCCTTTGTTCTGCAACACAATATCATAACAGATTTCACAGCGCTCCTAGGTGGAGGGAGGATTATCTGCTTCTACAGTACTATTTCCGACACAAAACAAGTACGATTTTATCACTGAAATTAAGAGAAATTAGCCATGAATAAACATAGCGCGAATAACATTGGAGTTAAGTTGGCAGCGTGACCAGCAGAGCAATGTTTTCTCGGAGGTTTACAGAACTCTAATTACACTACTCGAATGTGTCTCCTCTCCCCTTCATTCCCATAAGACCATGAACAGACAGCTTTAGAGCATGGGTGCTCAAGATAGTACATGCTCACATGCCATTTCCCCCTTCCACTGACCAAGGCAAGGAGAGCCAGACCTGCTAATCAGAGGTGGATGGCGCGGAGTAACAGTACTCGTACATACAATTCAATGGGAGGACGAATATTTTTGTTTTCGAGATGAAGGCGATAAAGTTAAGTGCTTGATTTGTAGTGAGTGAGTGAGTGAGTGAGTGATTAGGGTTTAAGGGCCCGTCGACAGCTAGGTCATTAGAGCCCCTCTTGATTTGTGAGACTGGAAGTTGCACATTTATACAATTTCCCTTGCTTACGTTCCATGTTCACGATAAACGTTACTCTCCTGGAGAAATACAACGAACTTTTGAAGCATCTGTACAACACATTCTCTTCACAATTTGAAGACCTAAAAACATTTGAAACCAAAATCCAATTATTTTGCACTTTTGAAGTTTCCATGTAGTGAGGCTTCGCACGAGCTACAAAATATAAAACTACTTGCATTGCAGAATTCCACGACCGTAAAACATTCTGAGAAAGAAGGTTGGGAATTATTTAGGTGTGTGTCCTGCTGTGAGTATCCGAGGTTACGTTTGTTTGCATCTAGTTTAATGGCAGACTTTGGCTCCACTTATATCTGCGAACAAACATTTAAAAAAATGAACTACATTAAAAGTGAGTATTGCAGCAAGATAACTGAAAATCAGTTGCTTATCCTTTAAGAACTATGCACTTCACCTTTTGCAACAAATATTGAAGACCTTCTGAAACGTAAATCGTGTCAAAAAAGTATTCTCAGAAACATCGTGGGTTAATCAGGAGTAGAATATGAATGTGTACGCCTTTGATTTCCTGTGCGTAAGAATGTGTCGCCACTGGAACTTGGTAACCACGGATAAATGCGTCATTCTGTCCCAGCGGGTGGAAGGGGGTGATTTCAACCTTCCCTAACTTGCCTGCAGTTTAGCACCGCTGCTTTAGACTTATACACCAGTAAACCGAAGGGGTTGGCTCCGCGGTGACTTATGAGACTCGTATTTGGGATGTTGCGTGTTCAACTCCCGTCGACCTCTGACCTGAGTTTTTGATAGTTTTCTCTGGTCGATAGACGAAGGCTCATCTACAACAATTTCCTGTCCATTTCCTATTCATGGTGTTTTCTTCTCATGTTTCAGGTGCGCTACTACTTTTCGTGACGTATGGCGGTCCCGTGCAGATGGTGCGTTTCTCCAAGGGAAGAGTAATCCCCGGAAACCAGTAGGCTGCTTGGTTGAGGGGTCGTTCATCCCCTTTCTTGTCAGCTGCAGTAACGGTCTTTAAACCACGAATTCTTAGGGACTTCCGCGCATCTCTGTGGCCTATCTAGATGTAGCATATACTCTCCTATGTATCCTTCGCATTATCCTTTCCCCCTGAGGGATACTAGTCGCAATAGATGTATGTATGTATGTGTGTGTGTATGTATGTATGTATGTATGTATGTATGTATGTATGTATGTATGTATGTATGTATGTATGTATGTATGTATGTATGTATGTATGTATGTATGTATGTATGTATGTATGTATGTATGTATGTATGTATGTATGTATGTATGTATGTATGTATGTATGTATGTATGTATGTATGTATGTATGTATGTATGTATGTATGTATGTATGTATGTATGTATGTATGTATGTATGTATGTATGTATGTATGTATGTATGTATGTATGTATGTATGTATGTATGTATGTATGTATGTATGTATGTATGTATGTATGTATGTATGTATGTATGTATGTATGTATGTATGTATGTATGTATGTATGTATGTATGTATGTATGTATGTATGTATGTATGTATGTATGTATGTATGTATGTATGTATGTATGTATGTATGTATGTATGTATGTATGTATGTATGTATGTATGTATGTATGTATGTATGTATGTATGTATGTATGTATGTATGTATGTATGTATGTATGTATGTATGTATGTATGTATGTATGTATGTATGTATGTATGTATGTATGTATGTATGTATGTATGTATGTATGTATGTATGTATGTATGTATGTATGTATGTATGTATGTATGTATGTATGTATGTATGTATGTATGTATGTATGTATGTATGTATGTATGTATGTATGTATGTATGTATGTATGTATGTATGTATGTATGTATGTATGTATGTATGTATGTATGTATGTATGTATGTATGTATGTATGTATGTATGTATGTATGTATGTATGTATGTATGTATGTATGTATGTATGTATGTATGTATGTATGTATGTATGTATGTATGTATGTATGTATGTATGTATGTATGTATGTATGTATGTATGTATGTATGTATGTATGTATGTATGTATGTATGTATGTATGTATGTATGTATGTATGTATGTATGTATGTATGTATGTATGTATGTATGTATGTATGTATGTATGTATGTATGTATGTATGTATGTATGTATGTATGTATGTATGTATGTATGTATGTATGTATGTATGTATGTATGTATGTATGTATGTATGTATGTATGTATGTATGTATGTATGTATGTATGTATGTATGTATGTATGTATGTATGTATGTATGTATGTATGTATGTATGTATGTATGTATGTATGTATGTATGTATGTATGTATGTATGTATGTATGTATGTATGTATGTATGTATGTATGTATGTATGTATGTATGTATGTATGTATGTATGTATGTATGTATGTATGTATGTATGTATGTATGTATGTATGTATGTATGTATGTATGTATGTATGTATGTATGTATGTATGTATGTATGTATGTATGTATGTATGTATGTATGTATGTATGTATGTATGTATGTATGTATGTATGTATGTATGTATGTATGTATGTATGTATGTATGTATGTATGTATGTATGTATGTATGTATGTATGTATGTATGTATGTATGTATGTATGTATGTATGTATGTATGTATGTATGTATGTATGTATGTATGTATGTATGTATGTATGTATGTATGTATGTATGTATGTATGTATGTATGTATGTATGTATGTATGTATGTATGTATGTATGTATGTATGTATGTATGTATGTATGTATGTATGTATGTATGTATGTATGTATGTATGTATGTATGTATGTATGTATGTATGTATGTATGTATGTATGTATGTATGTATGTATGTATGTATGTATGTATGTATGTATGTATGTATGTATGTATGTATGTATGTATGTATGTATGTATGTATGTATGTATGTATGTATGTATGTATGTATGTATGTATGTATGTATGTATGTATGTATGTATGTATGTATGTATGTATGTATGTATGTATGTATGTATGTATGTATGTATGTATGTATGTATGTATGTATGTATGTATGTATGTATGTATGTATGTATGTATGTATGTATGTATGTATGTATGTATGTATGTATGTATGTATGTATGTATGTATGTATGTATGTATGTATGTATGTATGTATGTATGTATGTATGTATGTATGTATGTATGTATGTATGTATGTATGTATGTATGTATGTATGTATGTATGTATGTATGTATGTATGTATGTATGTATGTATGTATGTATGTATGTATGTATGTATGTATGTATGTATGTATGTATGTATGTATGTATGTATGTATGTATGTATGTATGTATGTATGTATGTATGTATGTATGTATGTATGTATGTATGTATGTATGTATGTATGTATGTATGTATGTATGTATGTATGTATGTATGTATGTATGTATGTATGTATGTATGTATGTATGTATGTATGTATGTATGTATGTATGTATGTATGTATGTATGTATGTATGTATGTATGTATGTATGTATGTATGTATGTATGTATGTATGTATGTATGTATGTATGTATGTATGTATGTATGTATGTATGTATGTATGTATGTATGTATGTATGTATGTATGTATGTATGTATGTATGTATGTATGTATGTATGTATGTATGTATGTATGTATGTATGTATGTATGTATGTATGTATGTATGTATGTATGTATGTATGTATGTATGTATGTATGTATGTATGTATGTATGTATGTATGTATGTATGTATGTATGTATGTATGTATGTATGTATGTATGTATGTATGTATGTATGTATGTATGTATGTATGTATGTATGTATGTATGTATGTATGTATGTATGTATGTATGTATGTATGTATGTATGTATGTATGTATGTATGTATGTATGTATGTATGTATGTATGTATGTATGTATGTATGTATGTATGTATGTATGTATGTATGTATGTATGTATGTATGTATGTATGTATGTATGTATGTATGTATGTATGTATGTATGTATGTATGTATGTATGTATGTATGTATGTATGTATGTATGTATGTATGTATGTATGTATGTATGTATGTATGTATGTATGTATGTATGTATGTATGTATGTATGTATGTATGTATGTATGTATGTATGTATGTATGTATGTATGTATGTATGTATGTATGTATGTATGTATGTATGTATGTATGTATGTATGTATGTATGTATGTATGTATGTATGTATGTATGTATGTATGTATGTATGTATGTATGTATGTATGTATGTATGTATGTATGTATGTATGTATGTATGTATGTATGTATGTATGTATGTATGTATGTATGTATGTATGTATGTATGTATGTATGTATGTATGTATGTATGCATGAGTATGGGTATTACCCGGTGGCAGAGTTAAATGTACAAATTAAGGTTACAAACAAAGTGCACAAACAATAGTAATACAATCATAATACAATAAAGAACAATAATAGAAATATAAGATGAAATGCACTAAATACTAATTAACACTCATTAATTAATTATAACCAAATTAAATTTAGCATTAGTATTCACCATCAGTTCAATAAATGTCAATAATACACTTGCGTAATCTTTATAGTAAATTACACAGCATTTACTTGATTTACGATGTCATTGGTCGTAGTGTGCCAAGCGCAATCCTCCGTTGTACAGTAAAACGCAAGGATATCATGATTATTAAGGGACACTGGGAGTGAAATTTGAAAGTTCCACATTTTTTGATAGATTTTTGTGAAATTTTTACTGTGTTCGTATTTATCTGAGAATAGGAGGTACACCAAATTTCATTAAAATTGGATAATTCTTTTAGGATATATAAATTATTTTACGAATTTAATTGGCACATTTTCAAAATATAGCTCGCGTCTATTGACTTTTCAAAATTCATTTATATTGTCAGAACTGATACTCTAAAACATGGGTAACAATTGTATGAAGAGATATTTCAAATACATTTGCTGATTATGCTGTACATATTTTTTTAATAACAAAGAAAATTTAATCTGAAAAATTATTGCTTTTTTTCATACAAAAAAAAAAAAAGTTTTTGGAATTCATGTTAATGATAGCATCAATATTGAAGCATAGTTTTGTTTAGCTGCTATTTATGAATACTTTTGGAAATTTTCATTGAATTTGAAGCAAACCTGAGGCGCGACCTTCTTTTGGAATATGCAGAAATGTAGTTTTGAGAAAAACAGGCTTTGATATAGGAGCATCCTGTGTACGTTAAGGGAAGAGCACTGGGTCGTAATGACCACATGGAGTGGGGGATATGAAACATGTTAGCTGATCCAAATGCACCGGTGTTCCAGGAACATTTTAAGGTAAAAAAACAATTTTCGACTTTTTGACAATTTTGACCAAAATTACACTCCCAGTGTCCCCGAGGGCTTTGTAGCTTTACCTTCTTTCCCTCTCTTTACCTCTCTTCAATGACAGCAGTATTCATGCTACTGGTGGACATACTTATAACTAGAGCCCGGATTTTTATGTAATATCAAGGTGCCAAAAATGTACATATTTATGTAACAAGAAAATCAAAATATGTAATGAAATATGTAATATCAACAAAATATGTAAAATTATGTAATAATCTAAATCATAAGATTACAACCTCAAATCTAAATGCAGACTGCAAATTATCCAGATTTTGTATGCGGAATTTACCTAAACTTTATTTTCAAGTAGGTAATCACGAAATAAAAATATGTGTTTTGGATTATGCTTATTAAACTTACTCATTTCACATAATTATTTTACTTAAATAATGTTGAAGCAATGTTGAAATACTGAACCAATTTATCAATGAGTGAAACAATAAATTCAAAATAATTAAATTTTATAATGAAGATACATTTTCAGTTTTACATCTTTTAACATACAATGAACAACCAGGAATTTTCATTTTGAGTCTTTTGCTTCTTTCAACGTACAGTGACTAACCATATACTTCTCCACATTTTCAGGGGTATATTTTAGTATAGGAATCTGATTTGCAGAGAAATATTTGGATAAATCGACATTGTCACCATTTAGCACTTTAGACACGGACACAAGCGTAGAGTACCCTGGATTCCTGTTTAGCACAGCTTTGAATTTTTCACCTGCCTTCCTTCCTACATCTTCTGCAACTACACTAAGCTTCTGTGATGCACGTTCCATTAAATCCACAGATTCGTGAAGAAGGAAACCTGATGTGTTGGTGGTGCTAGGCAACCAGCCGAAGTTACTTTTGATGTAAGCACAGGAGATTGCCACTTTCGGATCTTTAAAGATGTCCTGAGATTCGCGTATGGAAACATCTACTTCTGAAGAGAACATGTTCACCACTGACTTTACTCCTTCAAAATGTTTACAAAAAAAGTTCACAGCTTCTAACCACGTACCCCATCTTGTAAGTGCTGGCTCAGGAGGCAAAGGGACATGTTGGAGATGATTTTTATAGCACTGAATTCTGTGCACTGCTTTCACGAAGACCTGTTTTGTTGCTGATATCAACTTATTCACACAGGGAAAAATACTTCTTGCTACTTCAGCAATACGTTGCAATGCATGGGCCAAGCAGGTGAAGTGAAATACATTCGGGTAGAAAACCTTAAGGGCAGTAGCAGCTTTAATCATGTACGCTGCGGCATCTGAACCTTTTCCTCACACACACCCTCTGGCCACAGAATCTTCATCCCATCATTTGCGAATCTTGCAATTGTAGAATGATTTGTTTGTTCCAACATCTTGCAACAAATTAGGACTTTCGGAATCTAGTTTTCCTACTGCTAAATTTGCTATGTACCGAGCGACCCATGTAGTTTCATCGACGGCAAACCAAATACAGGAGTCTCCAATTTCATTCCGTATATAAGCAACTGCTTCTGCATATCACACATGAAAATACTTTTTCCTCAGAGTAGATTTGTCTGGAATAACTTTCTTGCAATATTTTTTTTAGAAAGGAGAGAAATTGGGGAATTTGAAGTTAATGCTACGGAATATTAGATGCAACCATTGCACTGCACAGTTCTTTAAAAAATCATTTCCGGACGGTTCTTGTCGCATTTGTGTCAACAGAACTTACTTTCTAGAAGACTAGGTGTTTGTTGCGTATGCGAAGAACACTTTTGATATGTTGTTCCAATTGAGATTTCATGGAACAGCCAATTCTTTTACCGCATGCTTGACAGACTATTTTCCGTTTGCTGTAAAGGCGCTATCTAATTTCACCCACGAATTCAACTTGCAGGATAGCGAGGACGCAACTGGTGCCATTTTACTAAGACTTGCAACTGCAGTATTATCGCCTCGCTATATTGATGGTTGTCCAGCAGCTCACTGTTTCCTCGCAGCTATTATATTACAATGGTAACAATCAGTTTCTCCAGCTCTTGTAAATGCCCAAAGCGCCACGAGAAATGTGACACTGGAGGTCAACATTGTCGAGCGGCACCTGCTTTGATATAAACGGACAACAATCAGAACGAGGCGAGGCGGTTATTATTGCATTCTTAATTTAATTTGCATCCTATTTCGCAGATTCATTTTTGTTGCTTTCAGCAAAACTTGTGAAAACAGTAGCTTATGTGACTAAAATATTTTTTAAAATATAACAAAATTGTAACGAAACCCAGAAAATATGTACGTTTTATGTAACATCGTTAAAATATGTAGAAACGTGCAAAGTATGTAAAAATATGTAAAATAAAAATTTGTAAGGGAGTCCCAAATGACGTAATTCGCCAACATTTTTACTTCTCATTGAAATATTATGCAGGATTTAAAATATGTAATTACAACTTATAACCAATAACACGTCGGCATGAAAGGGAGGTATTAGTTAATTATTTCTGATGACTCATTAAACTGTTGCTCATTAAGCCACAACTGTTGCTTGTTTCACACCATGGCGTGCACATCAGAAGTTACACGCTTTTACTGGTCTATGGCAAACTGGTAAAAGAGTTCGCTGCTTTTCGTCAGAGCAGAAACCCAGCCGTTAAGTCACTCACAGGCTTGCGAAGTAGCTTGCGCCTATATAGCCGTTGGAAATGTGCAGTTCGACGAGCACGCTGCTTATCTGCTTACCAGAAACCCAGCCGTTAAGTCACTCACAGGCTTGTGAAGTAGCTTGCACCTATATAGCCGTTGGAAATGTGCAGTTCGACGAGCACGCTGCTTATCTGCTTACCAGAAACCCAGCCGTTAAGTCACTCACAGGCTTGTGAAGTAGCTTGCGCCTATATAGCCGTTGGAAATGTGCAGTTCGACGAGCACGCTGCTTATCTGCTTACCAGAAACCCAGCCGTTAAGTCACTCACAGGCTTGTGAAGTAGCTTGCGCCTATATAGCCGTTGGAAATGTGCAGTTCGACGAGCACCCTGCTTATCTGCTTACCAGGAACCCAGCCGTTAAGTCACTCACAGGCTTGTGAAGTAGCTTGCACCTATATAGCCGTTGGAAATGTGCAGTTCGACGAGCACCCTGCTTATCTGCTTACCAGGAACCCAGCCGTTAAGTCACTCACAGGCTTGTGAAGTAGCTTGCACCTATATAGCCGTTGGAAATGTGCAGTTCGACGAGCACGCTGCTTATCTGCTTACCAGAAACCCAGCCGTTAAGTCACTCACAGGCTTGTGAAGTAGCTTGCACCTATATAGCCGTTGGAAATGTGCAGTTCGACGAGCACGCTGCTTATCTGCTTACCAGAAACCCAGCCGTTAAGTCACTCACAGGCTTGTGAAGTAGCTTGCACCTATATAGCCGTTGGAAATGTGCAGTTCGACGAGCACCCTGCTTATCTGCTTACCAGAAACCCAGCCGTTAAGTCACTCACAGGCTTGTGAAGTAGCTTGCGCCTATATAGCCGTTGGAAATGTGCAGTTCGACGAGCACGCTGCTTATCTGCTTACCAGGGCCCAGATGTTTATGACCTAAAAATGTTAGAAATATGCAAGCACTTATGACCGAAAAAAAACTTAGAAAATATGACGATAAATATGACCTACATTTTTTTTGTGCATTTTCGAAATCTTTAAAGATGTAATGCTGTTTAAGTTAACACTATATTGAAAATCTAGCATACTCAATAATAAATAAATCATATTAATTTTGTTGTTGCGTTTTGAATTTATTTAATTGCTCAATTTAGAGCTAACCCTCAGCTCTGCACAGAATGAAGTAAATGTCGCATTTCAAAGGCCGATCAGAAAGAAGAATTACAATAGCAAATTGCATACATTTATAAGTTTTCAAAAAGGATCGATCTTCTATTTGCACGCAACATTGATTTGCAACGGAAAAAAGACTTCGCATAATGTTATTAGGGCATATTTGAAATAAGTCGTCATATCATTGAATTAACGTCCTCCAACATTGTGTCATTTCGGACAAAGTCATATCATTAGAGTTCAATCGTCCATGGTTTCCTTATATTTGTCACTTCCTATGTGTCTGTCTCTTTCTAGACAATATAACTTACCCTCCAAACTCGCCGAAACATACAGTTCTAAGGAAAATGATTGTAAGAAATATTACAGACAAGAATTAGATGTGTAAAATTGGTCTTTGGGACTACTGAAGGTGTGTATGTGAAACTGTAATACACATAAAATCTGACAAAAATACGAAAATACAACTATAATATGAAAAATAACAAGAAAATGATAAAAAAAAGTTAAAAATCCAAGATATGACCTTGTATTACACATGGAAATTGCACAATTTTAATCACCATAGATAAAATCATGTTTCGCTTATATTTTCCATGGAAAGAACCACAAACAAAAACTGACATTTCATAAACATCCGGGCCCTGCTGTTTACCGTCCGACTGTCCCGCAAACTTTGGGCTAAATCCGCTCCGTAATATCCTACATCCAATAAGAAGAAACAGAGAATCTACCGAGAGCCGAAGCTGACAACCGACCGACATTCATTCTTTGGGGTTCCCCAAGAGACCATCTTAACTACCACGCGCGTCAACCGAGAGGTGGTCCCTCAACACAAGGAGCTAGACAGGGACTAAGGTCTTGTGGATGGCTACCAAGGCCATATAATTTAACATTCTACTCTAGTCTGGTTCAGAGCTAGTTTATGTATGCTCCATTTTAAATGCTTGTTAAGCATGCAAAACACACACGGGCCATAGCTGCACAGCTAGTTTGTGTTCCCACGATGGGTTCTCAAGTATACCTATTGGTGCAGAGGGCCGTAGTGATCCATCATCCAACCTTCAATTTTTAGGTCTAATTGTATCTTACTTTTCAATTAAGACTTCTCTTTGTTTAATTTAGCAGTCCAATATCCAAAACATAATAGTAATAATAGTCCTTTTATTGTCAGACCTATCAATTTAATTACTGGGCATAACAGTGAAAGTCACAAATGTGATTCACCTTAATGAGAAACTTAACACTGCTTAACTTTTCAACATCGGGTTCAATGTTTGATATTGCTATGCACATGCTTGCTTCTAGATGTAAGTCTGGGTCGAGTTTTGGATTTCAAGTGTTTCATCACCGAAAATGGCTGTTCACAGACTATCAGTTCTTTAAGCAAGTACACCTTGTAGAAATCAAGGAGTGATACATCATCAAATCTTTCTTTCAGTTCTGTGTTGTTCTGGATATAAATTAAAATTTGCAGGCATTGTCTCAATATAAACATAAAAGTGTAGGGAAAATAATTCCAATTATTTTTCGAACTTTCAAACATCTTGAAAACGGGTGTTGAACTCCTCTGTGAGATTTTTCAAGTGGTCAATGTATATCCCAAAATTAGATGTTTTCACAGATTCCGTCAGTTGGCTCACGTCGGAAAATTGACAAATACACCACCAAATGCATCTGCCAAATTACAAGATTTCTTTCAAAACATTTTATCAGGTTGAAGGAGATGATGTATCACATGGTTTTTGCCTTGCAGTTTGGCATTTAGTTCATTAAAGTGCTATATCGTAGCAACCAGAAATTTCAAGTCAGATAACTAGTTTGAAAATAAAGTTATCTGCTTTAATTTCATTACACGCATAATGCCGTTAAAATTTATATTCCAAACTAAAATGGGGACAGCTTTCATTCCATGTTTGTATATAAACACTTCAGTTTAAGATATACCGGGTGTTAATAAACCACACCGAAATACTTTCAGAGTATATGGATATGTCTTAAAAGGCAATTTGAAATGGAGACTTATGGCCTCTTTGTTCAAATTTCACAGTTACGGTCATAAGTTTCTGAAGTGCCAGTGCGCCACTGTCTAATAGCAACATTGGAGAGCTCAACGCACGAAAATGACGGGACATTTTAGAGCAAACCTCTCTGACGCAATGATTATAGTATAAGTGTTCGAGCATGATCATCGTTTTCGAGTTCTTTTACTACTTTTCTTTTGAGTAGAGTGTATTAATGTTGTTTTGGTCTAGATTTTAAATTTTATTTAAATTTGTGTATTTTTATTTCAACGTATCAATGCAATTAATTAAAATTTTTCCCAAGAAAGAGTTAAATCCTGCTTAATACATTAATATGCTTTTCTTCACAATAAGAATTACTTTAAAGATTAAAAGAAAGTATAAAAACATAAAAACTGCTAAGTCTTTATGCCAGTTTTAGTCTCCCGAATCACTCCCTTTCATATCCGGTCTTTCCAGGTTGCAACAGTCAGCGGGGTTGCCGGTAGGATGCGCTACGGTTTTCGGCCGAGAGGACGCGCTGTGGTCGGGTGGCCAGGTGGACTGATTGATCAGCCGGACCTGGCTGGTGGTGCGCTCTCTGTGACGACCTGGAACTCCGGCAGGCTCAAGAACTGCCTGCACCTGTTAGGGACCCACCGTAGTGGTTGTGTCTGTGATGAATTCTGGCCTCCTGTAGGGCACTGTCATATCATCCTTCCTCCCACGTCTGACGCACAGTAAGCCGACGGCTGACGTGCCGGATCCCCACCGTAACAGACAAGACAAGATGAACAAGATTGAACTGCTCGAGATGATGACGTGAATTTTCATGATAAAATTGACAGCGGCGAAAAAGAGTGTGTTACTCTATCCAAAATTTCTGGTGTGAGTCGAATCAAGGAAATGATAGTAGTGTGTGTGTGTGTGTGTGTGTGTGTGTGTGTGTGTGTGTGTGTGTGTGTGTGTGTGTGTGTAGTGTTTAACGCCCGCTTTTACTACATATGGCACCGCAGGCGGTGACACTGATGATGCACGGAATGAAGAGAGAATGGAGCATCGGTGGAATGAAATAGCGGGGGAAACCGGAGAACCCGGAGAAAACCCACCCAGCGCCGCTTCGTCCACGACGAATCCCACATGCGGTTGCCTGGGATCGAACCCGGGCCGCTTTGGTGAGAATCGAATGGTTTAATCACTCGGCTACGGCGCGGCCGTGTGTGTATGTGTATGTGTGTGTATGTGTATGTGTATGCAGAAAGCGAAAAACAAAGTAACTTTGGATTTAAAGAGTTCATTGCGAAAATCTTCCACAACAGTTGTGCAAGCAACATAACATTTTTGGACGCACATTATAATACATTAAAGTGATGCTACTAGTGACGAGGCATTTTATAATGGTTTAAGTAATTTAGCAGACGCTGATGATAAAAAGGCATTCAAATTCTGAAATATATCATAAAATAAAAATATTGTATTGTAGATGTACTAAAAGAAAACTAACCCCTAGCGCAACAGCCCTTACGGGCCAAGGCTTACCACCCGACCGCTGCGTCCCCCACCTCGGCACAGTACAGGCGTAATGAGTGGGTTGCAGTACTGGAGGGTGGGACGTGGTCAGCGCCCGGAGCCCTCCCGGCCAGCTATGGGGTCTTTGCGCCCTGGGGTCGCTACTTCTTAATTAACTAGCTCCTCAATTGGCCCCTCCGGGACCTAACGAGGCTGAGTGCACCCCGTGCCAGACCTCCCAGCGGGAGAAAAATCCCCACGCCGGTACCGGGGTTCGAACTCGAGTCCTCCTCGCCACAGGCAGGCGCGCTATTACTGCGCTACGGAGGCAAGATGAACTAAGGGGATAATTAAAATTTGACATATTACTCCTGTTTTGCTAAACAGAGGCGACAGTTGCTTTACAAAGGAGCAAACACGGTTGATCTCTGAAGTTACAAGATACTGGCTTTATTGTTATCTAGGTCCAAAAATTAAGTGTCATCTCATAGCCTAAATGTACTACGTTTCATAAAAAGCTACTCGAAATACAGATGAGGAAATGCTGGGTTTAATCAATCTTCATTTAAACAAATACTACTAGTATACGAGTAAACAGGTTTTGCATAACTAGGTTTCACTCATTTTAGTCAAGAAGCCAGGTTTCAAGTAATGAATCGCTATTAGCCTTCACTTAATGTCATTCTGCTTCATATGAATACAATGGAATGGCATTTGGTGCACATAAGGAAGTCAGCCTTCGGACATCTTGCGCTTTATTTATGTGCAATACACTACTCAATATACATAAAGGAACTAGACACACACATCCAAATTCATAAACGTTGTCAATTCTGTCTCTTGCTATGTTGCTTCAGCGTCAGTTTGGCACTATTCCCGCTACCTGCTACCTAAGGCCACTCTGTTTACCTACGTTCATACACCTAAAGATGGACGACTATGTCCGATATACCTACAGCGTAATGCCGATGTCCCGCGGTTCAACTTTTTGTACACAACAAAAGAGCATCGTGAGATATTGAGAGTTGGATATAATGTCTATCCTAAGTTTACTTTCTCTACTATGTATAGTAAGTAGAGGAAGTATTGTATTCCACCCACAAATTGGATGTCGAGATTTCACCGGAAATATGCTTTGAGGCCCCCTGAATAAAAAAAAGCATTTTTTAAAAAAGGTCCATGTGTGTCTGTATGTAAGTGTCCGTGTGTGTATGTGTGTGCGCGTGTGTATGTGTGACTCTGTGGGCAGCATAAGTCAAAAACGAAAAGTCGGTTAAAAACTAAAATTGGTATTTAAGCTTAATATCTTTTAAGGATGTGACACGAAGATTTTGAGGAAAATTCCTCCCTGTTTCCTCGCCTCCTTATATAGCGGGGATGATGTCACGAACATATGTATATGTATATGTTATGTTTTGAGATACGTTATTGGCTCTTGCTTTCTAATTCTAAATACATAGAATACAGTATTTGTAACTCTCTCATATTGTAAAAATATTTTTTTCAATAAAACTGTTGTCTTATTTAAGAATAAGAAGCAAAATCTATGCAGCTGCAGTCAAATGTAATCACGTCAACTTCCAAACGTGCCGTTACACCGATTAGTTTACTTGGGCCCTCCCCTTTCTTTTCCACAGGCACATTTGACTGCAGTTGCTGGGATTTGAACTCGAGACGTTTGGCTTTGAATGGATGACCAGTCCATTGCTTATCACTCTAACGTTCATGGCTATTCGAATCGCTTCGACTAAGATGCCTCCAAAAGGGAAATGAAAACTGGTTTAAGAATTAGAGGAAGAACAGTATACGTAGCAAAATAACTTGCCAATGACTATAAATACAAATAAAGACTGACAACAGGTCTATGGAGTCCAGAAAGCAAGTAGCCTAGAACTATCTACGAAAAGTAATTTGCATTATATATGACAAGCCACATTCCTTCACAAAGTAATTACACCACCTACACAAATACTTGTGTACTGAAACTTAAATAAAGAAATGAGTAAATAAAGAAATTACTAGCCTAAATAATTTAAATGAATACAACACATTTGTTTACAAATCATTGAACCGAAATAAAAGTTGCATTTCCTATGTAACTGTGAATCTGAAGAGACTTCGATCTATGTCACATGACGTAACACGTGCCTGGCATAGGATAGCATACCCCTCACAGTGAATTACTTTCTATGCAGTAAAGGAAGTCATCCTGTAAGGCAATGAAGCTAGTCCTTACAAAAGTGAGCAAAACCGTGAACCTTGAGCAAAATGGCAGCGTTAGAAAAACTTAAGAAGATACTAAGAAGTAAGAAGAAGGAAGAGCGGAATGATTGAGAAGGTAAAACCGAAAACGATTTCCCCTGTGGTCATTTTGAGGCATAATGGCTTCTAATTAAATGGGCGAGTGTATGTAGTTAGAAGGAACAAGCAATCACTGGAGAATTGGATCGAAACCTGCCTTAGCTAAAGAGAGCTGTAATTAAAAGTCTGTCCCATTCCTACCATAAATCAGACACTTTTTGTTTTATGTTCTCGCTCTCTTTCTTGGTCTTCCTTAATTAACTGCCATAGTTTGCGTGTGGATGCGTGGACCGGCGAAGAGCATTTTCTGGATATCTGCGGAAGATACGGGATGCACAAATCTCGAGCAGAGAGAACCAGTTTCCTGGCGGCACTCTGCATGAATCAACAACTAACCTTGAGTGTGTATATTGTACCATTACGCGCCCCTAAGCCTCCCCTACACACTGCACTTGTTTTCCTCTGCTGAGAAAGGTAACTTGTCAAATCCAGGTAAATTCGAACTCGATTACACAATTATTTCGGCGGAAATGCATAAAAACTATCGGGACAATTAATGTCACAGCGTTCGTTCCCGTTGGGAGTATCTATTCACCGTCAGCATAGCTAATGGAGTAACTGTATACATGATGAGCGTCCACACATAGCAGAGCCAGTGTGAAGCAGGGCAGAGGTGGCAAAACGTCACAAATTCATACAGATACACACAAAGTGAAGACGGAGGTGGGCGCGCGCAGTCTGCAAGACGTCAGAGGTGGCTTGTAATCGCCACTACCATAATACATACTCTTCAATAGTATTAGTAGCAAATGAATAATAGAGGACGAGGATTTAATGTATTTCTTTCTCTACTACATATAGTAAATAGAGGAAGTATGGTACTCCACCCAAAAATTCGATGTCGAGATTTCACTGGTAATATATGTTTTGAGGCCTCCAGAACCCAAAAAAATCTGATGTGTTGCACTCATATAACGTGCTCCACTCTTGTACTAACCATTCTTACAAACTCTTATTCCTATATCTTCGTCGTAGTTGACATATTGCAGATATTGCAGAAATTACCTTATTGACTATTTACTTGTAGGTGCAAGAGGAATATTAGAATACAGTAGGCTTTGAGCGATAGTCAAATCTTTTAAAGCTTTGAGATCCCGTTCTTTTTGCACCCTTAACATATAAAAAAATGAACACCGATGTTCCATTTCACGAAAGTTTTAAGTTTTCCGGAACTGACACAAATAACAAGGAACATATCCGAAATGGTTCGCTCTACCCCCCCCCCCCCCCCACAAAAAAAAAACATGATTTAGACATAAATTGTGTATTTTAGCGACATTATATTTTTTGTACAGGAAGAGTTTGTCTATCTCTTGCGGTTTACGAGTTATTCAAAAGTCATCCAGAGTAAACAGGACTACAGTGGCTATAGCCAGAAAATTCCAAATATACATTTCATTTGTCATACGAATATCTTAAACATATGGCAGTTTAATCAAAATCGTTAGAGCCATTTTCAAGAAAATCAAAATTTTCGAAAAAATTTCCATGTAAAAGGTAGTTTAGGGCGGGGCTATTTTCTTCAGAATCTTCGTGTCACATCCTTAAAAGACATTAAACTTAAATACCAACTTTGGTTTTTAACCGACTTTTCGTTTCTTAGTTATGCTGTCAAATGGAGCATCGTGATTCATTTTTTTATGTTAGCCGTGCAAACAGAACGGAATTTGAAAGCTTTAAAAGATTTGACTTCGCTCATAGCCTACTATATTCACATATTCCCCTTGTACCTATAAGGAAATAAGCAAAAAGATAATTTCTGCAAATGTTTATCTCAACTAACACGAAGAAGATAAAGGAATAAGAGTTTGTAAGAATGGTTAGTACAAGAGTAGAGAAAGTCATGTGAGTGCAACTAATCAAATTCTTTTATTTTATTTTATTTGAGTTTCCGCATAAGTAGTGGTAGTGTTAATTGTGCATGAAGGCTGGTATCAATTAAGCGTGTTTTTCTTCTCGATCGTAATATCTTCAATTCATAACTAAAATCAAGTTTTCGCAGGTGCATGTAACTTCTTTGGTCATATGGTGGGTTTTGACTTGAGGAACAACTGATGGGTTATTGCCGTATCTTGACGTTGGTTTTTGTCATTTTTACGTTAAATAAACTTACATTCACTTCCACATTCGTGCAGCCAGACTGAGGGGGAAAGGGAATTATTCTGGTTAAAAACAAAATTCCCATCGACATCTGGAAATAGAACCCGAAACCTTTGGGTTTAAGGAACTAATTTTGGTAATGGTCTTAACAACAATATCCATTAGTACCTGTTAATTGCATTCACAGTCTTGCCACACAGGACCTCCTGATGGAGAAAGGTGCCCCTTCAGACATTCAGGTACAGGAAGATTCTTGTTTACACCACAAATGAAGATTACTAACTAAGCCTTGTCGTTTATGTTTGTCGTCTCATCCAATGCTACAGAGTAATTTACAAACTCGTGCACTTCATTCTGAACATCGTTTTTAAATAACCTCTGCAACTAGTGCTCTATTCTTTGCGATGTAAAGAGAAGCATCTATTTGGAGAACTTGAATCTGCTTGTTGGTGACATATTAGTGACATCACATAGGATTTTATAAAATTCGCATCTATAAAACATTTGATTGCTTTTCTGATTTTCCATACTACGTATATGATAGCTTGCAAGCAGCTGCTTTTAAATCATAGTCGAGTTCGTACATTTGCTAGAGTGTGTTTCCTCTAAGTATCGTATCTCTGTTATACGTTCCTGCTCTAAAATTAAATCGCCATAATAATCGACTCTATGTACTCATGTACAACTAGTTTTATAGCAAATCGAACTATGACTATTACATTCGTGTAAGCAGTCTCTAATATCTTGCATAATTCAATATTAATTACCATTAATCTCAAGTCGGTAATATATTTACCCGATATCGTAGCATGATCTTTGTGACATTTCACATAATGTCTTTGCTGTTGACACCCATTAATACTTTCGAGCACAATAAACAGCGCACATTCTCGTTTTTACTACAGAAAATGTATTTCACCTCTCATTCAGCCCTAAATGCAGTTTTCGTGATTTAGAAAACGTTACTGTCAGTAGAACACGCAGTACTCGGGTAACGGACTGGGCCAACTCTGATATGTACGCTGCCTAAGCTATGGGAGGGGGTTCAGCGAGGAGAGGTTTGTTGTGTCGTGGAAGTTGCGTCACAGTTCAGGCGCTGTCTCGCGATGCCTGGCATTAGGTAATGGACGCATAGTGCAAGGAAAGGCAGATTGTTTTATAATCACAATTATATACAGAGTGCAACATGCATTTCCATAGTTCCCCTAGCCCTTCCCTTATCATTAACTCCACCTTATCCTTTGCATCATTGAACTATATTTTTCGTAAGTGCATCCCAAGACATTACCGCTTCAAATCGCAACAAAACTTCCACAATACTTGACCAATATCAGATGTTCATGTAACATACTTGCCTCTGATTACCTGGGGGTTTGTAGGTCCTGCTTACTTTTAATTAAATGCTGATTATATACGCTATTTAGTTATACCAACAGTATTTATTGATATTCTGTAACTGTAATTCAGTAAAAGGCCATAAGGAAAACTATTTTTACAGGGTCCTTCATTTAACACCTTATGGGCGCACGGCATTTTGCCTGTGGAAGGAGATAGTTGGGTTTACTTACTTGTGCTGCATTGTATTGTATGTTAGGATGTTTGTCTAATGATTCTTGCAGACGAATGGAGAATTAGGAAGGAGATAGTTGGGTTTACTTACTTGTGCTGCATTGTATTGTATGTTAGGATGTTTGTCTAATGATTCTTGCAGACGAATGGAGAATTAGGAAGGAGATAGTTGGGTTTACTTACTTGTGCTGCATTGTATTGCATGTTAGGATCTTTGTCTAATGGTTCTTGCAGACGAATGGAGAATTAGGAAGGAGATAGTTGGGTTTACTTACTTGTGCTGCATTGTATTGTATGTTAGGATCTTTGTCTAATGGTTCTTGCAGACGAATGGAGAATTAGGAAGGAGATAGTTGGGTTTACTTACTTGTGCTGCATTGTATTGTATGTTAGGATGTTTGTCTAATGATTCTTGCAGACGAATGGAGAATTAGGAAGGAGATAGTTGGGTTTACTTACTTGTGCTGCATTGTATTGCATGTTAGGATCTTTGTCTAATGGTTCTTGCAGACGAATGGAGAATTAGGAAGGAGATAGTTGGGTTTACTTACTTGTGCTGCATTGTATTGTATGTTAGGATCTTTGTCTAATGGTTCTTGCAGACGAATGGAGAATTAGGAAGGAGATAGTTGGGTTTACTTACTTGTGCTGCATTGTATTGTATGTTAGGATGTTTGTCTAATGATTCTTGCAGACGAATGGAGAATTAGGAAGGAGATAGTTGGGTTTACTTACTTGTGCTGCATTGTATTGCATGTTAGGATCTTTGTCTAATGGTTCTTGCAGACGAATGGAGAATTAGGAAGGAGATAGTTGGGTTTACTTACTTGTGCTGCATTGTATTGTATGTTAGGATCTTTGTCTAATGGTTCTTGCAGACGAATGGAGAATTAGGAAGGAGATAGTTGGGTTTACTTACTTGTGCTGCATTGTATTGTATGTTAGGATCTTTGTCTAATGGTTCTTGCAGACGAATGGAGAATTAGGAAGGAGATAGTTGGGTTTACTTACTTGTGCTGCATTGTATTGCATGTTAGGATGTTTGTCTAATGGTTCTTGCAGACGAATGGAGAATTAGGAAGGAGATAGTTGGGTTTACTTACTTGTGCTGCATTGTATTGTATGTTAGGATCTTTGTCTAATGGTTCTTGCAGACGAATGGAGAATTAGGAAGGAGATAGTTGGGTTTACTTACTTGTGCTGCATTGTATTGCATGTTAGGATCTTTGTCTAATGGTTCTTGCAGACGAATGGAGAATTAGGAAGGAGATAGTTGGGTTTACTTACTTGTGCTGCATTGTATTGTATGTTAGGATCTTTGTCTAATGGTTCTTGCAGACGAATGGAGAATTAGGAAGGAGATAGTTGGGTTTACTTACTTGTGCTGCATTGTATTGTATGTTAGGATCTTTGTCTAATGGTTCTTGCAGACGAATGGAGAATTAGGAAGGAGATAGTTGGGTTTACTTACTTGTGCTGCATTGTATTGTATGTTAGGATCTTTGTCTAATGGTTCTTGCAGACGAATGGAGAATTAGGAAGGAGATAGTTGGGTTTACTTACTTGTGCTGCATTGTGTTGTATGTTAGGATCTTTGTCCAATGGTTCATAAGACGAATGGAGGGTTAGGAAGGACATAGATGAATTTACACAGCTGTGCTGTTTTATTGTATGTAAAGACATTTGTGTAGAGATCGTAGTAACGAAATGAGACCTGCATCTCATCCTGTCGACATTGACCTCGGGAACAATCAAGAATGAAGCAAAGCCTTTTTATGAAGAAGGGCATTTCCTTCCCACCCAAGTAATTATTCAGCCAACCTTTCTCTTGTACTATAAAACGAGTTCTAGGAAGAATTCGCACTACTTGAGGCTTTTAAGCATGACATAGCTTTGCATTAATTAGCATTCCCAGGAATTATTATTTTATATCAAAGTTTTTTAGAGCAATTGTTTTATTCTATCTTGTTAGAATATTTAGTTTGTTCTTTTTATGGGTTAGTTTCTTGGCACGTCTATTACTACCGAGGCACGTTGGCATTTCCTGTTTGATAAAGTGTTAGCTTCTAGTTTTAACCACAATAGTTATCCAATGTTCCCCGAGAATTAATAATTCGAGGAAGTTAACAGTAGCACTAGAATATTAAAAAATACTGCCATTTTTCAAGCCAGGACTAATTACTGTTTCAGAATGTGGTCATTTTTTGTTTGAAATGGGGGAGTATTTCATAAATATTTCGTTATGCGATATCGTACCAAAGAATTTAAACACGAGCTTGCAGTGATATATCGTATTTACTTGAAAATAATACGCAATTATAAGGAGGGTCTTAAAAACGGAATTTGGGAAACTGAACATAAGAAGCGTATTACTAAACTTTCTTCTTTCTTCTCCCCTCCTCTCCTCTTCTCTCCTCTCCACACCCCTCCTCTCCTCTTATTTCCTCTCCCCTCCTCTCCTCTTCTCTCCTCTCCACACCTCTCCTCTCCCCTCCTCTCCTCTTCTCTCCTCTCCACACCTCTCCTCTCCACTCCTCTCCTCTTCTCTCCACACCTCTCCTCCCCTCCTCTCTTCTCTTCTCATGTCTTCTCTTCACTTCCCTTTTCCTCTCCTCTCTTCCCTTGTGTACTCTTCCCTTCTCCTCTTGTTCCCCTCTCCTCCACTTCCCTCCCATTCCCTTCCCTTTCCTCCTCTCCTCTCTTCTGTCCTCTGCTTTCCTCCCCTCTCCTCTACACTCTTCTCTTCGCTTCGCCTCTCTTTGCCTCTCCTCCACTCCCCTCTGTTCTCCTCTCCTTTCTTCTCTTCTCTTCGCCTTTCCTCTCCTCACCTCGCCTTACTTCTCTTCTGCTCTCTTCTCCAATCTTTTCCTCTCCTCTCTTCTCCTCTCCTCTCATCTCCTCACTTCTCCTCACCATTCACCTCCCCTCCTCTCCTTTCTTCTCCTATCTTCTCTTCTCCTCTCTCTCCTCTCTTCCCTCTTCTACTCCTTTCTCCTCTCTTTTCTTCTGCATGTCTTCCTGTACTAACAATATTTGTAGAGTGAAAGTAAAACAAAGAAAAGGTGTTGTGGATTAAGACAAGTACCCGATATTCAGATTTATTTGGCCTCAACCGCCAGTCAGTTGCAATCAATGGCGTCATAATAGTTCAACGAGTAGCTTGTGTTAAAGGGAACGTGCGGAATTGAACCTCGGAAACAGATTGTAGTACAGCCCTGCATAGTATGCAGGGTGCCGCCGTTGAGGGTGTTGGTGGTGCAGGTGGGGATGGATAATTACATCGGATACCACACACACACCCACACACGCACGCATGCACACACACATATATTTCTTTTGGTTATAGACATAAAAAAGACATCGGTTTGGATAATTTTTACATATGCACATGACCGTTTGACCTTTCAAACAAGTTTCTAATTTCTGCAACCTTGTAGACAACTATATAAGCGACGTATCCAATCCAAAAACACCTCACAATGCATGGGCCTTGTGTACAGAACATACCAATCTGCGCCTGCGAAGACTGCTGGAGGCACAGTGCTCAGTGTCCGTTTGAAGGCTGTGAAGATCTGACCATATCAATTTTACAAGAAAGAAGTGGAGATTTCCAAGACTGGGACTACTGTCCCGAGGACTTCGACATTACGGAAGCATAACCTTCTTCTAGGAACTCTAAAGAACCAGACCAACCAAAAATTGTGAGTAGCAATGAATCTATTGTGGCAACACCAAACTCCTCACCCAGAACAATCCCAAATCCAGAACAAGAAAAATTCCTGCAAGAAGATGCGTAATTCTGATCAACAATCTAACACAGATAACACCAAAAGTAATGAGAAAATTAACCCAGATGTTCAAAGAAACAACAACAAAACACCACAAACAAGAACCTCTGAACAAATTAACCCAGACATTGGAAATTTTAAAACTTCCAAACCTACAATACATAATTCAAACACGCCAAACCGAATAAGCCGTCTAGCGATAATAACAAGCACGTTAAACATTCTTCAAGCCACTCCACAAATAACGTGGTTTCAAGAAAGAGGACAAACGTACTCAGTAGAGACAATGTTCACACCAGAGAGGACACCTTCAAACAGCCCTACCTACTAGGAAACAGACACTACAACACCCCAACCCTCCAGAACTTCCGTGGAATCAGCAAAACGTAAACTCAGTTTTCATGATATCCACACCTCAACCACAGAAACAACCACAAACATCAATCCAGAGAATATCCCCATCTCCGTCTCCAGAACCAATGGAGACTCCACAGATTCCATCACCCACAAAGAAACAAAAAATTGCACTACCTTCATCATTCACAAATCCAATCACCCAAGAATCCAACAAAGGCATCTGTCCAGTATTCCTTGCTTTCGACCACGGAGACCACTATCACTTCGTATATTCCCCCGCTAACTACACAAACAACCAAAGATCTCTCCAGAGAATACTTGACTTCCTTGGAGTCCAAGGTGCTGGCATTGCAGAAACTTATACAAGCTTACAACCAGGCCGTTGGCTCCACCGTTTCATATCCTATTGTTTGCGTAAAGGTATATCCACACTCCGCAAATATCGTTCACGCTTTCCAATATGCCTAAAACAACTTATTGACCAAATTACTAACACGGACCAAACAGATTCGACTTTTGAACCCTGTGAACAATACACGGAAGACAAAAAAGACATTTACAAAACAAACATTTCCCAAAGAAACAACTCCGTAGATTACATACTACAACATCTTAACACAAATTGAGTCTCACCAAGACTTTCTCAGAAAAATTCCTCAGGATATTGAAATCCAACTGTTTAAACAATTAGGTATAACGGAACAAATTTAATTAAAAACCTCCAAAAACCACGAATACCCAATTTAAAAGGTTAATAAAGCAAAGTCATTACTTTACAATTTTGATTAAAAACTATACAAGTCACAATCAACAAAATATTGATTTTATACAAAATATTTTTAACACAAACAACATAGACATTGCAGACCTTTTATCCAAATTTTTATTAATTCAAACAATGACACTAAATAAGATAAACTCTTTTATTATTCAAGGACCAACTAACACAGGAAAATCACTCATTATAAGACTTCTTTTGCGCAAGATTTAAAACCTACACTAATTGGAAGAGAAAAAGACAAATCTTTTCATTTCGACGAATTACCGACAGCAGCCTGTGTTAGATTTGAAGAACCTATGTTAGATTCAACTAACATAAGAACTTGGAAGCTTTTGTTGAAAGGCGCTGAACTACAAACAGATATTCAACATCCGGATAAAGAACTAATTCCAAGACTTCCCATTTTATAACCACAAATCATTCCCTTTGGAGTTGGTTACCGGAAAGTGAAAAAGAACCTCTAAAGGAAAAATGCTTTCAGTACTTCCTAACCCACAAAATACAATCCATGTCGTCCTCCGAGTATACCATTCCTAAACCACCAAACACCATTACCAAACAAGATATTTACTTTCTCTTTATCAAATACTTTCCAAACATACACTCCAATATTTCCAACATAACAGACCAATCTTCTTCTTCATCCATTTCACTACCTCAATCAACTCTTGATAAAATGTGGAAACTTCAACATTAATATGGATCTCTCTGATCTTTTCAGTGAAGAATGGCACAGCCAGCTCCCAAAAGACCAAGACCAAACGAATCAACAACTACAGAGTCCTCAGGCAATGACAAACCTACATCAGGATACAGAAAACACATTGGACCAACTACTTCCACTATAATAACACCATTTAAATCAATCTTTGCACATGGCACACTAACAAGAAGCTTTTGGCAAACTCTAGACTTTTCCAACGCCGACGACAGATGCTATCTTCTTCCCTACCAAATTATGGCATTTTACACCTCTACCATTCCACAAAACCAATCTGCTATCAACTTTAACACCATTTCAAGAATTGCCTATGGAATTACATACCATAAAATATCATTTTCCATTACCAACTACGCCACTACAAGAAAAAGGTTATTCACAAATTCCGGCACAACAATAGAAACCGTGGAGTTCGAAGAATCTCAAAATCTTCTCATCTTTTGAAATCTCAATTCTCAAGATTCCATAACTCTTCAATACACCAACGAATTTAAATTTCCATATCACCAAACTTCATATAAACACCAAAAAATTACGAAAACTTCTATAAAATCGAAGAACTTGCTCCAGGTAAAAAAAACAGAAAAAATGATATTCCATTTACACAGCTAATGAAAGGCCAAGCATGGGACACATGGGGCATAGACGAATCATCTAAAACCACCATGATACCTGCAATTACATTCTGTGGTCCACAAATTAACAACTTTCCATTTATCGAAAAACACCAAGACAATATGGCAAAACATAGATATACCTAACAACCTACCTCTTCGCCCGCAGTCATGTTAGACTGTACAAAACTTGCAACTCCAAACGGAAACATGAAATTTGCATACAGACTTAGATTTCAATTTGAAATCGATTACACCTTTCACCTTCTCCCATCCATAGACGATATGTCACACCAAAGGTAAATTGTTCCTCACCTTCTTGCCCAATCTAATCCAGCAATTTGAAACCAAATGTTCATCGATTATAAAACATGTCCATAAACAGTTTCGGTGGAATAGGCCTACTGGGGACACCACCATAAAAAGAAACGATGCAAAGCAACTACCACCTCATAATGAACTCTGGTGCATTGGAAATGTTGCTCTCCTATTCCTTCCAATCCAATGCAAAATAAATTTTGTATGTCTACTATCCAATGTCAGGCCGCATCATGCTCCAATAAGCAAGCATACGAACGTCCCCTATGCGCGGATATATTCCATCCCCACCTGCACCACCAACACCCTTAACGGCCGTACCCTGCATAATATACACGGTTGTACCAAAGCCATGCGGCCATTGAAGACCTTTGAAGAACAGTAAGGCTCAGCATCCCTTATTAGCTATTGCTTGTGCTTCAATTGAAAAATCATTACCATGAATACTCGACAACCAAGACACCTGATAAGACAATGTCATTGTACGACTTGGAATGAAATATCCTTCAAGTGATAACTGACAACCCTCCAATACCCAATCTAAGAGCTGGTTTGTAGCTAAAAGTGATGGCCGCATCATCACCACCGCCACCGCCACCGCCAACGCCGCCGCAGCCACCACCGCCGCCACCACCGCCACCACCACCGCCACCGCCGCAGCAGCCACCACCGCCACCACCACCGCCACCACCATCGCCACCACCACCGCCACCACCACCGCCATCGCCACCACCACCGCCACCGCCACCACCACCGCCACCACCACCGCCACCATCACCACCACCGCCACCGCCACCGCCACCGCCACCGCCACCACCACCGCAACCGCCACCACCACCGCCACCGCCACCACCACCGCCACCGCCACCGCCGCAGCAGCCACCGCCATCACCGCCGCCGCCGCCAGCGTCCCCAACACCGCCACCGCCACCACCGTCAACACCACCGCCACCGCCACCGCCGCAGCAGCCACCGCCGTCACCGCCGCCGCCGCCACTGCCACCGCCGTCACCACCACCGTCACCACCACCGCTACCGCCACCGCCACCGCCGCATCATCACCACCACCACCGCCACCGCCGCCTCCACCGCCACCACCGTCACCGCCACCACCGCCACCGCCACCGCCACCGCCGCAGCAGCCACCGCCACCACCGCCGCCACCGCCGCCGCAGCCACCGCCACCACCACCGCCACCACCGCCGCAGCCACCGTCGCCGCCACAGCCACCACCACAACCACCACCACCGCAGCCACCGCCGACGCCACAGCCGCCACCACCGCCACCACCACCGCCGCCGCCACAGCCGCCACCACCACGACCACCACCGCAACCACCACCACCGCCGCCGCCACAACCAGCACCACCAGCACCACAACCACAACCACCACCACCACCAGCACCACCACCAGCACCGCCACCACAACCACCATCACCACCACAACCACCACCACCACCAGCACCACAACCACAACCACCATCACCACCACAACCACCACCACCACCATCACCACCACAACCACCACCACCACAACCAGCACCACCAGCAGCACAACCACAACCACCACCACCACAACCACCACCACCACCAGCACCACCACCAGCACCACCACCAGCACCACCACCACAACCACCATCACCACCACAACCGCCGCCGCCACCACCACAACCACCATCACCACCACCACCAGCACCACCACCAGCACCACCACCAGCACCACCACCACAACCACCATCACCACCACAACCGCCGCCGCCACCACCACCACAACCAGCATCACCACCAGCACCACCACCAGCACCACCACCAGCACCACCACCACAACCACCATCACCACCACAACCGCCGCCGCCACCACCGCCACAATCAGCATTATCATCATTATCATTGTCATTATTACTATAGTACAGAGAAACAGTTTTGAATAATGGTAGTGGTACCAATACAATTAATAACGGCAATAAGAAGCCTACATAATAATTCCAAAATTATAAAAACACAACGATGGGCAAGTATCTTAACCAATAAAAATAAACAAGGGTGTTAGACAGGGATGCGATCTGTCGCCAGTGTTATTCACCCTATATATTAATAAAATAATTAAATTATGGAAACAAAAATGCCACTTTGGTAACGAAATTACATCACAGAAGTTTACAGAGCATACTTTATGCGGATGACCAGGTTATTTTATCAACCTCAGAAAATGAACTACAAATTAGCGGCCATGAATTGAACAAAATTACTAAAAACTTTGAAATGAAAATTTCCCCATCTAAAACTAAAGCAATAGCTTTTTGTGATAAGAATACACAAAGAGTCAAGATAGTAACAGAAAACTATACAATTGGACAAAATTAGAAGCAGCACGGCTGAGACTTTTAAGACAATTATTAGGCTTAAAAGGGCTCGATCATCAAAGAAATGTGGGGCCCTAATGACCAAGTCGTCGACGGGCCCTTAAACCCAACACACTCACTCACTCACTCACTCAAAGAAATGTAGATATAAGAGACAAACTGAAAGTAAATAGTATCACAGAACACATACAAAACCAGGTTCAATCATCTACAACGTATGACTCTTCACCGACTCCTAGGTTTAGCCTACAACTATCGACCGTATGGAAGAAGGCAACCTAGAAGACCAAAAGAGAGATGGCCTCTTGAGGAATAGGCCTCTTGAGGAACAGGCCTCTTGAGAAACAGGCCTCTTGAGGAACAGGCCTCTTGAGGAACAGGCCTTAACGACCTAATCGTACATTTGTTCATGATGACGGTAGTGGTAGGGGTAGCGGCGGCGGTAGTGGAAGTAATAGTAGCAGTAGCAGTAGTAGCAGCAGCACGCAGAGGCACGCAGCACACGCAGCAGCACGCAGCAGCACGCAGCAGCACGCAGCACCACGCAGCAGCACGCAGAACCACGCAGCACACGCAGCAGCACGCAACAACACGCAGCAGCACGCAACAACACCCAGCAGCACGCAGCACCCCGCAGCACACGCAGCAGCACGCAACAACACCCAGCAGCACGCAACAACACCCAGCAGCACGCAACAACACGCAGCACCACGCAGCACACGCAGCACCACGCAGCAGCACGCAGAACCACGCAGCACACGCAGCAGCACGCAACAACACCCAGCAGCACGCAACAACACGCAGCACACGCAGTAGCACGCAGCAGCACGCAGCACACGCAGCACCACGCAGCAGCACGCAGAACCACGCAGCACACGCAGCAGCACGCAACAACACCCAGCAGCACGCAGCACCACGCAGCACACGCAGCAGCACGCAGCAGCACGCAGGAGCACGCAGGAGCACGCAACAACACCCAGCAGCACGCAGCACCACGCAGCACACGCAGCAGCACGCAGGAGCACGCAGCACACGCAGCACCACGCAGCAGCACGCAGGAGCACGCAGCACCACGCAGCACCACGCAGCAGCACGCAGGAGCACGCAGCACACGCAGCAGCACGCAGGAGCACGCAGGAGCACGCAACAACACCCAGCAGCACGCAGCACCACGCAGCACACGCAGCAGCACGCAGGAGCACGCAGCAGCACGCAGGAGCACGCAGCACACGCAGCACACGCAGCAGCACGCAGGAGCACGCAGCAGCACGCAGGAGCACGCAGCACACGCAGCAGCACGCAGGAGCACGCAGCAGCACGCAGCACACGCAGCAGCACGCAGGAGCACGCAGCACCACGCAGCACCACGCAGCAGCACGCAGGAGCACGCAGCACACGCAGCAGCACGCAGGAGCACGCAGGAGCACGCAACAACACCCAGCAGCACGCAGCACCACGCAGCACCACGCAGCAGCACGCAGGAGCACGCAGCACACGCAGCAGCACGCAGGAGCACGCAGCAGCACGCAACAACACCCAGCAGCACGCAGCACCACGCAGCACCACGCAGCAGCACGCAGGAGCACGCAGCACACGCAGCAGCACGCAGGAGCACGCAGCACACGCAGCAGCACGCAGCACCACGCAGCAGCACGCAGGAGCACGCAGCCGCACGCAACAACACCCAGCAGCACGCAGCACCACGCAGCACACGCAGCAGCACGCAGGAGCACGCAACAGCACCCAGCAGCACGCAGCAGCACGCAGCACCACGCAGCAGCACGCAACAGCAGCTGTAGCTGTAGCAGTAGCTGTAGCAGCAGTAGCACTAGCAGCAGCAATAGCAGCAGCAGCACGCAGCAGCAATAGCAGCAGCAGCACGCCGCAGCACGCCGTAGTACGCAGCAGCACGCAGCAGCACGCCTCAGCACGCCGTAGTACGCAGCAGCACGCAGGAGCACGCAACAGCAGCTGTAGCTGTAGCTGTAGCTGTAGCAGTAGCTGAAGGAGTAGCTGTAGCAGCAGCAATAGCAGCAGCAGCACGCCGCAGCACGCCGTAGTACGCAGCAGCACGCAGGAGCACGCAACAGCAGCTGTAGCTGTAGCAGTAGCTGTAGTAGCAGTAGCACTAGCAGCAGCAATAGCAGCAGCAGCAGGCAGCAGCACGCAGCACCACGCAGCAGCACGCAGGAGCACGCAACAGCAGCTGTAGCTGTAGCAGTAGCTGTAGCAGCAGTAGCACGCCGCAGTACGCCGTAGTACGCAGCAGCACGCAGGAGCACGCAACAGCAGCTGTAGCTGTAGCAGTAGCTGAAGCAGTAGCTGTAGCAGCAGTAGCACGCCGCAGTACGCAGCACCACGCAGCAGCACGCAGGAGCACGCAACAGCAGCTGTAGCTGTAGCAGTAGCTGAAGCAGTAGCTGTAGCAGCAGCAGCACGCAGCAGCACGCAGCACCACGCAGCAGCACGCAGGAGCACGCAACAGCAGCTGTAGCTGTAGCAGTAGCTGAAGCAGTAGCTGTAGCAGCAGTAGCACGCCGCAGTACGCCGTAGTACGCAGCAGCACGCAGCAGCACGCCTCAGCACGCAGGCGCACGCAACAGCAGCTGTAGCAGTAGCTGAAGCAGTAGCAGCACGCCGCAGCACGCCGCAACACGCAGCAGCACGCGGAACCACGCGGAAGCACGCAGCTGCACGCTGCAGCACGCAGCTGTAGCAGTAGCTGTAGCAGTAGCAGTAGCAATAGTAGTAGCAGTAGCAGTAGTAGTAGCAGTAGCTGTAGCAGTAGCTGTAGCAGTAGCAGTAGCAATAGTAGTAGCAGTAGTAGTAGTAGTAGCAGCAGTAGCAGTGGTAGTAGCAGTAGCAGTAGTAGTAGTTGTAGTACTAGTTGTAGTGGTAGTGGTAGTAGTAGTAGTAATAGAAGTAGAAGTAGTAGTAGTACTAGTTGCAGTAGTAATAGAAGTATAAGTAGTAGTAGTAGTAGTAGTAGTAGTAGTAGTAGTAGTAGTAGTAGTAGTAGTAGTAGTAGTAGTAGTAGTAGTAGTAGTAATAGTAATAGAAGTAGATAGAAGTAGAAGTAGTAGGTTTTCCTTCTGTTTTAGAGCAGCAGAAAAACCTTATAAAGACATCTTTTATTACGTAAGTTTGATTCTGAGCAACTAAAAAATCGCTGCTAAGAATCCTTGAAAGATTGTGCTCAGAGCTGCCCAGGTGACATTATCTCAACAAAGAGACGGTCCAGATGTATAGTAGTATTAGTCTATAGTAACCTGGACAGCGGCCTCAGTAGTCATCCACGTCTGACCTCTTACGGAGCAAAGGTTTCAACTGTTCGATGTAGGAAGCCTCTTGGGAACTAGGTTTCCGGGCGCCAAAGTCAGCTTGACGGCGTTAATTATACGAGCAAACATATTGAACTAAGGTATGTTCAGCCATATCCTTCTTCCCACACGGCTGGTAGCACTTAGCCCGACGATGTAGGTAGGCGTTATAACAGCCATTTGCCGTCAACATTTGAGTAAGATACAAATTTACATCTCCGCGTTTCCAAAGGACAATGTCCCTGATTAGTCTTTTTATCCAATGGCAGTTCCATCGTCTGCATTCCAGTGTTCCTGCCAATTAGCTAGCAACTTAGAGTGAGACTTGAGTCTGCCAATGCCATATGTCTCCAACAGAAGTCGCTCCCAGCCAGAAGAACCACCGGCACCACCACCAGCAGCAGTGGTTGTTACAAAGTTAGAAAACACCACTTGTATTACCTAAAAGGAAATGAATAGTACTCCATTATCAGATTCCTAGCCTCCACAGAATTTATGAAGTTAGTTCTCCCTGGTTAACATACTAGCCTCCGGTTCGCGGGTCAAAGCTGTACCTTCTTCGTGTTAGTTGAGATAAACATTTGCAGAAATTATCCTATTGCTTATTTGCCTGTAGGTGCAAGGGGAATATGAGAATACAGTAGGCTTTGTGCGATAGTCAAATCTTTCAAAGCTTTGATATTTCGTTCTCTTTGCACGGTTAGCATATAAAAATTAATAACGATGTTGAATTTGACGAAAGTTTGTTTTCCGAAACTGATACAAATAACAAAGAAAATCTCCGAAATGGTTCACTCTATAAAAAAATTATTCGACATAAATTGTGTATGTTAGCGAGATTTAAATTTTTTTATAGTACGATTTTGTCTATCTCTTACGGTTTATGAGTTATTTAAAAGTCATCCAGAGTAAACAGGACTATATCTAGGCTATAGCCAGAACATTTGGGATATACATTTCATTGTTTTGAAACATATGTTATTTAAAATAACATGTTATTTTAATCGTTAGAGACATTTTCAAGAAAATCAAAATTTTCGAAAAATTTTCCATGTAAAGGATAGTTTAGGTTGAAGCAATTTTCTTCAAAATCTTCGTGTCGCATCCTTGAAAGGCATTAAACTGAAATACCAACTTTGGTTATTAACCGACCTTCGTTTTTGAGTTATGCTGTCCACAGACACATACAGACCTTTATCTAAAAATGCTCTTTTTTGGATTCGGGAGGCCTCAAAACATATATTTCCGGTGAAACCTCGAAATCTAATTTTTGGGTGAAATACAATACTTCCTCTACTTACTAGTATAGAAAGTAAAAATGAAACATCTATTAAACTATTATTTAAGACTACAATTGCAAATGTTATACTGACTCAGCAGATAACAATAGGCGATACAACTGAAAATCACATGTAAACAGTTGCTATATGTAAACTGGTTGTAAGGGAAGCTGAAGTCCAGCTCTAGTTTAGTTGAAAGTTTATCGTTTTTGGTACATAACCTCAGAACGGGAGAATTTTTGGGGGGTAACTTTTTCTGAGTCTTAAATTGAAACAACTGACGGTTTCTGAAATTAGTGGTACTGACATTAAAATCTATTCTGTCAAGCAATTCTTCACTGGATGCCAAACCCCTTATAAGTTTATATAAAAATATTTTTTCAGCTATTATTCTACGATCAGAAAATGAGTCTATTTTGAATTCGTTAAGCAGTTGACTATACGGTAAGTTATGATTATAAATAAAAACACCGTGAGTTTTGTAATATAAGTATCTGAGGAACGTTTTTTAGGTCTTCTGTATTTGATTGTTGTGACATTTACACATTGGTGACCATACAATTAAGGCATATTCCAAAATACTATGAACAAGACTTTTGTACAGAATTAGCATAACCTGAGTATCTTTTAAGTCCCTAGAGACCCTGCATACAAAACCCAGTTTCTTAAGGATACCCATCTGTGAAATTTTGAAAATCTACAGTTTTCATTGGATTGATTTGAAATTTTATGACAACAATCACTGTATAGTGAGGAGTAACTGTGCTAAATTTCATACATTTAACCAGATTAGTTGCTAACATATTAATATTTTATTATATATTTTTTAATATTTGTATAAATGGTTCCCCATGATGCAATTTTGATTTGAAAAACTTAATAATTTTCAGTTATGTCCTGTAATAGAATGTTAGTAAATTGATGAGATAATTTCTTAATCCTGTTATTAGTTTGGATAAAAATAAATTTTAAAGTTTAAATTCATTATTTTTTTCATTTAAATTTCGAAATGTATACTTTAATATTTAATTACTCAGCAGTTATTCACGTTATGAAAAAGTTATCTCATCATTTCTTTTTAATGTTATTTCTAAGCAGATACACCATATTTCATGCATAAGTATTGAAAATTGCATCGTGTGGAGCATTTTAAAGAGCAAATAGTGTTAAAAATAAAAACATGGGAAAACTAAGTTTGAAGTCATAGCAAGAATAATGGAATTGTATGGATTTAAATGGACACGACCACTTACAGGCAATCACTTAGACGGCCACGTGACATAGTTAAAAAGGTCGTAAGGCTATAAAAAGCATATCAAAATAAAGCAGAAGATTTATACTATTTGACAAAACAAAAATCCATTTTTGTTAATTTTGGAAATGTTTAGCCTTTTTTCACAGATAGGTATCCTTAAAGGAGCCATTGCTTCTGTTTCTAATGTGCAGATTAAAAGAGCAATTCTGTGCCATGGTAGCACTTAAGTCCGTGACAGAATATACTTATACAAGTGGAGAATTATTTAAATGATATTTAGAACCTAAGTGTTGCTTGTTTCTGGTATGTATCACAAAGGAGCATTTGTTAATATTGAATTGACGTTTGTTTTCCACGCTCCGAAAACATGTGAAGTAAGCTTGCTGCAGTACAACTGCCGCCACTACGGTTACCATATTTAGTACTGTAGTTGGTCTGCATTTCTCTCTCTGCAAACTAAACAGCTGCAGCATTCTGGCTTAATAGATCCGATCAAAGAAAAGGCTAGAAAAGCAATTTCCATAGCACGCTGCGTGGGTGGAGCCTGAGGTACACAGTTCGAACCCCGATCAGTGTTTAATTATCTTCATGGAGAATTTCCGCGTTTTAGCACGCCCTCAGAAGTCGTGTGCTACTTCGGCAGCCACGCCTTATTTTCAAACACATGGTGTTACACAGAGCGGCTGCCCAAGCCTTCCTGGTGAAAGCATTAGCTCAACAATTGGAATACCTATATCAAATACTGGTGACTCTACTCCTGTAAGAAAATCACCTCTTTGTGAGGAGTTTATGGTGGTGGTGATGATGATGATGATGATGATTATTATTATTGTTATTATTATTATTATTATTATTATTATTATTATTATTATTATTATTATTATTATTATTATTATTATTATTATTATTATTATTATTATTATTATTATTATTATTATTATTATTATTATTATTATTATTATTATTATTATTATTATTATTATTATTATTATTATTATTATTACTTATTATTATTTATTATTAATATTATTATTATTACTTATTATTATTTATTATTATTATTATTACTATTACTATTGTTATTGTTGTTGCTGTTATTATTATTATTATTATTATTGTTGTTGTTGTCGTCATCCCTATTATTATACATTATATCATTCATATATCATTACCTATATCATATATTCATATCATTATTAGGACAATATAACAAACAATAAACAGTTGAATGAACAGAGTGAAAGAAGAAAAGGGGAATCAAATATTCATATAGTGTTAAAGAGAGATTGAGAAAAATTAAGAATATTAGCTTCGATCGTGGTTTACTTTTTAAATGCGTATGGCAGTCTACCAAGATTTTTACAATGCAAATTGTAGGTTGATCCGTAATAATTGTTATACACTACTGTTTATGAAAATTGCAACACCATGAATGAATTCCCCGAATGAATCCAAACTTTTTGGATATGTAGAACAGTGTACGAGGAATAAGTGATTAACATTGCATGTAGGCGAGCAGAGTCCTGTTGTAAGATCAGTGTTGTGCCAAGTACATACAATCAGTGAAGGACTGCCAAACAAGGTGGAAAGGTTCAAGTGAGTATTGGCATGCAATTTCAGCATGTGAGTGAGTTCGAACAGGGCAGAATGGTAGGACAAGTGGATTTGTCATACCATGACATTTCGGCTCGTACAGGACATGGTGCTACGTGTGTGTGTGTGTGTGTGTGTGTGTGTGTGTGTGTGTGTGTGTGTGTGTGTGTGTGGAAGTATTGGATTGAAGAGGGTTGTACGCAGCGAAGATCGGGCACTCGACCACGCACGCAATATGACCACCATCTTGCCCGCATGGCCATAACGGACGGCACAGCTTCATCTAAGGTTTGCTCAACACTGGAGCACCACAACAGGTGCAAACCTGTCTGCGTCGACGATTCGTCGCCGTCTGCTGTGGATTGAATTGATGGCACAATGCCACTACGTCGGCTTCCATTGTACAGAAACAACAAGCACCTACGACTGCAATAGGCGCGTGAATGTCGTCCCTGGCGTCCTTAGTCGCAAAGTGTAGTCTTTTCAGGTGAGTCCTACTTCAACCTGTCCTACAGTGATGAACACATATGTGGCGAGCGCAGTCTGGGGCTCTCCATTGTTGAGCGGCATAGGAAACACCAAGTATGAAAGTTTTGGGCGTCATTGGTCACAACAACCGATCTAGCCTCCTACCAACTGAGGGAGGTTTTAGGGCCCGAGGTACTCCCCCTGTTTCAGGCATCTCCACATGCCACATGTCAGCAGGTAAATGCCCGGACACATGTGCAAGCCTTCTTGGAAGAGCGACGGGTACCACTGCTTTCCACCTCACATATCGCCCGTCGGACATGTCTGGGATATGGCTCGTCACAGTGTCAATGATTTGTGGGCTTGCATACCGACTGCATGGAGGGAGAAACCCCGAAACATGTTCCGCACTTTTCTGATTTCATGCCACGGCGTTTAGCAGCTCTAACTGTAGCGCCTACTGAACATTCAGGCTAAAAGGTCATATACAGATTTGTAAAGTTAATCATTTGCTTATTGTCATGTAACTAATCTGTGGTATAAACTTTGTTTCAATTATGCGTCCCCTTCTTGGTGTTGCAATTTTCACGAACAGTAGTGTATTACAGATAATGTAGTATAGTAACTTAAACACTTTTCATGTCTAAGGCGACTGAGGTTGGGTGTAGTGTAGGTATAAATTATAGTTAAACTCTTATATTTACCAAAAAAGAAGCAATATGAGCATTTTAACATTTATTTCTACGATTGCTGTGGATCAATATAGATGAAATTCTGCAACGTCCACAAAATAAGACCATGCGTAATATGTGTAGGTTTCGCCATCGATGTATAATTTTAAAACAATCTTTAAATTATACAAATTCTCCTTAACCGACAATGTTAGTTGCTAATATTGCGTTAAAATTGGTGTTAAGTTAACGTTGTCGTACTCCTGCATTAGAATGTAAAAATTGCAACCGCAAACGATGTTGTTGATGTGGAATCCCTGTCTTTGGAGAGTTTGAAGGCCATTCCTAGTCCAAAAAGAGCCAGACGTCATAATGAATTTGAAGACCTTTTTAAGGCGATACAGACTGTTGATAGTGATGGTGAGTAGGGTTGTAGAGCAAACAAAAGAGGCTAGAATACTACCAACAGAAACATGCATGCCTCTTTCTCCCACGCTGCAAGTTTTAATTACTCTGAGATTTTATGCTATTGACCCTTTTCATTTAATGGTAGGTGAATGTATTGGCACTTCCAAGGCTATCCTTTGTGAATGCATCCAGAAGGTTTTCAAATTAATTGCTTCAAGAAGCGAACACGAACACGAACCCTCTCACGAACACTCTCACGGGCGCTATCACGAACCCTCTTACGGAGCGTCTCTGAAACCCTCTCACGAAACTTCTGAAGAACCCTCTCACTGATACTCACTGACACTCTCAGAACGCTCTCACGAACACTCCCCTGAACCCTCTCACGAAACCTCTCACGGACCCTAACACGAACCCTCTCACGAACGCTCCCACGAACACTCTCGTGAATCCTCTCATAGATCCTCTCACGGACCATCTGTGAAACCCACTCACGAACCCTCTCACGAACCCCGTCTCGAACACTCTCACGAACCCTCTCACGGACCGTCTCTGAATCCTTCTCACGAGGCCGTTCCCGAACCCTCTCTCGAACCTCTCACGGACCCTCTCTGAAACCCTCTCACGAGCCCCCTCACGAGCCCCCTCACGGACCCCGTGACGGTCCCCCTCACGATCTCCCTTTCGAGCCCCCTTACGAACGCTCTCACGAGCTCCCTCACGGACCCCCTTACGTGCCCCCTCACGAACCCCATCACGAAGCCTCTCACGATGCCTCTCACGAACCCTCCGACGAACCGTTTCTCCAACCACCCCACAAGCCCTCACGGACCTTCTCACGGAGCCTCTTATGGGTCCTCTCTCGCACCCTCTCGCAATACGCCTTTCCATCAACCCCACAAGCCCTCACGGACCTTCTCACGGAGCTTCTTATGGGCCCTCTCTCGTACCCTCTCACAATACGCCTTTCCAACCACCCCACAAGCCCTCACCGACCTTCTCACGGAGCCTCTTATGGGCCCTCTCTCGTACCCTCTCACAATACGCCTTTCCAACCACCCCACAAGCCCTCACCGACCTTCTCACGGAGCCTCTTATGGACCCTCTCTCGTATCCTCTCACAATACGCCTTTCCAACCACCCCACAAGCCCTCACGGACCTTCTCACGGAGGCTCTTATGGGCCCTCTCTCGTACCCTCTCGCAATACGCCTTTCCAACCACCCCACAAGCCCTCACGGACCTTCTCACGGAGCCTCTTATGGGCCCTCTCTCGTACCCTCTCGCAATACGCCTTTCCAACCACCCCACAAGCCCTCACGGACCTTCTCACGGAGCCTCTTATGGGCCCTCTCTCGTACCCTCTCGCAATAAGCTTTTCCAACCACCCCACAAGCCCTCACGGACCTTCTCACGGAGGCTCTTATGGGCCCTCTCTTGTACCCTCTCGCAATACGCCTTTCCAACCACCCCACAAGCCCTCACGGACCTTCTCACGGAGGCTCTTATGGGCCCTCTCTCGTACCCTCTCGCAATACGCCTTTCCAAGCGCCTCACAACCCCTCACGGAGCCTCTTATGGACCCTCTCTCGCACCCTCTCGCAATACGCCTTTCCAACCGCCCCACAACCCCTCTGACTCTCAGCCCCCTTACGACCCACTTCCCGACTCTCTTCCCATCTGGCTCTTCCCCCTCCACTCTTTGCTCTCATCTTGTCCTCTCTCTCAACCATCCTGATGTCCATCCCTGATCCCCTTTTTCTGCCTGCTCTATCCACTCCATTCTCTCCACCCCTCCACTTTTCTCCCCTTCGTTTTCTCTTCTGTCTACGCTTTTATCTCACCCCTCTTCACTTTGCTCTACTCTCCGCTTCTCTTCCTTCCCTTTTCTCAGTCCTTCCCTCTCCTCTTTCTCTCCCCTCTCTCCTAACTCTCTTCATCCCTCTCTCTAGGTTCATTGTTGTCAGAGAAAATCTTAACCCTTCGACTCATTTCTCCACAGTACACTCTAATGCAAAATATGCAATAGAATTAGGAGCTACTTTCAAGAGCACATGAGTACTTAACTCATGTAGGGCAAAAATTGTTCTGGAATAATTTAAACAATAACCGGATAGTTACTAAGTGCTTCTAAGCAGAGAAGCAAATGTACTACAGGGCTTATTCATTCAGTTTTACTATTACTTTCCCTACTGGTAAGTAAGGGAAGTACTGTATTCCACCCAAAAATTCGATGTCAAGATTTCACCGGAAATGTATGTTTTGAGACCCCTGAATCCAAAAAAAGGCATTTTTACTTTATCTACTGGTAAGTAGGGGAAGTATTGTCCTCCACCCAAAAATTCGATGTCGAGATTTCACCGGAAATATGTTTTGAGGACCCCTGAGTCCAAAAAAAGCAGTTTTAGAAAAAGGTCCGTGTGTGTGTGTGTGTGTGTGTGTGTGTGTGTGTGTGTGTGTGTGTGTGTGTGTGTGTGTGTTTGTCTGGGTGTGTCTGTGCGTGTCTTTGTGTCTGTGGACAGCATAGCTCAAAAACGAAAAGTTGGTTAAAAACCAAAGTCGGTATTTAAGTTTAATATCTTTCAAGGATGCGACAAGAAGATTTTCATGAAAATAGCCCCACCCTAAACCACCCTTTACATGGAACATTTTTCGAAAATTTTGATTTTCTTGAAAATGGCTCTGACGATTTTGATTAAAATGCCATAATTATGGACACAATACTGCGTTACATGGCAGAATTAAATAATCAGGAAATGTTAAAATCGTTATGTGTATAAAGGTACAAAATCTGGGAGGATTAGTTACAGTTAAAATTGTCAAAAGGCACGAAATGTTACAGACAGGTCATTAGGGGCAAGCGTCAGGTAGTCAGGTGAGGCCTGGTAGTTCCAGTTTTCCTGGAAATCGCTTAGTGCAGGTGTTGAGCAGGAAAACAAGGGATGGTCGCGGAGACTTCTTCGAAACCGCTGCTGTCGTACGGGTAATTAAGGGGTGAAAGGCATAGATAGCGTCATGACGCACAGACACTTGTCTCCCAGAACCCGGAGAGAGCAGGTCGGTGGGACATATGCCTCCCAGAACCTGGAGAGAGCAGGTCGGTGGGACATATGCCTCCCAGAACCTGGAGAGAGCAGGTCGGTGGGACACTTGCCTCCCAGAACCCGGAGAGAGCAGGTCGGTGGGACACTTGCCTCCCAGAACCTGGAGAGAGCAGGTCGGTGGGACACTTGCCTTCCAGATCGCGAGCGAGTAAGTCAGTTAGACTTACCTTCCGGACCTCGAGTCCACAGTTTCGTGTAACAATCTTCGGTCTTAGTAAAGACACAGTAAAGACGTAAGAAAATTCTAATAGCGATCGGCAAATCTAAAACGTTACTTGGTCGTAAATAAAAGTGTTTTAAGGAGAGCTCCGGCTTTTGTTGCAAATACTCACGCATACCCTGAGGTGAAGATCTATGCCGAGCAGTCCGGAGCAGAAATCAACTGAGAGCAGCATTCCGCATAGGATAGCGGAATTGAGGAGCGGGTAATCCTGCATCATTATCTTTCACAATAAATAAAGCAGTAAAGTTCCATTGCTATTTATCCTTTAAAATATTTTAAAGCTATTTGATCAACATAATAGATTATTTGGTTTTAAGCTTAATATCATGTTCAAACCTTGAAACACGAACTACAATAGTTTATATTAAATAAACTAATAAGAAACTAATCCACTAAAAAGTGGAATCATATTGTCCCTTTTAACTGTTTGCAAATACGAATATTCAAAAGTACCTTTTGAGATTGTAAATGAATACCTGTAAGTTTGATTTCTGCTTCTGATCAAAGTGGCATCTGATATTGTAGCACTTTATATTTGCAAATTGAAATCCGTTGCCTTGTTTAATTACGATTATAACATTATTAGGTATGTTGACAAGAGAAATCTCCAATTTATAACGAAACTGAAAGTTTCAATTGTAATTTAGTTCACTATATTCTTGTGTAACATACATCTATCTTATTCATGTTGATCTTTCGTTATGTAATATTTTGTAATTTCAGTGAAACATCTGTGTAAACTACAACGTCTAGTAATGAGCAGACTTGTTTCAAACCTTTCCTATGTGACTTATCATTCTTCACTGAGTTTTTTTCTCTCATTACATACCTTTTAATATACGAACTACAAGAATGAATTTTGATATGGAATTTTATTTTGGTTTTATTGTTCGATTTTATTACCTAGATGTTTCACTTAATGTGTATCATAGCTTAACTTATTACGTACATTATATTTGCATTGTTTCATTAAGCTCAGTTGTAGCACCTTTACTATACAACTTACTCCTTTTTCCTCTCCCTCCATATTGGTTTGCGTACCTTTCCTTCCCTTATTACACTCCCACTTATTCTTTTTCTTTCTTCCTCCTTTCGCACATTATATTCTTTGATTCCCTCTGCCTTTCTATACCCTACATAGATAGTGTGTCCCCTTATATTGTTTATCTTCCTAATTCCTTTGTATTTTTGTGTTCTTTTGTTCTGTTGTGACCCGCATGGCCTACGCCTACCCGTCTGAGGACTTAGGAGGCACCTCACCAATACGCACACACTTAGTCGTCTACACTTCCTCTTGGATGAACTGTGACACTGCGTTTCCCAGGTGGAGTATTGAGCATGTGTTTATCGCCGGATTGCCTGCAAGGACCACATTCTCTGGGCATAGTGAGAAGGCGCAGGATATAAGTGTGCTTATCGTGACTGAGTAGCAGGCTATGTACCGAAGATTATCCTCATGGTCTGCGTTCAGCGATATAGACCTGCATGACAATCTACAGTGTGTTCTAAAGGTATCGAAACAGTTTCCATACTGCTGTTACAGCGTGTTTATAAGGACTTTGACCTTGTTCAACGTGGCATCAAAGATGTAACTTCTGTTTTCACTTCCCTGTTAGTTTTTTTTCCACTCCCCCTCCTGTAAATCCCTCTTACTCTTTTATTTTGCAGGTGCTGCACTTTTTTGTTGTTTATGCAAGGAAATACTTCAGTTTTATATTTGTTCTTTGATTTTGCACCTCGCAAGTATGCTTGGTTGCCTATGTACACACACAATAATATTTGTAATTAGGCTAGTTTGCAGTGTTTGGTTCCTCCCTTTTCATTATATAGGAGTATCATTTTATGTTACACTCTTGTTTGATTTAGCCGGCGCCAGGCGTCGCCTTTATAAACGTTGCAGGACATGTCACGTATGTGATTGAGAAGTACCTATTTTATATTAAGTTATAACATTTTATTAAGCTTCTAAATTTGTGATAAATCACATTTTACAATTCTTTTAACTTGTTCCACGTGTCTTAAGATGGATACGTGATCGGACATAAATGGTTTACCACTTCCTATGGTAGTCCCTATGGACTTTTCTATGATGTCAGCCTTCCGCATAGCAACTGGTGGAAGCATGTTGCATCATGCAACATGAGATGTCACGTGTCCTAAGAATGTTCTAGAACATTCTGTTCACCAGGGCGTTGATTGATGATTTGTGGGTTTAAGGGCGCTCAACTTCTAGGTCATTAGCGCCCTTCTAAAATTCATGGCAATAGCCAGATATAAACTTGAATCAAAAATAAATTACTAGTATCAAAGAAAAAATACACATAAAGGTAAAAACAGCGACAATAGCCGGATCTAAAACAATGTAATAAATAGGTCAAAAGGCATAAACAAATATCTAACATTTTAAATCCTCAAATTGATATTACAATCCGCTAAAAACTTAAAAACTCCATCAACCGCTGTTTTGTCGTCCGCTAACACCTCTGCAAGTCTGGCAGGCAGCTGCAGAGAATCCCGAAGGTGCGCTAGACAGCAACAGTCTAGCAGCACGTGGCGAACTGACAAAAGGTTGTCACACAGCGGACATAGAGGCGCAGGGTCCCTTTTAAATAGGTAACCATGCGAAAAATTGCAGTGCCCTATTCTTAATCGAGCCAAATTAACCTCCTCGCGGCGAGATATGCGACAGGAAGCTACCCAGTTTATCGGAAGTTCTTTCACTTCTCTAAGCTTATTACCGCGGAGAGCTTCGTGCCAACACGACAGCACCGCTCTCCGCACTTCAAGCCTAAAGTCTTCCGAAGTAACACGTGAGATGGTAATACTGGGTTCTGTAGTTACCGTTTTTGCTGCCGAATCTGCCATTTCATTCCCCGGCAAACCTACGTGACCAGGAATCCATGCACAAATCACGTCAACGCCAGAAGCGTGTAAAACATGGAAGGCATTCTGGATACGCACCAGGGCGTTGGCATACCAAATATGGTAAAAGCCGCCATTCCAATTGCAAGACCCCCATAGAGGACAGCACCCGATATAACCGGGCTCTGAGAGCTTGCTCGGGGGAGTCAGGTTCAGGAATTGCTGTGCTCTGCTCCAGACCACTTAGGTGGCGGTCGCCATCCAACGGGTCAACCGTGTTGACATCCTCTGTACCTACTTCATCAACGGCAACTTGACATCGCCCGAAATGGTAAGGCTACTCAACCCTAGAGTGTAAGTCAAACCCCCGACAATATAAACCAACACTGCTTTACTGTTGTTTCAATATTAATAGCAAATAGAGATAATTCAAGCCAAACAGTGTCTTCTGCTCTACCATCTGATTGCCAAAGCTATGCACCACAGTTACAACCTAGTTGTGACAATATTAAACACCAAACTTTCCTGTTTTTGTAGCTTATAACAAATTCCCGCTGGCACTCTTCATAAAACAGTCATACTTGCCACTGAATGAGGATGTCGGAACCTGAAGAGCCAGTTAGGGGAGGGATGGCAAGAACGTGTTTCAGTGGACTGGCACATTTGAGCCGTTTTTGCCCTGCCTGAACCAAATGTTAAAACTTTTACAGTGAATTATTAGTTAAATCTTGTTAACGTCAAATACAACAGACTTCGAGAAGTCGGTAGCTGATCTTATGGCTTCTGAACGTGACCCGATGCACTTTTGTCTCCGCATTGCAGCGCTCTCCGTGTCAGTTTATGTCAATGGCATCTGAGTTGCTGATTGCTCGAGGTTAGAATTGCGATACCAATCGAAAAATCTAGCTGCAGCAGAAGAATTAATGGTTCACCGCTCGAAAATTGTTAATTACGGTACTCGTTACTAAGTAGAGAGGTATTATCATGTGCGGAAAAGCCGACAAGGATAATAATGCAGCCTGAAGGAAAATCTACGAATAATTTAATTTAAATGCACTTTCTCCCAGGCCCAATAAGCAACTCTGGTTATTTTATGCCAACATAAAACCCAGCCAAAAACATCGAGTGCGAAGAACATTTACAACGGTTTAAACCCGAACAGCGGATACTGTGTAGGTACATGGAAACTGAAGTGTGTAAAAATGCCACTCATTAAGGATCAGGCACCGAGTGACATGGCTCTGCGGTAACGTGTGAGGTCGTGGGTTCGATTGCCACGCCGACCTTCCTGACCGATGGGTTTTTTTCGGGGATTTTCCCGGGTCGCCAGGCGAATGCTGGGAAGGACAATTACATCACCGAATTTCCTGCCCTTCCATTCTGTTTCAATAATCATTTCATTCATCTTTCATCTCATTGGTTCTTTCAGGGTCGCAAGTGTCAGCGAAAGTGTTAGGTGCAGCTCGGCAGGGATGATATCCGCACATCAACTCCTTCCGTCCCTCGTTATCCGTGAGATCCGGGAGGAAAAGGGAGCGAAATGTGGGGGCGTTAGATCCCTCCCGAGATCCCCCTGACTTGACCCTGAATGACCTAAAGACTGAGGTGTCGTCACACTTGGGAAACCTTAGGGAGTGTCGTTAGTCTGGATCTGGCCACACGATGTCTCCTCTCACCTCATCCTTCCTGCCGGGGGTGCTTTGGAAATTCCAACATTTACAAGCAAATGAAAAGTGCTAGTATCATTAAGTATCAGAGCAATTAAGTGTTACTGTTGGTAGTATCCCAACTTAATGTAGGTATTTGCTATTGAATTATTCGCAAGTCCACTTTGGAAAGTCTGTATTGCTTTAAAAGTTCCTCTTTATGCAGGTTTTCAAGTTAACCATGATGTACGTCCATTCTTCCATTAGAGATGATACTTCAACTGTCAAATACAATAAACTCACTCAAACAGCTTGGTTTGCTGCAGCTATTTTTCGACTTCTAACTTTTGTTAAATTACTTACCTCAGGGGTACGCCAATAGGAAGTTAACACCGAGTTAAACTTTTTGTTAAACCTAACATTTTTCGACGAACCAAGGCCCAAGTGAACTCGTTGTCGACGGGCCCTTAAACTCCACTCACCCACCCACTCACTCACTCACTCGACGAAACAGAATCTGCGCTAACTTCAGTGTTAAATCAGTTTAGCACAGAGTTAGAAATTAACATTGGTTGTGAAATTGGCCCTTCAATTCCTTAATTTTAAAGAGATGTTTCGTCTGTTTGGACATTCCAAATATCTATAACAGTACGTACGATGTTTAAAGACCAAAGAAATGAGTTGAAATATTGTGTATTTAACACTGAATGCCAGAGTTTTCCCCTCCAAACTTTGTGCTACATCCGGTTATTGTGAAGGAGCACGTGCAGGTGCATAGATGCAGGGGCCTCCAGGAACCTGGACTAGAGTACCACAAATAGGCCTTAGCGTTCATTTCTGCTTCCAGTGTGACCTCTGGGACAGAGTGACGAGGACCAGCAGATCCGCACGGTATGTTTACTAATAAGGACGGGATGTCTAACGATTCCAGACGTCAGCTAACCACGCGTAGTCCCTTCCCTCTCGGGGATTCCCAGAGACTCAGGCCACCCCCAGGAAGCGGTCCCATAGCAGACCCCCCAACACCACATCGAAATTATTTTTTAAAACTTGCTTTTGTGTATTTAGTTTTTTAGACCTAAAACAAATTTTCATATTTTGAAACCAGACTGAAGTTGAAGTTACATAAATAGAGCACATGCTGGAAAAGTTCTAGGAGTATAGCACAAAATTTAGAGCAGATAGCGCATTAAAAAGTGTAAAATCAAGAATAAAATGCTACACATGTGCATCATGACCACAGATTACCTGTTTGTTTGCCCGCCTCGGTAGCGTGATGGTTAGCGTGTCTGCCTCACGTTCAAGAGGTCGCGAGTTCGAATCTCGCTTAGGGTAAGTTATCCGGGTAAGGTTTTCTCCGAGGTTTTCCCTACCCTGAGAAGACGAATGTCGGGTAACTTAAAGCTCCATGGACCTCGGGCTCATTTGAGCATCATTTCACCCATTTCATTTCATTCATTCGTCCGATATGACACAATGTTGGAGGACGTTAATTTAAAAAAAAAAAAAAAAAAAAAAAAAAAAAAAACCAACCTGTTTGTCTAGTAGTCTCTATGCTCACATTCTCACATAGCTTAACCATTTCTTTCCGTTGAATTTGGTTGTTGTTGAGCCCTTTTTGGGCCATATTTTGTTCAAATACTGCCGAAAATGTAAGCAGAAAAGGGGCATTTAAATGTAGCAAACATGGCATTTAAGGTCTGCGCTAGAACTTTAAAAATTTCAGAATCTAAAAAAATGCCACCGCCAACAGGTGACTGAAAGTTTATAGAGCATTTGTATACATAAACTTAAAAATCGTCTATTTGATCATTTTTCGGTCATTTTTCAATCCCAGGGTCCCTTAATTCATTTATACTCGACCATGGCCAAATTTATTAATTATAAGTCTGATAGCGATCCTTTAATGGACCTCCTAAAGTTCAAACTTTCATTAAAGGACTGGTGTTCATCCAATCGAACAATTCCATTTTCATTAAAGGATAGATGTTCCACCAATCAGAGAATTCCTATGTAGCAATGGCAAAGCGCAATATCGATTAATTCTCGAAACGCAACTAGGGCGAGTTTAGAAAACACTAAAATGTCGGACACTGCTGACAGTGAGATGCAACTTACTCCGCCTAAGTAAGATGCAATTTACACAAAATACACAAATTAACCTCAATAGAGCATCAACTTCCAAGAATATTGCACTAAGCACAGTCCCGCAAATTAATTCCACTAATTGTACAATAATAACTTATACATGAAATAAAGTTTCGTCTGAAAACCAATATATTCAATCTGCCTTCTATTTTTCAATGTTACGTAGCATTCCAAGGTTATCATTTTCATCATGCAGCTGTGATGTGCTGTAAACGAATCGATCGTTTAGCGCCTGCGCAGAACTCCAAATCAGCTGATGCAATAAGGAGGTCATTGTACCTGGTGAGTGTACAACATTTTGCAATATTTCAACAATAAAATTGGGTGTATGGTCGAGCATAAATTGTCGTATGAAACTTAAATATAATGGTAATTAGGATGCTCATATGAAAATTAGCAAATTCGCTTCGCTCGTTTCCTAATATATACTCGGGTCTTCATTACTACCATTATAGTCTCGCTGCATAATATACTATTAATTGTGAATGCAACTTCACTAGTGTAGTCTCATCAATAGAACCCGGGTCTAGTAAATGACAAATCACATGGCTACCTCTACGCCACAGATCAGAAAATAAGAATGTTTGCAAAGCCTGTGCGAAACGCCCATGAAGTGCTTCTCTGGTGTTGTTTGATTCGCAAACATGGAGACTCTGCCCTTGAATGCCTTAACTTCTAGTACAAAGACAACATCCTTGTTTGCTTTCAAGCATTTGGCCATAAAAGGCTGCATGTCGCTCTTGTGCTTCTTAAAGAGCCTTTTATGGGGAACCAATTCATATTCAGAGCAAGTAATATTCAAATACCTAGTAGTAGCAGTAGTAAATATGGTGATTTGAAGACAGCTCAAAGGCTCTCGCTACTCGACCTTTGTGCGAACACTATTTCCTATTTGAGTTCCTCTCCAGTGCTGCATTTACTGAAATAGGCTCCTCAATTCTATCCAATGTTGGGGCCCCAGAAAGTAAATATCTTCACCTCCCTATGACTTCGCAATCTGATAGTAAATGACTAGTAAGAATTATAGTGCAAGCAGAAAATCTGCATGTATTTTTAGGTTAACTGCAGACATTCTTCTTTCTTTTCTGCTTCGCTTGCTCTCTCTTACTTACCTTTGTTTCCGTTCTCCTCTGTCTCCATCCTTCTTTCGCTCTCCTGTATCTTCTTATACCACTATTTTTCCTCCTGACATTTTCCTTCTTCTCCTTATATCAGTGATTCTTTGAAATGGTAATGAACGCGTTTTTGGATGGATTTTTATGTAGCTCACAAACGTGTGTCTGTTGTTTATGCTTCTAATATGAAAGGACCTATAGTTTCTTGTGGTTACACATGATGATGATGATGATGATGATGATGATGATGATGATGAGGAGGAGGAGAAGAACAACAACAATTAATAATAATGATGGGGCAGCTTGCCAACCCGATTGCCAGTCTCCGGTTCCGTATATACGAAGATGCGAGAGATCATGCAACCGATAGGAGGCTGTAATGTGGTCAGCACCACGCTACCCCTGTCGGAATGTTGATTTTCATGGTCCAAAGATAGTTGGCTATCATAGCTCCTCGTATTACTCATGATGCTGATGTATCGGCCAAAAAGTCCACACCCACTGGGTGGGTTCCAACCCATGCTCCACGGTGCAGAATGAAAAATCTGATGTGTTGCACTCACATGATCTTCCCTACTCTTGCACTATTCTTATGAACTCTTATTCCTCAATCTTTTTCATGTTAGTTGAGGTAAACATTTATAGAAATTATCCTATTGTTAATTTCCTTGTAGGTGCAAAAGGAACATGGGAATGCAGTAGGCTTTGGGCGATGGTCAAATCTTCTAAAGCTGGTCGCTACATGAAGATTTCAAAATACCAGTCCCTGTACAGGCCAAGAGATGAAAAAGTGAATAAAGAGCTTCCATTTGATATAAGCATAAGCATTGCAGAACTCAAACGAATAACAAGGAATATCTCCTAAATGGCTCACTCCATAAAACATCCATTTGGATATAAATTGTGCATTTTAACGAGATCTAGCTTTTTGTGTAGTAAGATTTGGTTCTTTCTCTTATGGTTTACCAGTTGTGCAAAAGTCATAAAGAGTAAATAGAACTTCATGGGCTATAGTGAAAAAAAAAAAAAAAAAACCTCAAACATATGTCACTTAATCAAAATCGTTAGAACCATTTTTGAAAAAATCAAAATTTTCGAACAATTTTCCATGTAAAGGGTAGTTTAGAGTGGAGGAATTTTCTTCAAAATCTTCGTGGTGCATACTTGTAAGACATTAAACTTAAATACCAACTTTGGTTTTCAACGGAATTTTCGTTATGAGTTGTTGTCCACAGACACAGACACACACACACACACACACACACACACACACACACACACACACACACACACACACACACACACACACACACACACACAAATACTTTAAAAATGCAAATGTTGGCGTGGGGTAAACCGGGGCAAGTTGACGATGTTAACAGTTAATCATTTTTTATTCATCTTTTTTTTTAAAAATGTTTTTCTTTGCATGTATTATTAGAATAGTCTTTTGTTGTATTGTACCTAGTTGGATACATTTATACTTTAGTATGCTCAAAATAATTTTTGCATTTTTAAAAAGCCATGCAAATGATCATGGGGCAAGACGACAGTTGTAACAAAAGTTGAATATATGTTTATTCTCAGAAAGTATAATAAGGTGGAGTAATTATGTAATGCGTTGTTAGTATCTTATGTTGAGCAGTAGGAAATTAACTGGTTATTTTATTGAATCTTATAGTTCATAGTACACCAATATCTCAAAATGAATGGTTTTCATTAAAGAAGTCACAAACTAATATCTCTCCTCCTAAATTTGAGCAGTTCCCATGCCGCCATGAGTGCTATTTGCCATTCTGTATACAGTACTGTGATGCAGGATCAACACATGTCTGCTCACTGCACTATACTTTCTTTGGAAATTTGAGCTGATGACAGGAATCAGACTTCTCTTTCTTAATAACAACTACTTTTTCTGCATCCTGAGTCTCTCATTTTTGTTGCTTTAAATGTTCTTGTGCCTCCTTCTGTTATTCTTTCTGATCCAATATTTGTTTCATAGGTGAGCTCGTTAAGACGCTTACACATTGGTTATGGCTCTTCCATGTTTATTCTGATGCTCATTCTTTAGGTAATGGTTTAAAATCAAAAATACTTTGGCACAGTTTTGTCTTAATGGGAACAGTATGAAAATCACTAAATAAAAATGCACTAAAACACAAAAAGCAAACACTAGAAAACCCTAAACGATCTTGTCAGCTTGCCCCAGTCGGGGACGTTAGATGTCTGATTATTCTGGTATGATAAACCAGAATTAAATACAAATAAATAGTGATTGTGAAAATCATGCAATTTAAGGTAGTCATGTATAGCACAAAATAACCAAATATTTTAGCTGTTAGACCATGAGACCTTAGATATGTTGAAGGTGTTCAGAATTACAACACGTGAGACAAAATACACGAACATCATCAAACAAACAACGAAACAAATGCAGCGGCTTGATTGTGCGAATTGCTAGTAGTATCCGTAAGGTGGCAGGCACTACCTCGTAATATGAACTTAAAATAAGTCACTCATCGTGTTGCCCGCTCGTCAACTTGCCCCGGTCCCTCCTATATATTGGCATAGCTCCTATTGTCTTTCTTTGAATGCAGTGCGGGACAAGTTATTTTCTTACCGGAAAATGTAAATGAATCAAGCAATATAAAAACGTGGGGTCGAATACGTTGTTGAGTGCCCCCATAAGGTGTATTCGGCCTCTTGGTGTATCCCCTGTCCTGATAACCCTAATGACGAGGGTAAATGGCGGGAGTGTGGACTGCTCTACATATGTAAACTACATAATGGGCGGGGCACTCTGCGCGACCGACCGATCGGCCGGCTGGCTGGCCGAAGAAAAGAGACCGTGTGTATCCAGCGGCAGGCGGCCATGATGAACTCTCTGTCTCTCTTGCAACGCATGCGCTCCACGCCTCGGGGCCAGTGGACGAACCAGGATCTTGCGAACAAAAAATAAAACAAGAACTACAAGTCTTACTATGATAGAATGATAGAAGACGTTAAAAAGAAAGAAAAAGAAGTAATCTAAGAGCAAGCGACCGCAGCAGTTGCCTGGCTCTGAATAAAAGGTTTTCTTCTGGTGCCGGCCAGTAATAGCATTCAGCGTACACACAAAAAATAAACAAGAGAAACTGCTTGCTCGCTAAGGAAGTTTACATAATTGATAGATAAAAAAGCCTGCGCTATTGCACCAAAGGATGGAGCATTTTGATTTATTTCACAAGACAAAGTTAAAAATGAAGCAACGTTTTTTTTATTCATTCGTCATCTTTGTGATTTAATGATGTTTAAGCACACTAAGAAAAACAATTATCCTAACTAGTTCGTTGTTAATACTCTATTCCAGTTTATAAACAGGATAAGATCTTTATTTCTCTGCCTTCTTCTGATGAAAGACATCTTTGTATCTGTTTGATATTCTTCATTCCAAAGCCTGTCTGTCTCCATAATAATCACAATTTGTTCTTAACGCGTTTCTAAGCCAGCAATGGCTATTTACGTATCAAGTACGCAAAATAGGGCTTTATGGGTGTGGTGGACACAGTATACTCTATAAATTATATTAGACTATATGTATAATATATATATATGTGTGTGTGTGTGTCTGTGTGTGTGTTTGTGTGTGTGTCTGTATGTGTGTGCGTGTGCGTGTGTGTGTGTGTGTGTGTGTGTGTGTGTGTGTGTGTGTGTGTGTGTGTGTGTGTGTGTGTGTGTGTGTGTGTGTGCTATGTAAGTATAAAAGTATATTCGTTGACATATACTCACAGTCACCCAGTGGCGTAGCGTGGTATGTGGACCTGGGTATGAACTATGAACTCGTGTTAAGGGAACGCACAGGTGAATTTTTTAAATTCTACATTTATTAGCGCATTTTGATCAAACTCATATCAGACATAATAACATGTGAGAAATAACGCACGTTCTAATTTCATTTGCAATATCTTTAACACCTTTAAATTTATTATTTTCTAGAATTTTTTGGCAGCGTACCTGAAATGCTCCACACAATGAGGATTTAAAATTTTGGTAATTTAAAATTTTATTCTGTTATAGATTAGTACTCTCAAAATAATGTTGGTGACAGAAAATGTAATGCTATGGTTTATTAAATAAAAATTATTAACTTTCAGCAAATAATTTTTTCCACAATTTGTAGTTTTCATAGAACTTTATAATTCACCAAGTGGTAAATGTTAAAATTACAGAAGAATCACCCCCTTTATTTTTTCTGCATTCTCAGTTTGTTGATTACAAGCACTCGGATTCCATATTCGGAGCAGTAGGTTTCCAAGAAATGCAGCGTTCTCCCTACAGCACCGCTTTGCCTCGTAGTGAACCACGCGGATGCACATGAGCAATGTGCATACCCTGTCTTCGGTTTCCTGGCGTATTTTTCTCCCGCACGTTCACACACATTACTGTTCAAAATGCTGCTTGTTGTGCTCTTATATGTACAGAAGAGATTAAAAATATGAAATTAACCATCACTACCTAACAAAATACTGAAAACTTTGCTTTAAACACCATTAACATTAGCAAGCGAGATGCACTTTTCTGCGTTACATCCAATGCGCGCGCACATGGTTTGACGTGACTGGCGTGAGGCAAGCACAACCCCTAACCGCTCTGTATCCTTGCTAATTCATAGCAGATTGTTGTTCGAAACATACTCCTCAACAAGCATTACGCCAATTGGATTAGTATATAGATAATAGAGAAAGTTAACTAGGGAAAACTGGCACAGTATGCATCACATCACCCACATTGACACTACGCCCCTGCAGTCACCTTAATCTTAAGCTATGAACGGTACCAACGCCTCCATTATGAGATGCGGATATAGATGGAGGTGCTTATTCTGGCCGCTCGTTGCTAAACAACCTTGTGACTCAAAATAGGGGTGAAAATCTGAGCCAGAAACACCGAATCAGAGCTGCAGCCAGCAACACTGTTAACACAGAACGAAATAGTTTAAGGTCTTGGTACTGTTCACTTCTTAATGTTAAACAAAGGTCAATAGGGAGTTTGCATTTATTATTATGCTATAGTTGTTAATACCAAATAGGGTCCCTAACCGCACCTAAATAAAAAATAGGAATCCCTGCTCTCTGTTCATTGATTACCTTTTAGCAGAGGTTCCTCCTCACCAAAAAGGTGTAAGACATTTCTAGGAATTAATTCGTCCTGTATACAGTACACACAAAATGTGGCCTGCAAAAATAAGATCTCTAAGTTCTTTCATCTATTCCTTTTTAATTGAAGTTTAAACCAAACCGTGAATGTAAAGTTTGAGGTAACAAAATCCAACTTGTATTTCAACGCTCAACAAAAGCACTTTCTGGGGTGCACCCTCTTTCTGTAACTTCAACATGAAATAAAGTTTCGTCTGGAAACCAATATATTCAATTTGCCTTCTATTTTTCAATGTTACGTAGCATTCCAGGGTTATCATTTTCATCATGCAGCTGTGACATGCTGGAAACGAGTCGATCGTTTAGCGCCTGCGCAGAATTCCAAATATCAGCTGATGCAATATGTAGGTCATTGTCCCTGGTGAGTGTACATCATTTTACAATATTTCAACTATAAAATTAGGTGTATGGTCGAGCATAAATTGTCGTATGAAGTTTAACTATAATGGTGATTAAGATGCTCGTATGAAAATATACTCGCGTCTTAATTACTACCATTATAGTCTCGTTACATAACATACTATTATTGCACAGTAACCCTCTCACCTATCCTATGTGTTTACAACAGGATCGTTCTAGTTTGGGACAAATTATAGATACACACTTTTTTAACATAATCAACTACCACTTAAAACAAATTAACTTTACTATCATTGTTTTGCATTATTTACAAATGTGTGAGGAAATATTTTACTTAACCAAGAGCACAACATAATGTAATAAAAGAAAAGGCATATCCACTTATATTTCAGCACACCAAGACGTGCTCTAGTGACACGGTTGTGACCTGCTCACTGCACTGCCTTCGGTATCAACAAACAAAATAAATTTACCAAATGATTAATTGCAAGGCCACGTGCAGGGGTTGTTCACGTTAACAGTCACCAGAGTTGCTAGAAAACCACCAACGCTAAAAACACACAAGGGTATTGAAACTGAACTGAGTCTAAATTCTTGTCTTGAAATCACACAGACCTTATATAATTACAATGCTGAGATCGCAAAAAACAAACATTTTACAATGTGTACATAAAATAGATTTTTTTTAAAAACTAAACTTAGTTCCTTACAGGATATTAATGTTTAGTGTTTGTAAAGTTATTTTGTGACATACACTTTTGACAGTTGCAGAACACTTTAACAACACCACTGTCACCTTTTCCTCCAGAATGTACAGATTTCCTTCTTCAGCAACTGCTTAGAACCAAGTACACTTTTAGTTAATTATAGCAGAGCATGATGCGTTCCTTCCGCAAAATGCCAGACTTTGTATAGTGTTTGCAACATATTTTGGTACACATTACACTGATTAGGGGCTTTATTTTGTGCCAATGCAATTTTTAACCGTTGATAGTCATCTTACCTCAGACATCATCATTTAACACTTTGTCACTTTTTTCCGACTTCACTTGCTATTATGAATTACTGTATCGTTATGAATCAATACTTGTCAAACACACATAGAAGCTTTCAATGAAACTTATCCCTTCATTTGCACCTTTGGAGAGAAAGAGGAGAAGGAACAAGAAAGCAAAATAGGGTCTTTTCGTGGTTTCCCCAGGTCGACAGGCCAATGCTGGAATGGTTCAGATGCTTTTGTACGAAGCTTTAGCATTCAGGTCGCATTTCTGTCGTACCGGCCATCTAACTTCGGGCCTTTCTGTGGGTCTTCCCACGTTAATAGATCAACGCTGGAGTGGGTTATACCTTACCACGAATTTGTAATATGCAAGATGTAAGACACGTGTATTTTATTACAAGTCCATCAATGAAATGTATCTTTTATATCAACAACAGATATAAATCTGACATTCAGCTTAAAAATTATAACAATTCAACATAAGGAGCATTTTTATAAAATAGTTTATGTTTTGTGCTTAAAAACATACCAAATTTTGCAGCAGCGGCTTTTATGCATGCTTATAATTCCATTAAGCCTTAATCTAGCACTTTAGGTTTTGGAAAATTCACAGATCGGTCCCCTTAATGTTTCCAGGGCTAGGCGAGAAATGTTTCTTCCCTGGAATGTGTCCTCATGCCTGAAACTGTCTATGAGGATTGGGAGGGGCCTCGAAGTGGACGTGGTGGATGTTCACTCTTCGTACACACTCGCCTCATCCCTTCCTCTCCGAGGCTTATAATATGACTAGCCCTGAAGTCAGTTAAATCCGTTCTAATCCGTACCAATATTTCTTGTACTATTGATTCTATATTCTAAGGTCTTACACTCAGTTTGTTGTTTCAGGATATGCATTTATTTGAGCAATAGAAGTTGAGTTGATTATATATCGTACAAATGCAGAAACATGATCAGCAGCTAAAACTTATCAAAAAGCATTTATAGACAGGACACCATTGTAATGATACGCGTATTTGCACACATTATCATGGCATAAGGAACGCACAGCCACTGAATTCCACCAAACATTAATAAAGTGGGCCAACGGTCGGTAAACCCCTGTTATCTACAGATTTCACTGAAAGGCAAAGGCCCTATTTTACAAAAGAGGAGAATCGACCTTAGTGACAATTGTATTGCGGATTAGCTTTGCCCAGTAGGCAAGCGTTTGATGTGGGGAGTGCAGTTCCATTTGAAGTTTGCTTTCTGATCCAGCATTGACATTTCTGGTCTGTGCTTCTTCAACCAAAAGAGGGTCGGAATGGCTGGCGCATAAGTAAATCGCTGGAGTTTTGTGCTTATGGCTGTGGGGTAAACCCCGATTTGGTACACCTAATGTGTTGGTAGATCTACTGATGCTGAGGGATCATATTTCAGCAGGTTAGTGACAATTTACGAGCACCCAATTTACGCACCTCGAAAAATCAATATTTATTAACTCAAAGAGGCACAACTCGTAAAATGCGATACATTTTCTTTGATTTTTGGATTGATGAAACATCTTGATTTCGTCAGCACTAAACCCCACAATGTTTTGGAGGAATGTTATCACCACATTCAACTAGCACTAACCTCCACACTTCACAATAAAATATTAAGACAATAAATAGACTCATTCCTCTGTTTGACACGTAGCAATGCACACACCGAGGCGCATACCCTTTTGGTTTTCCTCAGGAAAAATAATGCCAGTTCAACTGCACTCTCTTTGCGCAGATTTGTTTGCAAGAGGACCACGCACATCTATCTGTCTGTTCACCAGCTCATGATCTTTAGGGGACTGAAGGGAAGAGGAGAGGCATTCCACGATATTATAACCCGAGTTTTGTAAACTTCGTAGATTGCGTTGTGGCTGGTTAGGTTACAACTTACCTCCAATGTTATTTCTACTATGTTTGCTCGCTAATATGCAAATATCTCTTAACTTCAGTTAAAAATTTGAGGAGTCACTAGCGTTATAAAGAAAAGAGGAGTGTAGAAGTAGATAAATCCCCGCCTAGGAGTGTTGTGAAATCTGCTATGGTATTGTGGTTGCAGAACAGAGGGGTTCAGAGTGACAGATCCATATGTAAAACAGATTTTTACAGGATGATTGAAACAAACAATCCTAAAGAGGTTTCTAATGCGGACATATTTTGGGTTTCATTGGACCACACTGTCGTTTGTTTGTCCCCATACACTTGTGTTCCCAATCCCATAGAACTAGCTTGGGCCAAGGTAAAACAAATAGAGAAATGTAGCAGATGACTTTTCCTTACAGGAATTGTACGATATAGCGCTCTCTTGTAACCGAAACAGGCTGGCAGGGTTTTTGAAAACATATAGAAAAGGTAGAAAATGATCAGTGGAAGAAAGACGGAGTAGTTGAAAATATCGTTTGTGTTTTATAAGCTAAATATACTGCATGAGCTAAAGATAACATTTAGTTCCACTACTTTGGACTAGCGAGAATACACATTCCAAGGTTGGCAACGTTATCGTGAGCGCGATTAGAGGCACGGCTCCTCCTTCAGATACTAGAATTGTTTACTGACGTACTGGCTCGCTGCATTCCTCCAAGGGACCATGAGCTGGTGAACAAACTGCACAGGCAAAGGGACCAGGCGCACTAACCTTGAACATCACAGCTGGTGTCTGTCTAATAGAACACAAATGGAGCACTCTGGAGCTGGCTGTACCAGCATTAATGATGCTAAATGCATTATATATCTACATAATTATGTGTTGTAATTAATTAAACATTATCTTCTGCAGTTTCCATAACGGAAAAAATGAAAGGAAAAAAGAAACTAAACTAGTCACTGCACTTTTCTTACTAAGTAACGGCTTCTGTAACTATAGGTAGTGCATGATGATATAACTAAATTTCTGGAATGCGATCAATGTGTACACCTGGAATAATTGTCTATAAGCAGGAGATTTACTCAAGTGGCAAAGGTATAATGTCAAACATTTCATCAGCAGTAACTGCCACTGCACGATACCTCACTACTTTCTATCATTGTTACCTATTCCTATAGAAATTATCAACCTCTCAACTTCTTGTTTCAATAATCCATTTCCTCAATGATTAGTAATTCCTTTAGACCTCTCAGCTGCAAAACCCTTTATTATATTATTTATAATCTGTCGCCTTTGGCGATGAGTAATACTTTGCGCTCATTATGATATTATTACAACTATTGAATTTGCAGTGAGTGATACAACATACAAAACTTGCTCGACCTGTAGATGACACACATATTTCCCGATACGCCTGTTCACTTTGTGAGTAGTACATGTAATATTATTGCTTATCCATTCGTATTTACAGTATCATACACCTTTCCTCCGTAGCACCGCCATATTCTCCTAAATAACACTAGCCTCTACCAAACCCCGAATTTATTTTCTGACTGAACTGCAGTAACCTCAGAATAATAAACCTTAACCAATGCACAAAAATGAGATACAAGAAACGCTAATAGTTTGCTGCGATAGGACGTACGTAAGGCAAGTTTGGGGGCGGGGGGAACCCTTAGTACGTCTCAGAAAGGGTGAAGTGAGAACACTGACCTGCCTTAAAGTATGGAAGACGGGAAGGTAAAAGCAGGTTACACTAAAGGAGATGCCAAATAAAATTCCTATGACATGTATCAGCACAATTTTTATACATGTAAATCAATATGTGTAGCAATACGTATTCATAATTTCACAATGAACCTGAATATCAGTGACACTGCAAGGCACCTTAAGTTTAAGGCACAGTAAGTGAGGATATGCAGATTTGCAAGAATGTACTCCTCAAAACAATATCACATCGACTAGTTGACAAACGCAAAGCTTGGCTCGTAGAAGAATAACCTGGTTCTAAGCATGCTTCATACTAACGCCTCATAATTTCTTCAATACTAAAGCCGTGCATTTTGGTGGAAGGGTTTCGCTGAGGTGGCGGCCTGGGTGGTTGTGGTAACACCTGCGGAGCATCACTTTCCTTGCTGGAACTAGTACTGGATCCTGGATCCTTTGACGTGGAGGGAACTGCTGCGGAAGATGATGACGAAGACTCCGCTGGTGATGATACAGGTGTACTGGTCGGCATGGAGGATGATGTCGCTGATGCCGTATTTGGTTCCACAGAAGACCTCGCGGACGCCGTGTCCCCGGAAGACATTCTTGAAAGAGAAGAGTTGGGAGTGACAGGCCGCCTTCCAAGCATGATGCTAATTCTACCATGGTGGATGTCTGGCGGTTCCGGTAGTCTTCTTCGGAAGATACCGAATCCCATCATACCTGGAGGTGCCGAGCTGGAAGTGGACTCTAGGCCTGAAGAGGATGAAGAGGATGTAGAGCCACTGGTGACGGTGGAGGAGGATTTAGGACCTGGAGCGGGGTGATGGAGATCGCGACGAATTTGAATGTGATGGTGCTGTGGAGGATCTGGCGGAACCTCTGGGGGTGGTCTCATGGTGTAGGATGTGGAACTGGAAGAAGAATCTTGATGATGACATCTTGTAGTCGGTTGCGGTGGAGGACTACGGCGATGGTGATGAAACACATCTTCGCGTCCTGTAGGCGTTAGGGATCGCCGAGATTCCGAAGATCTTCCAGTTGGAGAGCCTACTCGATGATGTTGGTGGTGAATCGCTTCTGTGGGACGCGTTGACCGTGGTGGAGGAGGTGGTGGCGGTGGCGGAGGTGGAGGTGGTGGAGCTTGTTGCTGGCTGGAGGAAGACGAGGGGGAGGAATCTGAAGATGCTGCAGCAAGAACTTCGGGTGGAACATCACCAACAGCGTGGGTCAGGGCATGCCGACGTAGATCGCAATTTCTTCTGAATACCTTGCCGCAGGAATTGCATTCATAAGGCTTATGATCCGTGTGCGTAAGCAGATGTGTCTTGAGATTGGAGCGCTGGTTGAAACTTCTACTGCAAACAGGACACTTATGTGGAGATTCCTCCATGTGGAGTATCTTGTGCACTGCCAATGTGCGGCTCTGGCAGAATCCCTTGCCACATTCACTGCACTTGAACGGCTTCTCCTTGGAGTGGATGTACCTGAAAATAAAAACGGCATGTCTTAAATACATTTTCAAGAAAATATTAATGCTACAAGATCTCTGTATTCCGAATACGTTATGTATTTTGGGCAGATAAAGCATACAGAAGTCTACGAACAATAATTATTGTTTCAAATAGATAGAATTGTATATCCCTTTGTTACTGCATGTTGTGCCTCAATATACATAATTTATTCCTGGAGCCCTTAACTGTACTCTCATTTGATCAATTTATTCATTAGATTCTCAATTCGAAACTGAACATACAGGATGCAGAAAAATACATGACTACAATGCCATTTTGAGGCTTGTATGTTGAAGGTACTGAGCAGTGCTACGAGCTGTGAGTAACAGGTGAGCATAGCTCCTCATTTCACCAACAGCAGTTCAATATTGTGGTTTTACGATAGTCGCGTGGGATCCGCGCTTTGTGATTTAGCTTCTGCTCACCAAGACAAGCTTTTCTTTTCATATCTTGGAAAATAAATGGATATCTAATCTGATCACTCAGAAAAGTGTTAATAATACAAACACTGTCAAATTAACTCAATGTTCGCAAACTAAAGGTTCAGAGACGTTATTCATTTCAAATTCTAGATCGCATTTTATTACAACCCACGTGGAACGATACGTTAGCCACTGAACTAAGAGAAGGTGTCAAGGCCTGGGTTGCTTTTCGTGTAGGAAGGTCATTGCCTTTCGGCGTTACATCACTGATAGCATCACTACTCATGGAAATGAAAGTGAGAACTTTCTCTCAAAACCAAGGTTAGGCTACATTGCCTTCCTTGTTGAACATCTTCATGAAATCAAGATCCAAAGTCCACTGACAACCCTCATCAGATTACTGCACTTAGATTCGTTTGCAAAGCAGGATTACAATCTCGCAATTCAAGGACATTAAATAAATGCTATGTTACTTAAATGTATATTTTGGTATAGAAAATTAAAATATTAAGGTTTGCTCAACTATCACACAGTAAAGATGTGCATTCTTAGGAGAAATAAATCGCTAAAGGACAAATGACTAAGTAAATATATGAATTCCTGCATGGAATGTCAATACTATTGGCAATGTTCGATGCTGGCTCCCCCGTGTTGCACCAGCAGCTTTGTAAACTCGAACGCCGATTTAATTCATTACATTTATCTCGCTGTTCTCACAAAAGGGTGTGAATCATCGATGGAACGTCTACTGCCTTAACCTCCTCCAAGTTCTGGTATTGCTACAAGTATCCTTTGGCGTACGGAATAGTTGAGCAAGCTTATGTATCAGGGATGTCCAACCTTCTCTCTTTGGAGAACCTTACGCAGTGAGGAGGGACAGACAGTCAGTCAGTATCCACTGACGGACACAAACAGGCGATTTCTAAGTCGTACCTTGAATTTTCTGGCAAAGTCCTCAGAAGAACACTTCATTCTGAATGGTTTTTGCATAAATGGTAAACGGCAAGTAATAGACAAAAGCTTACTAAATAAAAACGTGGATCTCGTTAAAACACACAATTGATATCGAATACTTCGTTTTCTTTGGGGGAACCATTTACGAGATATTGTTTATTTATTTAAATTTTCCAATACTTATACTTTTTTGAAATATAAATATGTTATTCGTTTTTTTTTCATTCCTTGGCCTTGCAAAGAGAATGGAGTTTCAAAGACATCGCATAACAACCAGCTCTTAAAACATTTCACTATCACTTAAAGCCTACTGTATTCCCATATTCCCCTTGCACTTGCAACATAATTGGCAATAAAGTAATTTCTGAAAATACTTATGTCGATTTAAATGAAATATTTAGAGAAATAAGCATTTGCAAGAATAGTGTGTATAAGAGTGAGTATAGCTCTACATATATTTGCGAACAGAGTCTCTCCAAATTGAACTGTACTAAAAGTCTGTATCGCAATACGTTACGCGACGATCACTTGGTGGATCTTCTAAGGCTATGCCAAATATTGATGGGCTTCTTAAACGTAAGCAGTACCAAAGAAATCACAAATGAACAGATGTGAACCACTTCGGAGACATTGCTTGTTATTTGTGTGACTTTAAAAGATTTGACTGTCGCTCAAAGTCTACTTTATTCCCATATTCCTCTTGTACCTACAAGGAAATAAGCAATAAGATAATTTCTGTAAATATTTATCTCAACATAAGAATAAGAGTTTGTAAGAATGGTTAGTACAAGAGCAGAGAAAGTCATGTGAATGCAACACATCAGTTTTTTCTCTCGCAAAGATAGCGTTTTTGTTGTATATTTAGACATGGTTAACACAAGAAAGATCCAACAGGCTGGAAGGGATGCTCTACTCTACATAGTACCTGTGATCGACCAATGACGGACTATCTGTGCGCCTTCTCCGCCGGTCTAGAAGGCCAAAACACGGTGTACAACGACCGGACCGGACCGCACCGGACCGGACCGTTCCGCTCTGCTGGAATCGCCTGCAAGAAGTGGGGTGTGTACACTGGAGGGGGGGATCCACAACACATGCTGCTTTACTTATTACCAATACTGTTTCTTCTCTGCTCCAAACAGATTTATTTCACGATATGAAATTATGAGGCAACAACAATGAGACAGCTGGTATTTTTTGACTGGGGAAAACAAACGAAACTGGGTCATCGATCAAAGAACAAAATTATTCTTAAGGTATTTCAGGACATTTCTGAGTCCGACGTTAGCTAAAGTGTCATATTCAACTGTCACCAGAAGGAACCATACTTATTTCTTCGAATTGCAGACAGTTCATCCTTGAAATCGGAGGTAATGTGCTTTTCGATTCCTGGATGGTGTTTTATCGGAGCTATCCTCTACCTGTAAAGACGAATGTGAGGGAGGTTTAACCGCCATCATCCGTTCCATTCGTGGGCTACCGCTTCAGCAATAAAAATGGACGTTTACGGATTAAAAAAAATTCTAAAAAATCTGATGTGTTGCACTCACATGGCTTTCTCTACTCTTGTACTAACCATTCTTAAGGGACACTGGGAGTGAAATTTGAAAGTTCCACATTTTTTGATAGATTTTTCTGAAATGTTTACTCTGTTTGTATTTATATGAGAATAGGAGGTACACCAAATTTCATTAAAATTGGATAATTAGTTTAGGATATATAAATTATTTTATGAATTTAATAGGCACATTTTCAAAATAGAGCCCGCGTCTATTGACTTTTCAAAATTCATTTATATTGCCAGAACTGATACTCTAAAACATGGGTAACAATTGTATGAAGAGATATTTCAAATACGTTTGCTGATTATGTGTACATATTTTTTTTAATAACAAAGAAAATTTAACCTTAAAAATTATTGATTTTTTTCATACAAAAAATGTTTTTGGAGTTCATGTTAATCATAACATCAATATTGAAGCATAGTTTTGTTTAGCTGCTATTTATGAATACTTTTGCAAATTTTCATTGAATTTGAAGCAAAACTCAGGCGCGACCTTCTTTTGGAATGTGCAGAAATGTAGTTTTGAGAAAAACAGGCTTTTATATAGGAGCATCCTGTGTACGTTAAGGGAAGAGCGCTATTTGTAAGGGCCGTGATGGCCACATGGAGTGGGGGATATGAAAAATGTTAACTGATCCAAATGCACATATCTTATTGTTTATTTCCTTGTAGGTATAAGTAGGAATTGTAAAATATAGCAAATACAATAATTGTGGATTCAGATATTACATTAATAATATGGATATCGTCTGCGGCACATACAATCTGTCAAGTTTGCGGCTCTGGAACGTCTTCCAGAAACCAGAGAACATTTCAAGCACTTCACTTAATGAATTTTTCACAAACCCGAAGAATTTGACAGTTCGCTCTTGTTTACTATTCGCTTTACGAAGATCTGTTTTGAACAATGTGAATTTCATTTAAATAATTATTTAAAGACTATAAAGACACTAGCCCAGCAAAAGTCACTTGCAATATTAATATTTGGGTAGCGCAACCGAATTAGTATTGGTTTTCTGTGGCCTAGGCTGCAGTTCGAAGAAGTATTCGCGTGAACTTGAACGAGGCTGCCACAGTTTAATGACATGTCGAACTTCTGAAGACCAACATTTCATCCCCTACCTCCGTTCACAAACAACAGTCAGAATGCAATATTGGCACTGACACGAAGTCAGAACTGTTAAGTGTCCATCTAATTAGTTTTCCCAAGGACCTCACACCCAAACCCACATCAGGGAGTACGAATTTATGCGGTGCTGAGAATCACTTAATCCTTTCTATACAAAATACGTATTAATAACAGTTTTTGTCATTAAATATGTGTTTAAAAAGCAGTTTTTGCCTTCTCCTACGTGTTCCTATAAAACTTGCGAACATAAGAAAAGAAGCACTGCCAGTATGACCCCCTTTCAAACTCGTAAACCTCTGCCTTAATTGTATGAGACACTGTGGACCCCAATAAATCCACGCGCATGCATTGTTTGGAGATTCGGGCCCGCGCTCCTTTGTTTATTATTCGCCCCACCACGTGTCAGGCAGTCGCGTCACGTAGCATGAACTTCAGAAGCCGGTGAAATCTGATCTTGCTGAATGTCAGGAACTTATGTAGCGCGTCCGATTTTGTCGCTTCCGAATTTGAGCTGCGACTAAGAAACGGAAATATTCAGGTAACCAACGCTTGAGGACTAGCAAAACTGAAATGCAGTGTTTGGTGACACAGCTCTTGCTTCAATTCTGCTATTTGCAGGGTTTGCTGGCTTATCGCTAATGAGCTGCGTATACATCAGGGTTGCCAACTTTTAAAAGTAAAATTCTCGTACCGGCCACTCAAAATTATAGATTTGGATTCAAAATGATCGTACATCACAAACCAAATGCTGCAACAACGAAAATATCAGCACAACACTTATGAAAATGTAATATTATTGATGTTCATGGTATACACTTGCATGATTGATTACCACAATCAGTATTTCAACTTTAGTACTTATGTTTCTCGCACTATTCATCTGAAAGTTCATCATCTTCCTCAACTGTTGTAGCGTTATACAAATTTGTTGTTGAGATAAGCTTTAAGATCTTCTCGGTAACCTGCACACCACATTCTTTTATAAGCTGAGACGACAGAATAAGTCCATTTACCATATCTAGCGCCAATCTGTTTCTAATTTTGACTTTTTTAAGCCCAGTTTAGAAAAGTCTTCCATAAGAAGCGTTTCTGTTGGGCAATGAAATCACCGCTTCTTTGAAATCAGTATTTCCACCTAGGTAACACACGTGTTTATTTCACACGGAATATTACGTATTCCGAGTTTTCTCCATTGATCATCAATTTTCGAACAGTGCCTTCTTCATTGAGATTACCAGATCTGGGCACACTGGCAATAAGAGGGTAGAGGGTAGAAGGCTTAGTAGGATATGGAATGGTTGTCTTAGAGGGGTGGAGACAGGCCATGAGGGCAAAAGTGATGTCGCTATTTGTAATTAATTTTATTTCGCTGGTGTGACAAACCAGTGAAAATGATACTTCGCCGGTATCGAACTATCAACATTCACCATAATTATCGTACAGGTTGGCAACCCTAGTATACATAGTCAAGTTTTTGTAGCTTTCTAAAAGATGATGAGTTTGGCTATCTAGTTGTGGGGAAAAGCATCCGTCCTTCCGTCGGTTTCCAAGTATAATGTACACCAAACATTTCACATAATGGATACTTCAATGTACTGCGATGTCTCCCGGAAGGATTGTCTCGGTGACCATGGGAACAGCCAGATTGTATACTCAGCATCCCAACACTATATGTAGAAACATGGGCTAGGAAAAACACATACCTACCGACGAAAACAAATGCCTGTGAAGTTCAGTTCCGCATTCACAATTCAAACGGCGTCGAGTTTCGAGAAACTGATATTCTTACACATTTTTTCCTATTTGTTTCTAGATAATTTTGGATCCGACTGCTTCTATAAGATTTGTTTTAGAAGGATTGTGATCGAGCGGGCTGGCTCAGGCGGTAACGTCTGTGGCCCGCATTCGGGAGGTCGCGGGTTCGATCCACTTTGCCGCGCACTCAAACATGGGTTTTTCCGTGGTTTCCCCATGTCCCTTAGGTGAATGCTGGGGTGCATTATTTCATACCACGGTTTCCTTTCCATCATTTCCCTTCATTCCATTTCCTTATCATCCTTCAGGTGTAGTGTTGGCAGTGCCGGGTAGATGGCGCGGATGATTGCGCATGGTAACTGCTATTCTCGGCGCTAGGTGGCTTTTGGACGGCCTTGTACTCCGTCGGGGGGGGGGGGCCTCAGTGCGACACGGGAACCGCGGTGTGATGGCTGCTTCGTGCGGCCTGGTGCCGGGATGAAGAGATGTCAGCACTTGTTAGGGACTTCCGCGCGTCTCTGTGGGCTGTCTAACTGCGACCCTGTGCGGCACCTTCGGCTCCCTCATTTCATCCTTGCCTCCTGGGGGTGTTAGCCACAATAGATCTGTGTAGGTCAGAGGGAACGAGGTGTCCCCTCTGCGTCTGTACCCTTTATCCTTTACCCTTTCAGAGGAACTGTGTATTTGTTTATTTCATCTAGGTTAGTGCATGCAATCAATCAACTTGTAGACTCCATTTTCAATCCGTATATTAGGAGCACAGAAGATATTGGCGAATGTAACATTTCCTGGTAAAATTAAGTTTGCTACTACACCAGCTCTCAGAAAATAACAGCAGCTCGAAAACATAGTAAAGTTAACGCGACGAGTTAGTTACTCATTTGTCTTCAATTTGACACGATGCTAATAGAGAAATTAAACGTGTCCTCATATCTCAATGTTAGGATTAATTATTCCAGTAAAAGTCACTGTACGAAAGGAATAGACTCATCTCGTGCAAAAGCAGTTTTATGGGAAAACATGCCACCTTTCCTAGCAGAGACCTATTATTCTGGGCCTTGCTAGCACGGACCAACACAAACTGTGAAAAACCATAAAGCGACGTTTCCTTCGAGATTCAGAGTTGGATTGCACCGAAGTATTTCTTCACAGAGAGCCTGGGTAAAGAATTTCTTGCGGAGAATCTAGATTCCAGTAGTTCGAAGCTCGTGAACACGGGAAGTTTAACTATCTACTTGCTAAAATGTTATTTCGCGAGTGCACAAGCTGGAAAAATGAAAGAGAAGTTTAAAAAATCGTTTTACTCGCAATGCGTGGATCTAGTACCCGATCAGAAATTGATCTGTCACAAACAAATAATATTAAGGGGAGGCATCTGTGAAAATAACAAAAATCCACAATTGTTGTCACAATTATGTAAAAATTTTGTATGTATGTGTGCCAAAGCATAACTAAAAGGTTTACCAAATTTCACTTTTCTATGTAAGATAGTTTTTGAAAAAAAAAAAATCGTTTTTTGCAGCAATTTTAGGGTAGTATAGCAAACGCTTCTTATAAAATATTATTTGTTCTAAGTAAACTAAACTCTGGCCATATGTTTCCCTAGATTATGTCTACAAAACCTGGTATTTTTATTTGGCTATGTCAAACAGTTTTGGAGAAAAAAAATATTGAATACCTCAATGTCCATTTTTTTTTCAAATTATTAATAATTTTCAAAATAAAAATTCGATAACAATTAAACTACTCCATCTAGAGCATTTAAAATACCAAGTTTTATGAAGCAACTATCTAAAAACATGTGTGCAAAATTTAAAAGAAATCTATTAAGAACTGTATGAGAAGACGCATTTTGAAGATTGAAAAATGTGAAAAAATAGAAGGCAGAGAAAAATGACTTTAAAGTTTTAAGTATATGACAACATACATACGCCATGGGCATTTAAATCATGGCGTAACGGCCTTTTAAACGGTGATGAGGAGTAAACGACGGTAGATTCTGAAAGTACAAGGTACAGACATAATTTTAAGGCAAAAAACGAAAAATCGCATTTTTCGTCATTTTTGTCCAAATTTCACCGATGCCTCCCCTTAAACCAAATTTAACTCTACATAAACACCACTGCGTTCTGGAAATAAATATTAAGCACCATGCCTGATAGTATGACGATTTATACCATGTTCAATCATTTTAAAAGCTGATGCCAGACTGATGATTATAACCTGGTATTAATTAGATTATGAGAAAAGATTAGGTAGTTATTTAGCTCTGCTTGTACAGACAAATTATGACTTCCTCTAATTAAAACAGCATGTAGACCTTGTTTGTCATTTAAAGTAGTACCCTTAAAGTGTTTATCCTGTTTCCCCACGGGTGGGTGATCTGATGACGTCACTCGTGTACTGAGGACGCTGTGACGCCATAAGACTGCTAATTATTGCTGATGAACAGAGTAACTTGTGAACTCATGTGGTGTGTGGAATATTCATTTTGTGCCCGTAGCCCTTTAAGAAACGCTGAAGGAAATCGCAAGGACTCATAATGCCGTTATTCCGCAAGGAACCCGAGAAGTTTACTTCAGAAGAACCGCTGTCACCGAAGGAACCCCACAATTTGAGGCAAAAGTCAGGTAGAAGTCTGCGGTCCATTAATCTCAGGTTTCAAAGCAGACTTCCGAATTTTCCACCGCAGGTACCCTGATCCATAAAACATGATCTTTTGTTGTGGCTGGTGCCAGGTCCATTGCCGATCCCAACGCCATCTCACCGTTCTTAATTATAGAGAAGGTGCTTTTCTTTCCTACACTGTTTCATTCTTGGAACTGTGTTGACTTCACAAGCACAAATAAAATTCTTCGAGGGTTGGCAATTCAAAGGCGCTTGGTAAATGAATTTTCTGGATACTGGCGCCTCTAGAACTTCTTTCGTCTCAATATCGTCCCTAGCCACACAGCTGCCGAGGTTAACGCTTAAAACGGCCTATCAAAGGCATCAAAATTAATATTTACACTTTCTTATACAAATTCACCTAGCACTAGTTTTGATTGATTAACAACATGTTCTATACTTTCTTACCTATTTCACTGCAGGCGTTTTTATTTTGGTTCTTGTGTAAGAATTTGGTTAAAATGTCCATTTCATGGGAACCATACAATAGAGATACTTGTCTCTTACTTAAATCCTGTATGAAACTCTCCTGCATTGAATAACATCATTTTTAGTGTTATCAAATTCTACTGTGCTTGATCAGTAGGTTTAAATCGCGACTTCTGAAAATCGTATGTATTAAAATTAAATTACCGTTTTCTAAGGAATTCATAAGCCAATTAGGAATGCTGGTATTTACATGAACGTGCTGTGGATAACACTGTAAAATGTTAAAACGCTTGGGTCAAAACGCTTAAAAACTTCCTTTAAACAATTATAGATGACCAATATAATAAATACATCAATTAGCTGACACAAGAATTGGTCAATTACGGAAGTGTCAGCTTTATTAATTCCAGAGAAAATGGGTCATGAACAGATGACACTCAATTGTTCATGAAATAAGTGGATATGTGCTAGCTGTAAGCGCATGAAAAACAAATGAGATGCATTTGACATTTCAAAGGATACAATACTTGAATCTTAGGAGGTTTAAATGCATAGCGGTGAATATATCGGAAATGTTTATTGTTTTAAAATGAGTGCATTATGTTTAAATGGGACATACATTAATCACATACTAAATAAATTTCACACAGATGTAAAAGACTTACCAGAAGTTTGCACAAAAGTCCAATAATTGTATATCTTATATATTATGCAATTAACTCAAACTCATTGCATTTGAATCCAAATCGTTAGTGACAGTTTTTAGAAAACTAAAGATGTTTCCAAATTTCTCTTTAGAATACGGACACTGAGCGCTTAGGGAACGCATTCTCGGAAAACTTAAGTACTTAAATTCCACAGATGGCTAAAAATGTAAAATAATTTTGTTTAATGACGCTGTCAATTGCTAGGATCACATCAGCGCCGCCGGTGTGCCGGTGTCCCAAAGGAGTTTTTTTGCATGCCAGTAAATCTACTTACGTGGAGCTGTCGTTTTTAAGCACACTTAAAAACCATCGGCCTGAGTCGGATTTGAACCCGCGACCTTGGGATCAGTAGGCCAGCGCCTAACCAAGTGAGCCACCCAGACCGACTCCACAAATGGCGTTTACAAGTCTTCAGCTTTTTGGCTATACACACGGAGAGACAGAGAGAGAGAGAGAGAGAGAGAGAGAGAGAGAGAGAGAGAGAGAGAGAGAGAGAGAGAATTAGATAAATATTCACGGGGTATCAATAAGTATTTCTTACCTAAACTTGGGCAACAGCTGGGGAAAATAACGCACAGGGCACTAAGTGACTGTCTGTTTATCTTATTAAGGTCGATGTTTGGCTTTCCTGCTTTAGTTGTGGTGGTGATTACTCAATACCACATCCAGGGGAATAGGTTGGTCGACAACGCCTTCTTCTCTTACTGAACTGTGACTGTATGCATTTGCAGGTTTCGCTACGCCGTATGACCTGCACCCACAGTTGCGATTAAAACTTCCAACCGCACAATACTATAGGCCACCAAACTTACTTCACGATCCATATGCCCAATACGCTGTAAATCTAGGTAATATTGATCTGGGTACTATAACTAATGCAGTGTTGCATACAGCACATTGCACCTTGCACCCACCTCCAAATTATTGCCGTAAGATGGGTGACATTTGTCTGAAATGTCCTACCTATTTGTAAAGTCACCTCAAGTTATGCTGTCAGCTTAGATGGCGAAAGTCCACCCAGTTTCCATTTCCGTGGTGACAGTGCTCTGTTTTCCAATATCTCAGAAACATTTGAACCACTAGTGGCATTTGTTTATTTCAGACTGCCCTTGCATCCACATCACTTGTCATACGTGGCCTGCTTTTACATTAGTGTTACTTGCTAACTTTCCTCATATACTGATACCAACATCACCATTTAAAAAAATCTGATGTGTTGCACTCACATGACTTTCTCTACTTGTGTACTAACCATTCTTACAAACTCATCTTCCTCCTATTAGTTGAGATACACATTTTCAGAAATGATCTTATTGCTTTTCTTCTTGCAGGTACAAGGGGAATATGGGAATATAGTAGACTGAGCGATAGTCAAATCTTTTAAATTTTTAGATTGCACGATCTTCCATTTGATGAAAGTTTTAAGTTTTCCAAAACTCATACAAATAACAAGGAATATCTCCGACATGGTTTGCTATACAAAAAATGTATTTGAACATAAATTGTGTGTTTTAGCGAGATCTACATTTTTTGTGCAGTAAGAATTGATCTATCTCTTACAATTTACAAGTTATGCAAAACACATCCAGAGTAAACAGGACTACATGGGCTATGGCCAGAAAATTCAAAATATACATTACATTTGTCATAAAAATACTTTAAACATATGCCATTTTAATCAAAATCTTTAGAGCTATTTTCGAGAAAATAAAAACTTTCGAAATATTTTCCATGTAAAGGGTAGTTTAGGGTGGAGCAATTTTCTTCAAAATCTTCCTGTAGCGTCCTTGAAACACATTCAATTTAAATACCAACTTTGCTTTTTAAGCGATGTTGTCCACAGATTGACACACAGACAGATAGACAGACACACAAATATGCGCGCGCGGACCTTTTTCCAAAAATGCTTTTTTCTTTATTCAGGGGGCCTCAAAACATATTTCCGGTGAAATCTCGATATCGAATTCTTGGGTGGAATACGATACTTCCTCTACTTTACTATACGTAGTAGAGAAAGTAAAAATAAACAACTGTTCGCCATCTTTTTGAGAATATTAGGACTGATTTTAAAGAAAATCTTTCTAAAATATGGGAAACATCAGAAATAAAGTATCATCTTCATACTAGTTTAAATTTTAGGCATTAAAGTATTTGTTGATTTCTTATGTAGTGAAGGAAATCCGCAAAAAGTTGATTTAGCTTTTCTTGGGCTTTTTCATGGTTAAAACTAGCGACATACAGATCCACGTTCTGTAATGTTTATTTTCATCTTGCATAAGTTAGTGTGACATGGCCACACAGGGCAACGTAAGATTGCTATGTCAATTTTGCCATCTGCAACGCTGGCTCCCTCGGCAACTGCAAAAGATGAGATTGCCTCTAAGATGCTTCAGCATTCATGACCCAAGGTCGAGCTTTTAAAAATAACATTTCGATAGAAGAGAAGAAGCAGCTATGAAGGAGTGGAGGGGCAGAAAAGGAAGGAATTCAAGTTGTGCTCCAAACTCATCAAACTCTGGAGCAGAGCGAGACGTGGCAACGCTGCCTCCAAAACCGGTCCTTCCAGTGTGTAGACTAAGGTCCACCGGAGAGGTGGTCTAACAAAGATTAATGATATTAAAAAAAAAGATAAAGCGGAGCAAGTACCTTCACTCCAGCAAGAGGCAGGCTAAGGAGTGGGAGGGAACGCCTATCTGTTCTCGAGAAATTCACTCTACAATGGCAAAGCAGCAATCTCTCTTGCGTCCATTTCACCATTACTATTACCGGGTCCTGGCGGCAAATACATGAGTGAAATCGTCATTAATGTCTTGCAGTCATCAGGGCTTACAAAGAAGCCGTCTGCTTTCAGATATTCCCAGCCGCTACATCATTCGCTAGCTGTATATGTACATATAGTAGTGATATCCTTTACTAGTTTATTATTATTATTATTATTATTATTATTATTATTATTATTATTATTATTATTATTATTATTATTATTATTATTATTATTATTATTATTATTATTATTATTATTATTATTATTATTATTATTATTATTATTATTATTATTATTATTATTATTATTATTATTATTATTATTATTATTATTAGTAGTAGTAGTAGTAGTAGTAGTATATTATCATTATCATTATTATCATCATTATCATCATTATGATCATCAACATCATCATTATTATTATTATTATTATTATTATTATTATTATTATTATTATTATTATTAGTAGTAGTATATTATCATTATCATTATTATCATCATTATCATCATTATGATCATCAACATCATCATTATTATCATTATTATTATTATTATTATTATTATTATTATTATTATTATTATTATTATTATTATTATTATTAGTAGTAGTAGTAGTAGTAGTATATTATCATTATCATTATTATCATCATTATGATCATCAACATCATCATTATTATCATTATTATTATCATTATTATTATCATTATTATTATTATTATTATTATTATTATTATTATTATTATTATTATTATTATTATTATTATTATTATTATTATTATTATTATTATTATTATTATTATTATTATTATTATTATTATTATTATTATTATTATTATTATTATTATTATTATTATTATTAGTAGTAGTAGTAGTAGTAGTAGTAGTAGTAGTAGTAGTATATTATCATTATCATTATTATCATCATTATCATCATTATGATCATCAACATCATCATTATTATCATTATTATTATTATTATTATTATTATTATTATTATTATTATTATTATTATTAGTAGTAGTAGTAGTAGTAGTAGTAGTATATTATCATTATCATTATTATCATCATTATGATCATCAACATCATCATTATTATTATTATTATTATTATTATTATTATTATTATTATTATTATTATTATTATTATTATTATTATTATTATTATTATTATCATCATCATCATGGTATGAAAAAATCTGTGTTGCACTCACATGAATTTCTCTACTCTTCCTCTATTTTCTTCGTGTTAGTTGAGATAAACATTTTCAGGAGTTATCTTTTTGCTTATTTCCTTGTAGCTACAACAGGAATATGGGAATGCAGTAGACTTCGAGCGATAGTCCAATCGTTTAATGCTTTCAAATTCCGTTCTCTTTGTACGACTGATAAAAAATGAATATCCTCCATTTGACAGAAATAGAAGTTCTCCAAAACACACACAAATAACAAGGGATATCTCCGAAATGATTCACTCCACAAAAAATGTATCAGACATAAATTGTGTGTTTTAGCAAGATCTCTTACGGTTTACCAATTATGCAAAAGTCATCCGGAGTAAATAGGACTACATTAGCTATAGCCAGAAAATTCAAGATATACATTTCATTTATATAACAATATTTCAAACATGGCATTTTCATCAAAATCGTTAGAGCCATTTTCAAGAAAATCAGCATTTTCGAAAAATTTTCCATGCAAATGGTAGTTTGGGATGGAGGAATTTTCTTCAAAATCTTCGTGTCGCAACCTTGAAGGACATTAAACTTAAATACCAAGTTTGGTTTTTAACCGATTTTTCGTTTTCGAGTTATGTTGTCCACAGACTGACAGACACACAGAAACACATAGATAGCCAGACACACAAACGAACTTTTTCTAAAAACGATTTTGGATTCAGGGGGCCTCACAGTTTATTTCCGCTGAAATCTCGAAATGGAATTTTTGGGTGGAATACAATACTTACTATGCATGGCTAAAAAGAAGCCATCAAACAGTAGCTTCAGAAATGCCATTTTATTTTGCACGATTTTTAGCAGTAGTAAAATTGTGAAACAAGTGAAAATGAACGGGTGGGACGTAACTGTAGGAGAATTAGGGAGTGGCGAAGAAGCAGAATAGAAGTGAATAGAAGCAGCTGAGTAACGATTGCAGATAAAAGGGGATAAGACCCATGGCAAGAGACAAACACCATAAAAAAGACAGTATAAAAGTCTCAGGTAGTAGAAACAGAAAAAGAAACAACGATACCAGAATTCTACAGACTTATGGTAGAAATGCTGAAGGAAGACGAAATTAGGAGAAAAGAAAGGGAGAGCCGGAGTAAATTTAGGAAGGAATTAGTACAAGGTTTCTAGCAGAAAACGGATGTAGATAGTGGTGAAGGCTTACAGCAGGGTAGAAAACAATTGGAAATGGTGATCGGAGAATGTAATAATGAAATTATAGAATGTACAGACTAAAGTGTAACGCAATGATGAATCTGCCCAGAAAATGTACAAAAATATGAAAAAATCTGCAAATATGAAATGTATATTAGGGGATAAAGCAGATAATGCAGGAGCAGAAATAAATGTTTTATACATTGAAATAATAGCAAATAGGTAATTAGCAAAAGAAGAACTGGAACATTTCAGAAATTACATTGTAGAATGCAGACGTAACATAGAACATAATTTAAATACATTAACATCATCAGCATATACCTAATTATCATTTTCCGAAAGGTGAAATAATTTAAGGGAATACAAAACTGAAACTTAGCAGAAATCTCGCAAAAATTGGCATCTGTATTCCATGAATTTACAGAGAAAATCCAGTAGTTGGGAGCTGTCCTACTTTAGAACTGTTATAAAACAAATAAATCTGTAGAAAAAGACAATTTTAAATATGAATGATAGAGGATAAAAAACTTTTACGTTACAAATGCCTATATCTGTATAATGCATGTTTAAAATACAGAATACAAAATTTTCATTTTGAAATTTTATGTTTTTTGAAAATTATTTTTTCACCATTATTCCTTTTGAAAATGCTGTTATGGTCAGTTACTACACGATGTTACACTAAAACGCTCAGATAGAATATTTAAAACATAGAAACTTGCGAGTTTGGAATTTTAATGCCCCATAAACACAACAAAGTATCTAAGGCAAAAGCACTTCGCGCACTTCTAGAACGGTGAAATATTTGTATTTCAAGTAAAATAAATATTAACGGTAGGTTACTTTTGAAACAAGCAACGATAGGACACAAACATAAAAAGCATGAGGAAAATTGAAAGACACTGACGAGATTCCGGCAAAAACTAATCAGCCTTGAAGTTTAGCACACTATTGCGAAATCAATTTCATATAAAATTTGTCCACAGGCAATAAAGTGAAAAATACTCTTATGATAGTGTTTCATTGGAAGAATACAAATGAAATTTGCAAAACACTATGATATGCAAATGTAAGCCTAGAGTTTCGGCAATACTTTATGGGCATCTCAGCTGCGAAAATAATTTGGGATTCGCGAAACGCCGTTCTGCAAAGGTACTTGAACACTGAAAATACATACCTACAATTTATTCTGTAAATCTAAACTGCAAGAGGTACACATATATTCCTTTAGTGCGTCCAGCACAGCCATGTAGGTATATGTATAAGCTATACACGAAGGGGGACACCTCGCGCACTGCGATGTGTATAGATGGCTAACACCCTCCAGAGGAAGGGATGAAGTGAAAGAGCCGTAGGAGGCTACATGCCACAGAGCCGCGCGGAAGTGCCTTTAATAGTTCTAGGCTTGAAGAATGGGAATACAGTAGGTTTTAAACGATAGTGAAACATTTTAAGAGTTGGTTGCTATGCGATGGCTTTGAAATTCCGTTCTCTTTGCAAGGCCAAGAGATTAAAAGCGGAATAACATATTCCTATTTGAAAAAAGTATAAGCATTGACAAATTAAAAAATGAGACAGAATATCTCGGAAATAGTTTACTCTAAAGAAACACAAAGCATTTGACATAAATTGTGTATTTAATGAGATCCATATGTTTTATTTAGTAAGCTTTTGTCTGTCTCTTGCTGTTTACCATTTATGCAAAAACCATCCAGAATGAGGAGGTCTTCTGAGGACATTACCAGAAAATTCAAGGTATGACTTAGAAACTTGCATGGAATCCGCCACTGGATAATGAGTGAGTGTCCCTCAGACTGGAGGAGTGGAGTGGGTCATATCAGCTCACTACATAAGGTTCTCCAAAGAGAGAAGGTTGCACATCCCTGTCCTAACGTAACCAACATGAATGCAGAAAGTGTGCTTGAAAACGATAGCCCCGTGCCAGTAGATTTAATGGCATGTAAAAGAACTCCTGCGGGACTAAATTCCGGGACACCGGTGTCGCTGACATTACCCTCGCAATTGACAGTGTCGATAAAACAATCTAATACGTATTCCTGTTTACTCACCACTTTTGCATAACTTGTAAACCGTAAGAGATAGACCAATTTTTACCATACAAAAAATGTGAATCTCACAAGCGCACAGTTGTTTATGTTAAATGATCTTTTCTGTGAAGTGAACCATTTAGGACATATTCCTTTTTATTTGTCAGAATTTTGCAATGCTTCTCAATAGGGAGTTCGTATTTTTCTATTTCTAGGTCATGCGAAGAGAAGGAATTTCAGTCATCATCAGACATGGGGGAGATTCTCTGCGTAAGCGTCACAGGGGGAAAGGTCGTATGCGAGGGTGTGCAGTCTCTTCCAATGACAAAGTGGAAGTGTGGCGTGAAGTGCACGGTGCGTTATTGACAGTGACCTTCCTACTTCTTTTGTTTACATGTCAATCGCAACATCCCCCGCAACGTCCATGTGAGATTTTCTCCCCTGTCTAGTCATCCTATACCGACCACTTTTAAAACATCTGTAAGAAGGCTTTTGGAATGTTCCTAAACCATATCGTACGGTTTTTACTTAATGATTTTTATCTTTCTCAAGATAGTTGTAATGGATAAATAAAAAAAAAAAAAAATAAATCCCAGGCGCAACAGCCCTTGTCGCCCGGCTGCTGCTTCCTGCAGCCCTGCCCACTACAGGTGTCATGAGAGGGGTGCAGTATTGGAGCATGGGACGTGGTCAGCGCCCCGAGCCCTCCCAGCCAGTTATGTTGGTCGATATTTCCAACATGTAGAGTTTATTGATAGTCTCTGTTCGATATGTTATCGTCTGTCGGACGCACAAATAGACTGCGTCTTGAATCACCACTCGCAAATATAGGTATAGATATACGTGTAAATTTCTGGTATCTTCACGGCTGGAATTAAAACAAGAAATTTGGTCAAAAACCATCCAAACTTACGGTTTAATTCACCTAAGAGGTAAGAAAGTTGTCGAAAAAATATATTTATTTCGGTGCGGAGGACCCGGGTTCGATCCTCGATACCGCCGTGGGGATGTACCCCCCGCTAAGAGGTCTGGGTCAATTGTGGGGCTACTTGAATAAAGTAGCAGCGGCTCAAGGTCGGAGTGACCTCGGGCACTGACCAGGTCCCACCCTCCAATTCTGCACCTCACTCATGGCGTCTGTAATGGGCAGAGGTGGGGACGTAGCGGCCGGGCGGTAGGCCTTGACACTCCACAATACTCCATAGCATCTCCCTACTTTAACCCTCTTCTCTCCACTCTATCCATCCAACATTCCCTAGGTCTTCCTCTTCTTCTTTTCCCTTCTACTTTCCAATTTAGAATTTTATTAGGTATTCGGTCCTCTGACACCAAGTACGTATCCATACCATTTGAGGCGCCTTTCTTCTAAAATTTCCACAATGTTTTTGTCAACTTGCATAATTTCCCTTATTCTATTGTTGTGAACCTTATGTTGACCGTCTCCAAAAATCAATTTTTAATACAATTAATTTGTTTGCTTGTTGTCTGCTTATGGTCCAAGTTTCCTATATGAAGATTTGTATTACTATTATTATTATTATTATTATTATTATTATTATTATTATTATTATTATTATTACTACTATTACTATTACTATTACTATTACTATTACTATTACTATTACTATTACTATTACTATTACTATTACTATTACTATTACTATTACTATTACTATTACTATTACTATTACTATTACTATTACTATTACTATTACTATTACTATTACTATTACTATTACTATTACTATTACTATTACTATTACTATTACTATTACTATTACTATTACTATTACTATTATTATTATTATTATTATTATTATTATTATTATTATTATTATTATTATTATTATTATTATTATTATTATTATTATTATTATTATTATTATTATTATTATTATTATTATTATTATTATTATTATTATTATTATTATTATTATTATTATTATATATTTTAATGCCATGATGCAAGTAGTATATACGTTGCCGTTTGTAGAACCAGTGTTTTAAGATATGTTTGATACTCTTAACATTAAGTATGTATTAATACTGTAAGTTAATTAGTTGTAATTCATGTTATTCTTTAGCAACTGTTGGACACAAAGATGGTGCCAAAAGTAGTTCTAATAGTAGTGTTAGTGTTGATTTTCAGACTATTATCAAAACTGCCTCGTGCTCGACAAGTTCATAGCAAATTAAGGCAATACCAGACATATATTGTACTAGCATTTCGGGATTTATCGACCTAACTGTTCGGGAAACTATCCTAATTGTGCTGAAAAAGCCTAAGATAGCACTGGCATAAAGCTCAAAGTTATGGAAGCCGCATGCCACCACTGAAAATACATCAAAGATTACGCAAACCTTCAAATGTATAGTTCTTTTCATCCACATTGTTTATTAGCATCTGCTACCATAATACCAAATTTTCAGTTGGGTGTTAGGATCCGGCATTAGTAAGAGTCGTGGGTGGAACGCTAATTGCGAACATGTGTTGACAAAGTTAACACTTCTAAAAGCTCTTCGGTCACTTGAAACATGTTCTTTGGAAACTTTCAATTTAAAATTTCTGTGTAAATTATTGTTAATTTCAACAAATGTATGATGTTCATTTTCAGGGTTTGATAAGCACTATCTGTGCTGCTGTTTGCATTATTTCAAATCTGGTCTAAGATCCACTATGCACTGATACATTTGTTTAGGATTACGGTCTCTAAATTCCTACAAAAGTTAACTTTAAGGCCGTCTTATGTCCTATAACTTCTATTAATATTATAAGGAGAGAAAATGCGCGCGCCTGTGTGTGTGTGTGTGTGTGTGTGTGTGTGTGTGTGTGTGTGTGTGTGTGTGTGTGTGTGTGTGTGTGTGTGCGCGCGCGCGCGTGTGTGTGTGTGTGCGTGCGTGTGTGCGCATATGTGTGTGCGTGTGTGTGTCGGAAACCTCCCAAACAATTTTGATAATTGGTATGCCAGTGAAAAGCATTCCTCTTCTGGACAGAGAGGCTATAACGTAGGGATGTCCAACCTTCTCTCTTTGAAGAACCTTAGACAGTGAGCGGCAATACCCCACTCCACTCCTCAGTCCAAGTGACAGACAGTCAGTATCTAGTGACGGATACAAGCAGGCGATTCCATGGCAGTTTCTTGATTTTTCTGGGAATGTTCTCAGAAAACCTCTTCATTCTGGACGATTTTTGCATAAATGGTAAACAGTATGAGACAGACAAAAGCTTACTAAATAAAAATGTGAATCTAGTTGAAACACACAATTAATGTAAAATACTACCTTTTTCTTTTGAGCGAACCATTTCCGAGATATTCTTTATTATTTGTTTGAATTTGCCAATACTTAATACCTTGTTTTTCAAATAGGAATATGTTATTCGTTTTTTATCTCTTAGCCTTGCAAAAAGGATGGAATTTCAAAGGCATCGCATAGCAACCAGCTGTTTAACAACAAACGGCAAACAGCATGCGTCCCGGTGTCAAGAAAATTCCAGTTAAGCCGGCCACGCATCCAAACAAAGGCTCTGCAGTGAAGCCGGACAAACGGCACATATGTATCAGGAAATAGAAACTGCAGATATTGTAATTCTCAGCTGCACCTCGGGGCTCACTTCGTCCCCCTCTATACCCTTCTATTAAAGCATTTACATACATGAACATTTTTGTTCATATGGGTTCATGGAATACTATCATTTTTATGGGTCATTAATTTTAAGCAAATGAGGGGCCCTACAACATGGGAGACAGAAAGAGAGGGAGGCTTCTTTTCGAAGTAAAGACTGCAGATACCAGAGCTTGACAGAGATGTGTTATTTAAATGCGTTATCCAGCACCATTAGTAAGAAAGTGAGGCACAGGAAAAGTGGTACTTCCGTTTGCTAAGCCAGATGCCTATCTTGCTAGCAGTAATGCAGGTGACTTCATGCAGTCCGGTTCGAGGCGAAAGGCTTTATGAATATTGCATTGCACAGAGGCGAGAGATAACACAACTGTCATGTAACTTGGCACCGAGCAATAAACGCCTCCTGTAGCTTCAGTCCATTAGTGCAACTTTATCTAATTTGCTGCTGTTTTCTGAAAAGGTGTTCCAACCATGGAGTGGAGCATGGCAGTTCTATATCATGTCTACATTTGTTCTTCTGTGTAAATACACTTAGTTTAGAGAGCCTTTCACCATAAAACTGGTCAACCGGAAGAAAGAAAGAAAGGAAGAAAGAAAGAAAGAAAGAAAGAAAGAAAGAAAGAAAGAAAGAAAGAAAGAAAGGAAAAAAGAAAGAAAGAAAGGAAAAAAAAAGTGACTTTAATTGAACTTTTAACATTATCATTGCTTTACTATAGACACTTATTTGCAAGAAATGCTCCAATATTGAGGAACTCCACTTGTTGAATTTATTGTGATGCCAAGTACTATTGTATACAGAGAGGTGGCGCCGCGGCAAGAGTGCGATTTACATTTGGGAGGTATCGAGTTCGATCACCGCCGACCCCACACTCTGACTTGGGTTTGTCCGTGGTTTCCCCATGTCACTTAGACGAATGCTCATTTCATCCAGGTCCAGTAGTCAGCGTGGTGATTTGGGCAGCTGCTTGCTGTCCCATGGCCACCCTTGTGGTAGCTGCGTGCCGCTGCCAGGGTCGTAAGGGTCTCTTGGCAGCGGTGTGCCCGGTGGCTCTTAGGGACTTCTGCACGTCTCTGCCGTCCTGTGATGGGGTTTCGGCTTTCCTTCCCCTCATCTCTCCCTCCCCGGGGGGGGGGGTGGTATCTCTCAATTCCCATACTATTATGGCATTTAATTAATTTTCCGAGTTAATCAGTTGCAAACTGTGGCTCCAGTATTTCATAAATCAGCCATCCTTTCTTTCATCACAACAAAATTTCCGTTTCGAATACCTACGCCATTTTTGGCCTACTTTGGCCACCATTTGTTAAAACCCATTATAAGACACGACCCTGCATCTAGTGAAAGTTTATGTTTAGTATAACCAACAAGAAATACTGATCATTCTCGTGTGTCAAAACAGCTGTGCATTACTTTGGGTGCCATTGTAACCTTCAATTTTTACTTGCCTTTGCTGATCAGCCAAGGTGAAGTTCATCATCTTTGTGCATTTTTAAAACAAATATCACAGTTAATGATTTAATTGAATTCTTATACACCAGTAAACAGGATGAAGTATATAAATCCTAGGGGAATTAGCAATTTGACAAACTCAGTATAAGTTTAATGCATACTATAGAAATTACAAGTATCTATGGTGACCATTAGTTAATATGCAAAGTAAACGCCAAAGTTTACTTACTTAGCTGCACCTATAGTAAGAAACTGTGTGAACGCAAAATAAGAGAAAATGCATCTAATGTATACAATTGCCAAAGTTACCTGAGCTTTTCTTTCTGAAATGGCTTCCTAACATAAAGCAGTAATTTGTAATGCATCTGGACATCATTAATATAACAGAAAAATAAATATTAAAGAAAGAAGGGAACAAGTCGGAGTGCGCTTTCTTTTCCTTTGTTTAGTTAGCTTTTCCCTTATTCCTAAACTAAAAAGCCTGCAACACTGGAAATTGGCCATTTCGATTGTAGATGTCTGAAATGAAGTCTGTTCTTGGATGCAACACTACTGTTTGATTAGTCCATGGAAGACTTAGTACTACACCAACACTTGTTTAAGGATGCTGGGAATTACGAGGGGGAATCAACGTGGAATGCAGTTCTACCAGTTACTACCCAAGTAGGTTTTAGGTGACAAAACGTGTGGAGAGCTGCAGTGCGTTAACCGGAGACACACGATAAGGAACATGTCCGATGTCAACACTTCGCCAAAGCAATGCCGTGCGTTCGCTAGATATACGCCCACAAATGGCTCCTAGCGGTACATTCTAGGAGTCTAGAGGAGTGCAAACGAGCTATCTAAACCGGTTTCAGTGCTCGGCTTTTCCGATCTCTCTCTCTCGCTCGCGGTGGCGTACCCTGCTTCGCACGGGGCATTGCTCACTGGTCACGCCGAGTGCTCGTGCTCTGTTTTACCCACCAGAGTGACTGGTAGTCAACAAATCTTGTCATTCGTGGCGTAAGCAGCTACACCAAGAATAGTAGGTATACATATATAGAATATGTAGTACTGCACTGCAGTGATTAACATCTCTGCTTGTACCGGACACGGGTTCCATGTCATTTGTGTGCAATTTGTTTAATTATTTCTTAATTTTTGTGATTTAATGCTTTATAATGTTTTCATACATCAATATATTTCCAGAGAAATATACCTTTACACGCATTTAACACACAAAATGCAGAACACAATTTAAAGGTAACTTAGGAACTATTGCGTCTAAGCCATATACGTGGTTTTATGAAAATTGGATTTTATTTACATCAGTTTGAAAGCATAAATGGGAGAAGCAGTAGAGACTTGATCTAATACAAGCATCTGATCACTGTCATCTGGTTCGGATAGGGTTTTAGCAGCGACTTTGGTTATTTCTGTGGTTATTTGTGGTTATTTATTATTATTATTATTATTATTATTATTATTATTATTATTATTATTATTATTATTATTATTATTATTATTATTATTATTATTATTATTATTATTATTATTATTATTATTATTATTATTATTATTATTATTATTATTATTATTATTATTATTATTATTATTATTATTATTATTATTATTATTATTATTATTATTATTATTATTATTATTATTATTATTATTATTATTGTTGTTATTATTATTGTTATTATTGTTGTTATTATTATTATTGTTATTATTGTTTATTATTATTATTATTATTATTATTATTATTATTATTATTATTATTATTATTATTATTATTATTATTATTATTATTACTATTATTATTAGTTTTCTAGACAGTAATTCCGAAGCGCTTGCATACATCTTATTCCGGTTTTAGGTTCTACTGATAAACGCTTTCATTTAGTTTTAAGAAAACATTTTCACTTGTATCTATCATTCGTGTTTATACTGGAATATCACCGGAACTTAGGCTGCGCATGGGGTACCGTGTGGCAACAACGCCCGTGAAGCAAACAGAATAAGCTTGCACTTTGGGTTTGGTCACACTAGGCTTTTGAAGAGGGAGTGAAACACCAAAATGGAATGGACTGAGAGCTGCAGCCAACTCGCCATATGCACCAGCTCATTTGTGTTCGAAAACATGAATGGCACAAGCTAATGTCCGCGCTCGCCGTACAGTTCTACCAGGAGACCAAAATGAAACACGTAACGTATTCCATAGAACCGTAAATGGGTCGATTTGTTTTATCCTTATCGGTGTCTCTATTTAAACATTTTATCAATACATTATACTATATGTATAACAAAATAAAACTTGCTTTCGTCCAGATATAGGAAATAACGTGTGTAATACCTCAATAAGCATATATCTTTAAGGGACACTGGGAGTGAAATTTGAAAGTTCCACACTTTTTGATAGATTTTTCTGAAATTTTTACTGTGTTTGTATTTATATGAGAATAGAAGGTATACCAAATTTCATTAAAATTGGATAATTCGTTTATGATATATAAATTATTTTATGAATTTAATAGGCACATTTTCAAAATAGAGCTGGCGTCTATTGACTTTTCAAAATTCATTTATATTGGCAGAACCGATACTCTAAAACATGGGTAACAATTGTATGGAGAGATATTTCAAATACGTTTGCTGATTATGTTGTACATATTTTTTTAATAACAAAGAAAATTTAATCTTAAAAATTATTGATTTTTTTCATACAAAAAATGTTTTTGGCATTCATGTTAATGATAACTTCAAAATTGAATCATAGTTTTGTGTAGCTGCTATTTATGAATACTTTTGGAAATGTTCATTGAATTTGAAGCAAAACTCAGGCGCGACCTTCTTTTGGAATGTGCAGAAATGTAGTTTTGAGAAAAACAGGCTTTTATATAGGAGCATCCTGTGTACGTTAAGGGAAGAGCGCTATTTGAAAGGGCCGTAATGGCCACATGGAGTAGGGGATATGAAAAATGTTAGCTGATCCAAATGCATAGGTGTTCCAGGAACATTTTAAAGTAAAAAAACAATTTTCGACGTTTTGACAATTTTGACCAAAATTTCACTCCCAGTGTCCCTTAAAATATACCATTAAATGTCAGGGCATTTGGGCAAATAGCATAGCTGCAGTGGAATTCTTTCACCTAGGTTTGAGTTCTGCAATAGTGCATGCTTTCTTGAGGAATAATCTGCCTTTCTGGCGATCTGGTAATATTAAATCTTGAAGGCCACTGACACGAATCATTGCATTTCATGTCGTAGAAAGCTTACGGGAATAATGGGAAAGGAATCCAAAGCACAAACAATGTTGAGGGCTCAAAGACAGCCTAGCAAGAACAGCGTGAGAGCTCCGCGGTTTCAACTTATCATTGAACACAGCCTTTTTTGAATATCAGTATTTATAACATGGTATGCAAATGCAGTATGGGTTTGAAAATCAACAGACAAGAACTGTCATTAAGTTGTGGTGCATAACTGTGCCGGAAAAATGTACTATTTCTTGAGCATCTCTCCCCATCAGGTAAGAGCGTCTGTTTGGGTTTTTTCTGCCTTCCAAAGGAAATCAGAACCTGGTCCTTGTTATCTCAGGTTGTCAAGTTTTGCTTCGTTTCAAATTTCATCCACTATGACAAGGAGTAGTGGATGCGTTAAAAGGAAATTTGGATTTCATCAAGATGGACCTGATGAGGGATAAATGCATGTATTCTTATCACGATTGGCGTTATCGTGTTTCAGTGCTGGACACACTTGTTTCCTATCGGTTACCATCACATGGAGCAGCCTGCCTTTATGTTTATGCATGAAGCCACCGAGATAGTAAGCCCATTTCCTTGGACTGGTATTTTAATGAGTTGCCTGAGTTGGTAGCGCTGGTCGGAACCGGTATGTCAGCTTCCAGCTCAGCCAACTCAGGCAGCTTGCTTGCTCTCTTTTCTGACCCAACTTTCCTTTTATTACACTACATTATTTCGGATTAACATCCCAAAACTTCACTACTGCGTTTTAACTTTAACATAAGGGGAGATGTGGGTCAAAATCGTGAAGCATCTTTCATTTTTTATTGGATTATTCTTAGATTACAGTGTAAATGATATGTTTCTATAATTTCCTTGACAAAAATCAAAGTATAAATGTGTTACAATAAACAGTATTTTAATATCCGTAACTGGCACGCCCCCTTTAAAACAAAGTAATCTCATTTTCGGCTGCATTTTTAAACCAAATCTTTAACCGCACGGAGCGGAATGTTAGCTTTAATAACCTGTGGGATGCTGGAGATTAAGGCTATTTGTCAACACTGCCCGTCGCAAGTGGACAGCTGTGAAATTAACAAACAGTTTAATGCCCTTTTCTAAGCAATATCATTTTTCATGAATCTTCTCTCAAGAACTGTACAAAAAAGTTGAATACAGCTTGGTAGGATGTTGTAAACCGTGCATTTGAGAATTTTGTATAACAATTTACATTTGCCGTATTTTAATATTTATTATCATTTAAACATATACGTTTAGCAACGATTTAACTGAAAGCTTTGAAATTTTACAGTAAATAAATTGAAATCTAAAACGAAATTTCCAATGGCAGAAATATTTGTTTATATCTATATGGTTTATACTCCTTTCTATTCGATTTTATTAACTTACTAAGTTATATACGTTTAGAAAATACTTAACTGTAAACCCTGAACTTTTATAATACATAAATTGAAAGCTGCAACAAAACTTCCATTGGCAGAAATCTTTGTTTACATCTACAGGGTTATACTCCATTGAAATCCATTGTATTAACTTACTTCTAAGCAAAGTTACATTAAAGTAATTTTCCCGTTAAAATGTTTCATTTGTGTAGTGGTTCTATATATTTGTAAAGCTCGGAGCTTCAGTAGATTTTATACATTGAAATACAATTTAATTTATAAAATTTAAATTTTAGTGTGTTTACATAAGATTACGCATTTTGACCTACGTCTTGTCTGTATGCTGTATTACTATGTAAATAAATGAATATTCAATAACATTTCAGACGTAGAATGTGTTAAGTATATCGAGTTTAACACAGAAATCGCTTTAGAGCACTTGTGACAATCTAAAATGTACTGCTCAGTTTCATATTTACTTGAAAACCTCATTGCAGTTGCTTGGCCAAGGGCAGTACCTGGTACTGACAAGAGAAACCTGGGAGAGACACTTTCATTTTTAAATTTACTTACTCTTTGAAATGAACGCTGCCTTAAAAAAGAAAGGGGGAAAAATCCTCAAGAATCGACATTCCCATTTCACGCCTTGTAACTATTTTTTGTATTTATTGCTCTACTGTAGGCCTGCATGGGGCGAAGTGCAAGCAGTTAGCGATGGTTACTCTAAATCAGAGATGCAAAGTGCTTTTAGATGTAGCAACGAGGAAAAAATCTACATTTTCATCAAATTCATGTACAACACATGTGAACAGTGATTGCTCAATCTATGTTATGTTATTCACCATACATATTTCCCAAAATTGGTTCAGACCAAGCATATTGAATTAGTGAATAAAAGTGCGGAAACAGCAGTCGGATGTTTATATCACAGGTTTAATGAGCTCAAGCAAAGGAAAGCAAAAAGGAACGCACATTTTCAAAATGCACTGACACATTCAGTATGGCAAAATGTAAGCATATAGCAAGGAATATCTCAAAAACGGTTCTAATTTGACGCAATCTGTATGCTTTACTGAGTCGTACTCCTTTTGTTTCACATTTTATCTCTCCGAAATCATTCAGAACAAAGAGAAACAATTTCCAAATTCAGTTCTACAACCTCAAAGGTGCTCGCCTTCCCAAGGTTGTACACCATTAAATCAACAATTTTGGTCTTTCACTTACAAACTAAACTGTTTCTGATGGCCATCATGTTTGTTTAGATGTTGAAAAATTTCATAGAGATTTACATAATCACTGAGTTATGGATGGTCACATTCCACACATCGCAAACGGTGCAATAATTGTAGAAGATAGCTGTAAGTATTAGGCATTGAAGAAAAGTCTGGGTTTGACGACGATCACACTCATTTACAATACGAATTTGAAAATGATGCTGAAGAATCAAACGACTCCTAAAGAACCCAAACAGAAACCAATGAGCTGTTCTTCACAGCAGTAAATCCTTCTGTTGTACCATTCTAAATTAGGTAGCAACATAAATGTAACTGTGAAGTAGCAAGTGTTCCAGCTTTATGGCAGCCCAAAATAACCATTAGCCACCACCAGACAGAATCCTTTCCCACGCCAGCTGTAGTGACAGAAGGCACTGCTCTCAAATATCTTCTTTCACAGAAAGGAATCGAGGATTAAAAAAAGGGCGTGTGTCCTTGGGCAGGATTTTCAACTCCTCTTCCAAGCTACGTAGGTAGCCACAAGAGAAACATATACCTACCAGTGTTGAGAAAAAAGAAAAAGAATGGTACTAGCAAATCTTTTCAAGCAATTAAACTAGTGAATTTTTCAGGATTTGCCCACGACTGCGGTGCTACTCGTTTGTCATCCGTACACCATTATAAATTAACGGATTTCAAAGACGCTGGAAGCTGCTATAACATACACACAAAATTAAGATAAAGTAATAATTTACGAGCTTAAGACATTTTCTTTTCATTAAAATTCTAATATTAATATATTAATCATTAATATCGTACTATTTAAAGTTCATTAATGCAAACCGTAACAAGTTACATTAAATAGTAATAGTAGTAATAATAACAATAACAACAATAACAATAACGACAACGACAACGACAACGACAACGATAACGAAAACAACAACAACAACAACAATAATAATAATAATAATAATAATAATAATAATAATAATAATAATAATGATGATGATGATGATGATGATGATGATGATGATGATGATGATGATGATGATGATGATGATGATGATGATGATGATGACGATGACGATGACGATGACGACGACGACAACGACAACGACAACGACAACGACAACGACAACGACAACGACAACGACAACGATAACGATAACGATAACGATAACGATAACGATAACGATAATAATAATAATAATAATAATAATAATAATAATAATAATAATAATAATAATAATAATAATAATAGTGATGCTCAGAATAACCAAGTCTAGTATATGAATAAAGATGGACGGTAAGTAGAATTCAGCGATACTGAAATTGAAATCACTACCATAGTGACATTTTCCCGGTTGTGGTGCCTTCAAATGCACACTTAAACAAATTTTAGGTGGTAAGGTGTCTACCAAAAATCACCTCTCTCTTTTAATACTTTTAAACGTAATATCTGAGTTACAGAAAACATATACTCTTTTTGTATTTCATAGTTAATATAGTTATCATTTTAGTGAACATTCCTAATCTGTAGATTGCAAGCAATGGCCTCATCACTAGCCGCTCGAATGCAATTGGTGCAATATTATTGTCAATGCAAAAGGGGTGTTTCTCCAGGTATGAGAATCCTTAAGAATAAATATGACGATCTAATTATCAGTACGTATTTTTACTTTCCCTACTAGTAAGTAGAGGAAGTATTGTATTCCACCCAAAAGTTCGATGTCGAGATTTCACCGGTAATATGTTTTGAGGCCCCTAAATAAAATAAAACATATTTTGAAAAAGGACCGCGCGTGGGTGTGTGTCTGTGTGTGTGTGTGTGTATGTATGTGTGTGTGTGTGTGTGTGTGTGTGTGTGTGTGTGTGTGTGTGCGCGCGCAACTGAAAAACGAAAAGTCGGTTAAAAACCAAAGTTGGTATTTAAGTTAAATATCTTTCAAGGATGCGACACGAAGCTTTTGAAGAAAATTGCTCCACCCTAAACTACCCTTTACATGGAAAAATTCTGATTTTTTCGAAAATGGCCAACGATTTTGACTAACATGCCATATGTTTGAGATATTTTTATAGCAAATGAAATATATATCTTGAATTAACTGACTATAGCATATGTAGTCCTATTTACTCTGGATGACCTTTGCATAACTGGTAAGCCGCAAGAGATAGACTAAATCTTACTATACAAATATGTAGATCTTGCTAGAATATACAATTTATGTCTAAATAAATTTTTTGTACAGTGAACCATTTCGAAGATATTCCTCGTTATTTCTGCAACTTTGGGAGAACTTATGCTTCTGTCAAATGGAACATCGCTATTCATTTTTTATATGCTAACAGTGAAAAGAGAACGGAATTGGAAAGCTTTCAAAGATTCGACTATTGCTCAAAGCCTACTGTATTCCCATATTCTCCTTGTACCTACAAGGAAATAAGGAATAAGATAATTTCTGAAAATGTTTATCTCAACCACCATGAAGAAGAGTAGGAATAAAAGTTTGTGAGAATAGTTAGTACAAGAGTAGGGAAAGTCATGTGGTGCAACACATCAGATTTTTCAAAAATATCTCCAGATCTCAGTACCGTCGACTTTTGGTTGTGAGGTTATGTTTGAGAATGAACGTTTCTGATACAAACCCACTGCACATAAATATACTATATGGCAATAACTATAAATTCAAGTGATATAATATTTTAAAAAGTATCTTTTGAAAGACACTGTACACCACCGTTTATAAACTGTTTATTGATTTGAATATTGTGAAAGAACCAAAAAATAAATACGTTCTGAGCATATTTCCCTAATTCAATCCAGAAATACATAGTAGAACTCTCAGTCTTCAGTATAGAAGAAAAACGCTTCTTTCTTTTGTTGAATTATGTGATAACTATGCAAGGTCATCGCGTCACCTATTCTTTTAATTAGTAAATCTGTAACAGACTTGTAGTGGAATCTACCTTGATCTCTGTTGCTATGGCTCACACAAAATTTAATGGCGGGTGACTCAACACAACATTCAATCAGAGGCTTGTCACGCCTTGCGGTGTTGTATAGTTACAATGCTGTGAAATCGCGCTGTTTTATTTGCACAGTTTTACTTGCACAGCAGGAAAGAGAACAGTTGGTAAAGGCCAGCTATCAGCCGTCATTAAATTTTGTGTCTGCAATAGTTTACTTGGGTTTAATGACATAAACTAACACTTTAATTTCTTCAATGATATCAGCGTAATTGGTGTCTGAAATATGTCCCATTGGAGGTCTTTTACATGTCACTGTCTGCTAACCTGAGGTTGCCCCATTTAAGCATGTTTAATTATCATGCGAAACGGAACTAAAAACCTCAAAGAACGTCAGTATCAAAGTGTGTAACTGAGGCTAACTTTAGATATATCATGGGAAGTTAACTTCATCAACCTGAGCAGATAAATGATTATTCGGTCGTGAGCAACTTAAATTGACTGGCATTTTACAACTATTCAAGTCAAGCCGTTTAAAGCGTAACGTGATATTGAACATCGGTCTAACATAAGCAGACACTCAAAGAAAATGTCATTCATATGAGAAGGTTTCGCAGTAAGTAATATAAGAATCATTTCACGATATCACATATTTAAAAGAGGAAAACGAAATCACCTTAATGCACATGAGTGCAATGCAGTATATTAAAATAGAAATTTACAGAAACCTCTTATGTTCTTTATGTCATCTTAATAAGTAAGATGACGAAGGTGAGTTCTAAGTGTAATTAAACTACTTGTTGGTATTGTAGCGAATTTAGTAACGTCTACAATAACGCTCTTGAACATAAGCAGCCACGGAATTTCAGTGTATTCTGGATCATAATAAGAGACACCACGTGGCCGCCAATAAGAGACACTATCTGATGATGTATGTTTATTCTGCATTGGGTTATATTCTGAGGACACGTGAAGGGAAAATGGGCACAATGCGTGATAAGCCATTGAAGAACACATGAAGAATGTAGTGGTGAAGAAATCTTTACATTCCTTTTTGTTCTAAGAGCGGTTGCTGGGTCATTGTTTGGAGCAAGAACGATTAATTAGTTAAAAACAATACTTATCAATATCTTTTTTCCTCACGTTTCAAATTTGATAACTTAGCAAAAACCTTGTTACAAATGTTACACTTGTGTGGCTTTATACCTTCATGAATCAATTTGTGTATTTTCAAACTTGATGACTCAGTAAAGGCCTTGTCACAAATGTTACACTTGTATAGTTTTATACCATCGTGAACCAATTTGTGTATTTTCAAGTGTGATAACCGACTAAAAGCCTTGTTACAAATGCTACATCTATTAGTGTAGTTTGTTTATCAATACAAGCAAAAAAGCTGAGGGTGTCTCTTATTTGGACCCCATTTTGAAAATCCTTGTTTTTCTTACCTTTCATTTCAGAGGAATTTGTGTAAATAACAGATAGTTATCAATCGTTCATGGTATTACATCCGAAAATAAATATTTTAGGAATACAAAGCATCATCCGAACAAAGGAGATATTTGTACTGGTAGATCTGAAAGCCGATTTTGAAAAGGTATTTCTTGTTTGAATACTTTGCCTTATAAATGCCAATACTGCGTGGATTTTTAAATCATTCAGATATAAATACATACTTATTTTAAACAAATGCACCTACTGTAGAGTATCCAATGTCGAAATAAACTAGATTAAGTTTAATATAAATGAAAAGGACCACAGAATACAAGTTAGCAAGTTAAATAATTTCCTACAATATATACATAATAGGAGCAAAACTTCAGTTCAAGGAAAATGATCAAGACAAATGCTGTAACATGTGATATAATAAGTACTTTGTCTTTCTCTTAATGTATGTAGAGGTAGTCTTTTGTCTAATCAATGAAAAAAAGACTACGATGTAATATTAGATGAAGCATTTTCATCGTAAAAGCAGCAAAATGAAAAGAGTGTCCTTTTCTTATTATTACTTTCTCTACTGGTAAGTAGGGGAAGTATTGCATTCCACCCAAAAATTCGATGTCGAGATTTCACCGGAAATAAGTTTTGAGGCCCCCTGAATCCAAAAAAAGCATTTTTAGAAAAATATCCGTGTGTGTATCTGTGTGTCAGTCTGTCAGTCTGTGGACAGCATAACTAAAAAACGAAAAGTCGGTTAAAAACCAAAGTTGGTATTTAAGTTTAATATCTTTCAAGGATGCGACACGAAGATTTTGAAGACAATAGCCCAACCCTAAACTACCCTTTACATGGAAAACTTTTCGAAAATTTTGATTTTCTTGAAAATGGCTCTAACGATTTTGGTTAAAATGTCATATGTTTGAGATATTTTGATGAAAAACGAAATGTATATCTTGAATTTTCTGGCTATAGCCCCTATAGTCGTATTTACTCTGGACGACTTTTGCATAACTGGTAAACCGTTAGAGGTAGACCAAATCATAATATACAAAAAATGTAGATCTTGCTAAAATACACAATTTATGTCAGAACACATTTTCTTGTAGGGTTAACCATTTCGGAGATATTCCTTGTTATGTGTGTGAGTTTCGGAAAACTTAGAATTTTCGTGAAATGGATCATCGTTGTTCATTTTTTATATGTTAAGTGAGCAAAGACAACAGAATCTCAAAGTTTTAAAACATTTGACTATCGCACAAAGCCCACTGTATTCTAACATTCCGCTTGTACCTACAAGGAAATAAGCAATAAGATAATTTGTACAAATGTTTATCTTAACTAATACGAAGAAGATATAGGAATAAGAATGGTTAGTACAAGAGTAGAGAAAGTCATGTGAGTGCAACACATCAGATTATTTTTATATTAATGTCCCATTAAGTTAGAGAAGTGTAGTGCTAATGTATGTGGTCACATGTGTCGTTATTCCAACTGCCAGTAACGAATATATTTAGAAAGTGTTGGATGTACTAATGATTTGCTGAATATTGAAGCTTCAAGCTATTCGAGTCACTGAAGTGGTTTTGAACGTCAGTGCGGGCTTGTGACCCAAGCTACATGGTAGCTCAGCGTCCCCTTTAACAAACAAAATACCTTCCGAGATTAGCCCGGCCCGGCACGCCAACATTTCCATCTGAATAGCTTCTACGGACATTGCCTTACTTTGAAAGCCAGGTTCATCCTTTAAAAAATTACGTTTATAAATAACAAGCAGTGACATTCGAATGGAAATTAACCATGAGAACAGAGAACGGTTTTATGTTCGTATCTCATTGGCTTATATGCACAAGAGAACAGGTGCGATGTCCCAGATACACCTGATCTTTCTTGAGCGAGGTCTGTAATCCATATATATGCTAACTTGTCTACTTAACGAACTCACTAAAATATGGCATCCTATCTTGGAATCTATGACATGACAAAAATAAACAAATAAGCACAGTATGTTGGTCGGTCCAAAATTAAATATAAATTCCGAGATAGTAGAGTAAAATTTTAAATGGATTTAGTTTTTGAGATGCGTTCTTTTATCATAATACTTTAAATATGGTTTGATATCTTCCATACTTCGTCTCCTTAGCGCGGTGGTAGCCCTGCTGCTTACCAAGTGGGAGACCCGGGTTCAATTTCCGGTATTGGCGTGTGTATTTTCTTCCGCTGGGAGGCCTGGTCCGGAGTGCACTCAGCCTCGTTAGGTCCCTTGAGGGACCAATTGAGGAGCTACTTTAGGCCCCTGGTCGCGAAGACTGTATAACCGGTCGGGAGGGACCTGGACGCTGACCACGTTCCACCTCCAGTATTGCACCCCACTGCCTCTGATGGGTGGAGGTGGGGGACGCAGCGACCGCGCGATAGGCCTAGGCCTGCGCCTCAGAGTTGGGGTTATCTTTAATACTTGCTCAAATTCTTATATTACTGCACCCTGTAGATTTCTCATCAATGAGTATTTACCTTGTAAGGGATATATACGAGCTCGAAGGCTCAGAACATATTAAAAGATACTTGGAATATTAGTTATTCATCACAAAATAGGAAAAAGAACAAGAGCTGCGAGTCATTTCTATGTAAATTCCCCTCTTACCAATAGAGTGATTGTATATCTATCTGTTCATAGAATATGAGAGGAACCTTGGTAATATAAAGTGGCAAGGTATTCCTGTAGTTGCAATGTATACGTCAGCTGATGTTCCGAAACCTGTTAGTTTAACTGCTTTGCTGCGATAATAATATTATTTTAAACACAAAACAAATATTAAATAGTAAAACTAACTTCTGCCTGTCACTTATGCGATTAGAACTATATTCCCCCCTGGTAACTAATTTACCTATATGGCTAACAGTATGATTTCTTAAACACTCTCATATCGACCTAATCTAATCTAATATATTAAGGAGTGTCAACTTAATGCGACATGCACCCCGATCACGCTGATCGTTTCTCAGTCTCCAAGAATACCTGTATCCCTAATAAAGGTAGCAAGACTTCTTCAAGCTCATGCAGTTGTATGAACCTTTTCTCAAAGATTTTGACTCTTTTCCTCGCCAATGCTTCACACTCACACACCAAGTGTGTGGCTGTCTCATCGGCCTTGCCACATCTCCTACATGTAGGATCTACATTTATTCCAATTTTGTATCGATGCGCCTTAAGTCGGCAATTTCCTGTCCAACCAACTTTCAATTTATCCACTGTTAGCAGATCCTTGGTTCTGCCTTTGTCAATCTTTTTAATAGCTGACTTTGAGTATTTATGTCCTTCAACTGACAAGCCTTCGTGCTTTTTGTTAGTCCATTTGCTCAGAACCCCTCGAACAAATCCACGTGATAGTCCTGGTCTAGGTTCTGGCCCAATAAATTGGACTTATGATGCTACTTTAGCGACCTCATCTGCCCTCTCACTGCCATACGTTCCTCTATGTCCTGGGACCCATACCAGTAATACTGAATTGGTCTTAGCCAGTTCTATTAGTGTGTCTCGGCATTCCCAGACCAATCTTGATCGGATCACCTCTTCCTCAAGAGCTCTAAGAGCTGCTTGTCTGTCTGAAAGTATAGTAATATGTTTACTTTACTCTCATATCGAAATTTCTCATCTAACAAAATTTCTGAGTAAAATTTCCTGCATTCACAGAAAGCCACTCGGAGCAAAGTGGAGAGAAAAAGGGCTTTGACCCATACAAATCTATATCCCCAGACATGGTCCTGTCTTACATTAGCACTGCGAAGACGTAACCCTGAGATAAATAGCGTTAGGTAAACGAACTCTATATTTGTGTTAAAATAGATTTTCATCTCTGGCATACCACAAGTGATAGATCCGAGTCTCTAGCACGTTAGAAGAATATCTTTGGGAGGCAAGTTACGTCTCTTGCCTTTGTAAACATGATGGGCACTCCATACATACGTGTAGAGAATACGCGATGGTTTATCCTCTTCTCTTCTGTCTTTGAGGGACGTCCGTTTAAATGTTAGTAGCTTCCGAACTAAAACCAAAAACAACATTGCTGTCTACTTAGCACATGGTGTAATAACTTCACTTGCATGGCTCAGTAGCAGCTTAATCAATTAACTAAATTAATTGTGTTGTTAGGACAGACATTTCCTGACTACCACTTACTCAGCAGAGTGTAAACAGGAAGTGCGAACCCTGCATTAGCGTGCGCGCGGGGCCCTCTGAGGGTTCATGCAACTTATGTTACAGAGCACTCTTTGCTTCTACATACTAAAGTTCGACACATTGTAAACCCCGCACGCAAGTCATAATTATTCAGAAAGATTCACTGTATCTTAAGTGGTTTGTCACACCCGTGAGGTGAGTTTACCTTAATTTCGTATGGTGTTTATCGATATCAATGTCCTTACTATTTATCAATTCCATATATGTATTTTTCGTTTCCTTCATTTGATTCCTTTGATCCAATCTTCCTCTTCGTTTATCATGAGTATACTTCGTACTTTTAGTTCCTAAAAATCTTAAATTAACCTAAAATATGTTCTGTCACAAATCAAAATAAGCGAACAGAAAATGACACTTTATTTCCCATTACAAATTAGCCGAAACATTTAACAATATCTTGATTATACATGTCCATAAGTAGAGTCACAGTAAACAACTAACGCCTTTTCTAAGATTTCCATTCAGAAACTGCATTGCTTGTCAGATAACACCATCTTATAAACCGAAAATGAGCGTTCCACATCAACTAAGGTCACCAGGGGATATTTAAATGTTGGTATTAGACGCACATTCATGTTAAGGGACACTGGGAGTGAAATTTTGGTCAAAATTTTCAAAAACTCCAAAATTGTTTTTTTACCTTAAATGTTCCTGGAACAACTGTGCATTTGGATCAGCTAACATTTTTCATATCCCCCACTCCATGTGGCCATTACAGCCCTTTCAAATAGCGCTCTTCCCTTAACATACACAGGATGCTCCTATATAAAAGCCTGTTTTTCTCAAAACTACATTTCTGCACATTCCAAAAGAAGGTCGCGTCTGAGTTTTGCTTCAAATTCAATGAAAACTTCCAAAAGTATTCATAAATAGCAGCTACACAAAACTATGATTCAATATTGATGTTATCATTAACATGAATTCCAAAAACATTTTTTTGTATGAAAAAATCAATAATTTTTAAGATAAAATTTCCTTTGTTATTAAAAAACTATGTACAGCATAATCTGCAAACGTATTTGAAATATCTCTTCATACAATTGTTACCCATGTTTTAGAGTATCAGTTCTGCCAATATAAATGAATTTTGAAAAGTCAATAGACGCGAGCTCTATTTTGAAAATGTGCCTATTAAATTCATAAAATAATTTATATATCATAAACGAATTATCCAATTTTAATGAAATTTGGTGTACGTCCTATTCTCATATAAATACAAACACAGTAAAAATTTCAGAAAAATATATCAAGAAATGTGGAACTTTCAAATTTCACTCTGTGTCCTTTAAGGTGTTTTGCCAAACAAGATGTCAACAACTGTGCAGAGAATTGTCTGTACTTTTTTTAAAGCAGTAAATCGAGTTTTTTCAGAAAATGTTTCACCAACATAACCAGGAACAAAGTTGATTTTTTCTATCAGCTCTTCTATCAATCCCAGTTGCGTGTAGACCGGTTTGTAGTGGGGATCAGCAATACATAATGTGATTTGATGAATGCAATATCATGGGAAATTGTTGGCTCCTGCAGATGATCTTCAGCTCACTACATCCTCCCCCACTTTCAAAACATGTTCTAAATGTCCTCCATATTATGCATTGTTCACTGTGATAGTTGTCAAGACACGACTGGCATTCAGGTTTACACAGCGCTTCCATATTACCAAATGAAGAAGTTGAAAAACGTAAAATTGGGTTCTAACGTGAAACTAAGTATTTTTAGGTTACACAGGACCACCATTTTCGAACACATACTTCCATAGTTAGTATATACACAACTTTTATTTTCTGTATATTGCGAAGAACAAAATAGGTTGTTACCTAAAATCCGAGGTTTGGTCATGAGCGATATGTAAATGTTGAGATATTCCTTGATAAAATCCAACGAAAAAAAACACACTACAATTTTTTCTCTATGTTTTAACTTATTGATTGTCTACAAATGGTACACACATTTCGGAATACAGTAGAATCCTTATAACTCGAGGTAACGTGGGCTGAGAGTTTGTCAAGTTATCGAAATGTTCAGGTTTACGGAACAAGAGGCTGTTATTCATAAGCCATAACATGATACTGCAAATTACATAAATGCACAAAGAAAAGATTAACATATCCTAAAATTTATTACATATTAATATGTTTCCCTTTGTACGGTTACTTTAACGCATCCAAAGTAATTTCCATTGTAACCTCTTCTCCTAGTTGGATATTTTCACTGGCACAAACACAGTAAACCTGAAATCTGATAAATGGTACTGTAAACAGAAATATGTAACTGGAAGTTTAGCTTACCACATATGTACTGGGTACCTTCAAACTTTTCAAATAATTGTTTGTGTCATGTATCCACATTATTACTGGCAAGCATTTGGTTTCGCGACAATGTTCTGACTAGATGTCAAAGGTCAGCACTTTCGTTACGGTGAGGGAGAATGTGGTAGGTCGTATACGTGCACTAATTGAAGTTTACCTATACTGTTTACACCACATGTGGATTATACAGATCATTACACGCAAGTTTAACTAAAAAAAATAAGAATATTAAAATAAAAAAGGCACCAAGTTATCAAGATTCGAGTTACTGTATTTAGCTGTTGTATAAAAGGGTGTACGATTAGCCAGTCTACAGACATATGTATCCAACTAGTGCACTAAGGCTGTTACTGTGTCCTTGGCCCTTATCATAAAGTAGGAAGGAAAACTGCATGTAATAGTGTTACAACACAGTCTGGCAAAAAGTTGTATTAATAGTTATTCCAACAACACTGTAGTTTTGAGCACATTAGGATATTTCAAACGTAAAATGCTCTGAATACATAATGCATAAAAATGTTCTCAGCTAATACCGAAAATACCTCCACTCACGTGTCTCGTGTACCGTATTAAGGATGTAGAAAATTGTATAACACAGAACAATAAAGTCAGAACGGAAGGAAATAATGTTGAACTTCTCTGGACTATGGGTCTTATCTTGTCTGTCACGATGGGGATTCCAGCACGTCAGCCGATGGCTTATTGTGCGTCAGATCCCGGGGGGAAGGATGATATGACAGTGCCCTACAGGCGGCCAGAACGTGTCGCATGTAGAACTGTTACGGTGGATTCCTAACAGGTACAGTGCGACAGAGTTCCAGGGCGCCACAGCCAGGTCCTGCTAATCAGTCAGTTCCCCTGGCAGGTGGCCTATCGGTGCAGGTAGTTTTTCATCCCGACAGAGTTCCAGGCCGCCACAGCCAGGTCCTGCTAATCAGTCTCAGTTCCCCTGGCAGGTGGCCTATCGGTGCAGGTAGTTGTTCATCCCGACAGAGTTCCAGGGCGCCACAGCCAGGTCCTGCTAATCAGTCAGTTCCCCTGGCAGGTGGTCTATCGGTGCAGGTAGTTGTTCAGCCCGACAGAGTTCCAGGGCGCCCCAGCCAGGTCCTGCTGATCAGTCAGTTCCACTGGCAGGCGGCCTATCGGTGCAGGTAGTTGTTCAGTCCGACAGAGTTCCAGGGCGCCCCAGCCAGGTCCTGCTGATCAGTCAGTTCCACTGGCAGGCGGCCTATCGGTGCAGGTAGTTGTTCAGCCCGACAGAGTTCCAGGGCGCCCCAGCCAGGTCCTGCTGATCAGTCAGTTCCCCTGGCAGGCGGCCTATCGGTGCAGGTAGTTGTTCAGCCCGACAGAGTTCCAGGGCGCCACAGCCAGGTCCTGCTGATCAGTCTCAGTTCCCCTGGCAGGCGGCCTATCGGTGCAGGTAGTTGTTCAGCCCGACAAAGTTCCAGGGCGCCACAGCCAGGTCCTGCTGATCAGCCAGTTCCCCTGGCAGGCGGCCTATCGGTGCAGTTAGTTGTTCATCCCGACAGAGTTCCAGGGCGCCACAGCCAGGTCCTGCTGATCAGTCAGTTCCCCTGGCAGGCGGCCTATCGGTGCAGGTAGTTGTTCAGCCCGAGAGAGTTCCAGAGCGCCACAGCCAGGTCCTGCTGATCAGCCAGTTCCCCTGGCAGGCGGCCTATCGGTGCAGGTAGTTGTTCATCCCGACAGAGTTCCAGGGCGCCACAGCCAGGTCCTGCTGATCAGTCAGTTCCCCTGGCAGGCGGCCTATCGGTGCAGGTAGTTGTTCAGCCCGAGAGAGTTCCAGAGCGCCACAGCCAGGTCCTGCTGATCAGCCAGTTCCCCTGGCAGGCGGCCTATCGGTGCAGGTAGTTGTTCAGCCCGACAGAGTTCCAGAGCGCCACAGCCAGGTCCTGCTGATCAGCCAGTTCCCCTGGCAGGCGGCCTATGGGTGCAGGTAGTTGTTCATCCCGACAGAGTTCCAGGGCGCCACAGAGAGCGCACCACCAGCCAGATTCGTCTGATCAATCAGTCCACCTGGTAGGTGGGTTACCGCTGACTTTTACAACCTGGAAAGACCGTATGTAGAATGAAATGAAAAGGAGTCTTTCGGGGGATGTAAGGTAAATATCCTTCCCAGCATTTGCCTTAGTGACCCTGGAAAACCTCCCGGAAAAATCCAAGGTCAGAAAGGTCGACAGCGGTAGTCGAACCCGCGACCTCCTGAATGCGGGCCACAGAAGTTACCGCCTGAGCCATCCCGCTCGGTTGGACTACAGGTAGGGAGGTCGCAGATATCAACGCCTCCCTCATCTCTCGTTCGGCTTTTTTTTTTTTTTTTTTTTTTTTTTTTGCAGACAGTACTCGGGCCGATTTTTATGTGCCTGTTAGTGACCCTTCCTATATATATCTGTTGATTAGTTACCAACCGGCACTGAATAAATTTTGTGTAAACACTAGGCTTTTCTTGTGTACTAGAAGCAGTAAGAGGATTTCTCTTTGCTAAACTGTACGCTGTCGAGAGTAAAGCTGTAAATGATGGATAAAGCCCATATTCTTAAATGTCACTTACCTTACCTTAGAAGTATCGTTTGTGTTGTGTTCTAGTCTAAATAGAACCTTACTCCAAGGAAGAGTATGCAGATACTTCCAAGTGTCCCAGTGCTTCAGATACATTCTCTACATTGGAACTGTTTGTCTGGTTTGGCAGTAGCAGTTTTCATTGTGAAGTACTAATAGGCTACACGCTACAATGTGAAGTCAGAGAAGTTGCAGAATGTTGCAGGGGCTGCGCAACATAAAACTGCACGCTACTTCTGCAGAAAGCTACACCGCTAAGACATTCAGTTCAGTAAAATGCAGAGCACGGGGCGGCGTATTATACGAATGATGAATTTATGGTTATGCTGCTCGTGGTAGAGGTGCTGCTGCAGCTGATGCTTGGAGGGTCATCGCAATGTGATGTGTGGCGAAACGACATCCAGAGCGCATCATGGAAGGTAGAGAAAAGAGACTACGTCAGCACTGGCAACTTTTCCATTGTTGATAGAAACTGTTGTCACACAACCTCATAGATCTACTACAGCTGAAGCATACAGTGTTAAAATGAATATAATTACAGTGGAACTTGGATAATTCGAAGCTGAAGGGACATGAAAAAAATTAGAAATATCAAAAAATTCGAATTACAAAAGTTACGCCTAAAACTGACATTTTAGCAATACAGGTGCCATACATCAGTAAAAATTTCCCGGTTCTCTCACTTTTTTGCCTATTTTCATTTTTACTCGAGGCACTACTAAAAATGTTCTCCTTATTCTTCAGAGAAGTGGACAAAGTGTTCGGTGGTACCCCGTATTCTTTCGCGATTTCATAATTTTTCTTCAAACCCGTCTCAACTTCTCGAATGACGTCGGTCTCGGTGGCTCAGTTGGTTAGACGCTGGCTTACGGATCCCAAGGTCGGGGGTTCAAACCCGGCCCAGGCCGATGGTTTTTAAGTGTGCTTAAAAACGACAGCTCCATGTCAGTAGATTTACTGGCATGTAAAAGAACTCCTGTGGGACAAAATTCCGGCACACCGGCGACGCTGATGTGATCCTGGCAATCGACAGCGTTGTTAAACAAGAAAATAATTTAATTTAATTTTTCTCGAATGACGGCAAATTTTTCCGCAAAAGTTAAAGTCTTGTACTGGACACGCGGTTTACTAGGAGATACAGTGACACTGGTTTGCAAGACACTGAACAGAAGGAAGCCAAAGCGACAACTAAACACCCAAGTGTTTTAAACAAGGGGATGTGGGAGCAGGTATAGAAGCTCAAGGCCGGCAGTTCCCCCAAACAGCATTTCGACAAAACAAACAATCCCGGAGCGGTGGCCTCTTGCAGAAACACATGGAACGGTTATATGAAATTTATGCTTTTGGATTAGCTTTCGACTGACATTTCTGAACAAAAACTTCGAACTAAGAAGAATTAAATTTGAATTACATGCGAGTTTTTTTTTACATTGCCTTCATACAAAATTCAAGGGACCAAGAGAAACCTTCGAATTAATGACTATTTAGAATTATAAACGTTGGAAGTATCCAAGTTTGACAGCATTAAGGGACACTGGGAGTGAAATTTTAAAGTTCCACATTTCTTGATAGATTTTTCTGAAAGTTTTACTGTGTTTGTATTTATATGAGAATAGGAGGTAAACCAAATTTCATTAAAATTGGATAATTCGTTTATGATATATAAATTATTTTATGAATTTAATAGGCACATTTTCAAAATGTAGCTCGCGTCTATTGACTTTTCAAAATTCATTTATATTGGCAGAACTGATACTCTAAAGCATGGGTAACAATTGTATGAAGAGACATTTCAAATACGTTTGCTGATTATGCTGTACATATTTTTTTAATAACAAAGAAAATTTAATCTTAAAAGTTATTGATTTTTTCCATACAAAAAAAATGTTTTTGGAATTCATGTTAATGATAACATCAATATTGGAACATAGTTTTGTTTAGATGCTATTTTTGAATACTTTTGGAAATTTTCATTGAATTTGAAGCAAAACTCAGGCGCGACCTTCTTTTGGAATATGCAGAAATGTAGTTTTGAGAAAAACGGGCTTTTATATAGGAACAAGCTGTGTACGTTAAGGGAAGAGCACTGGGCCGTAATGACCACATGGAGTGGGGGATATGAAAAATGTTAGCTGATCCAAATGCACAAGTGTTCCAGGCACATTTTAGGGTTAAAAAAAAATTAGACTTTTTTCACCAAAATTTCACTCCCAGTGTCCCTTAAAGACAATTTCTCGTTTTAAAGGTACACAACTCGGCATGCATGTGCAAGGCCAGCCCCTTCTCCCGTACACCCAGTCTTATATTACATACTACATGTAGACCACGCATTCAGGTCCCCTGTCAGACTACGCTTGAGGACATGAGCAATACTGCGCTTTCATGGACAACTGGACAAGCGGCTGCTTATTTGGGGTTCATTGTCATATTACCTAATCATTCATCAAGCACTACTATGTTATTATTAAAGCCCGGATTTCTAAGCACAATAAAATAGTAAAATTAGCAAGCAAATAAGCAGGAAAATGATGAAAAGAACCAAATATATGCAAATATGGTGATAAAGAACTCTTACCTTACTGAGGGCTGGTACACCACATAACGAAGGCCATACTGAGATTTTTCCTGTATAAAACCCCTGTCTATCAGTGAAAAATGATTTGTATAGTGTAAATGTTCTTTCGACGTCGCATGACGTCACAGGCGCAGGAGAAAAGCACTACAGTACTTCTTCGGTGAATTCCTCTTCAATGTGTTTCTTCTCCAGAAAGCTTTTTAGGAATTTGTAATCGGAATTTTTGCACAGCACCTGATTGAGTTTGTCAGACTCAATTTTTGCAATCCGTGTGTTTCTGACGACAATGTTATTGAAATTTCGTCAATTTCAGAAAGTGAATGTTCCAAGTAATTATTTCGGGCTTCCAGCTGCTTTAAAATGTCAGATATTTTGGAGAAATATCATTCTTGCATGACATGCTGCTGCTTGGAACTCGGGGAATCACCATCCTTGTCCATGATATCATTGCGATATCTCAGGCAATAACTGACTGATGAGTTGACTCTTTACCCAATCGCAGTAAGTTCTTTCTCCTTGCAGTACTATTTCACAACACCTGGCCAGACCCTCGCATTTCTTTCTTAGGCATTTAGCCGAGAAAGTAGCGAATCACTGATAAATCACGGACAATTGTGAAATATGCACTTTAAATTTACAGTTTTGGATAAAATAAACTGTTTTAATTGAACACCACAAAATAAGTAAGCGAAAACGTTTTCCTGCGAAATAAGCACAATCATAGTTAAAACTGCTCGTCTAGGTGTGCCTTACGAATTATAACATTTCCGCTTATCTTTAACTGTGTGGAAAAAGTTAAGCATTTTGCTTAGAGATCCAGGCCTTAGTTATTATAAACAACCACTTCCATAGTCACTTGCGTAGGAGTCTCATTGCTGAAACGTAACGAGAGATTTGTTCAATATATTGGAGTGTCTATTAGACGATAGTCATCAGGGTGCGAAGTTCCACATCCAGTACGAACCTCTGTAAGGCCTAGTCGTGTAGACTATATGTCCCAGGAGATGGATTGGTCTGTAGTGCATGAGTGACCTCCAAAATCGCCCCATTTAAATCCCATTGGCTTTTATGGCGTCATTTAAACGATCAAGTTTATGCAACATAGGCTGCAAACAGGACTGGCCTTGTGCGTGAGCTTCGTGCAGCAACAACTAGCACACTGATAATATTAGAAAAAAACGAGAGTATAATGAGAAGAGTGCATCAGATGCGGAAAAGGAGGGCAGTATTTTTAACGTTTTGTTGGGATAAGTTAAACAATATTCATAGTCTGTTTTTTCGCTTTCCATTGTTAGAACGTGTCTCCCAACGTGCGGCAACTGAATATACTGCGGAATCATAGTCGTATATATAAAAAACAAAACACAGAGTGACAACAATCAGATATTACATTCACATAACGCTCTCTACCCACTATCGTTCATTCTTATACAGGATGGTTTATGAAGAACTGACATGCTTACTTCTTTAATGGTTTCAGAGCGAGTTATGATAGCGGCAACTTATTGCACCTGAAATGCAGAGGGATTTGGGGAGATTATTTACCTCTACAGCAAATGTTGAAAATTCCTTCATCCTCAGGCCCTAATGCCCTAGTTGTCCACAGGCCCTTAAACACCATTACTCACTCACTCACTCCTTCATTTCATCCTGCATAAGGCACAACTCAGCATATTTGTTCCATGTTGCTGGCCACTTGGAGGACTGTTGTCAGTAGCTTCAATCTCGTGTGTAATGTTGTGCTTCAGATCGTCCAATGTTTGGGAACGTGTGGTATAAAGCCTGTCTTTTAAGTAACTCTATAGAAAGAAGTGTGGCGATGTCAAATCCGGAGATCTCGGTGGAAATCATCCGGTCATCAAAGAAACTTGCAATTAGTGCCATGGATTCATTTCATCTATGGCCTTCCAGCTGAAAATATCCTTGACTCAGCTCTACATCGCCAAGTGGATTTTCGCTGGACCAATAGCGTGAGCTATTTGAGTTCACATAGCCGGATAAATGGAACCATGCTTCATCTCTGAACCATGTAATGGACAATATGGCAGGAGTTCTGCACAATGAATGGCTGAAACCAACGAGAATAATTCAGTTGTCTATACTCATCTGGTTCCTGTAACTGACGGACAAGCGGAATCCTATACGGCTGTGGACCTGCACTTTTCTCAGCTCTCTGACACATTGAGTAGCTGTACCCCATCTCCCCCTCTTCCAGCTTGTTTACCAGTCTCAGTACTGGAAGGACACCAACACTAAATTGGTCTGGGTGGCTCAGTTGGTTGCACGCTGGCCTACTGATCCCAAGGTCGCGAGTTCAAATCCAACCCAGACCGATGGTTTTTAAGTGTGCTTAAAACGGCAGCTCCCTGTCAGTAGGTTTACTGGCATGTAAAAGAACTCCTGTGGGCAAACTTCTGGCACACCGGCGACGCTGATGTAATCCTGGCAATTGACAGCGTCGTTACACAAATCAATATTATTATTATTATTATTATTATTATTATTATTATTATTATTATTATTATTATTATTATTATTATTATTATTATTATTATTATTATTATTATTATTATTATTATTATTATTATCATCATCATCATCATCATCATCATCATCATCATCATCATCATCATCATCATCATCATCATCATTATCATTACCATTACCGAACACCAAATTCTTACTGGGATACCCTTTGGGTAGCTGTAATTGAATTCGTAATCCAGTATTGCTTTATAGGGAAGCGTCGTTCATTTAATATGTAATCCATTTTCACGTTGGCTAGAACATTTCAAAAGCAGTTGTCGACAATAAAACTGACAATTACGAATAAAACATGAACATCCGCGCATCTAATGGCAGACAATCAAAACTCCAGAACATTCTGGTTAATTTGGTGCTAAAATTGGGGCACTGAGTGAATTTCGAACAGAATAAGTAAAGACAGAAATGTGTTAGTTCTTCACAAATCACTCTGTATAACGTCTACAAACTTTTCTTGCCAAGGTTTATTCTTCTATCTACTTCAAGTTGAGATAAATGTCTAACTATGTAAGCAAATAGAACTTAACCTACAGGAAAATTAACTTACTGGAACTGGCTCAGCCTGTGAGCACCATTGGGCTAGTCCTACCTTAGTAGGAGGCCCTTGCCCCAAGGGATATTACGGGCTATCCTTATATTTATGTGTTACATCATACTTTATTATAGAAATTTATTGTTTTAGGAATTTAAGTAGTACTTTACTGCTTTATGGATCGTTGAGGGCTTCTTGGAACTCCAGTGTGCTCGCTGGTGTTGATACTGTGGACGTTGAAAGTATGTGTTGTACAGAAATGAGAGAGTGACAGATGACAGTCGGCCGTTTTATCCGTTAGATGGGAATGTGTTAACTTAGTGTGCCCAATTCATAGTCTTGTGATGACACCCTGGCCTTTCCCTCCCAATTTCTGCTGTAGGTAGGATCATCTGGAGTTCTGCTTCATTTCGTGCAGTTTGCTAGGACGTGATTGTGCGCACGTCGTTTGCCAGAGGTTCTTTAGTCCTCTGGATACATATTTTGCAACATCTTCAAGAGATAAAGGTATTTATTCATATATTGGAAGTCTTCTGACTTCTTTTTCTGTGCAGTCTACGTGTTCATTACCTGAAATATTTTGATGTAAGAATATCCATATTAGAGCTATTTTCCTTCATTGTTTCATCAGAATTGTAGATAATTTGTTAATTATTTGGATTAATTCATTTGACGAAAAAAAATTCTTGCACAGCCTGTAGGTACACTGGGTTTACAATCGCTATGTATTAGGTGAGATTCATTTTTGTCTTGAATATGTGCAGTAACGCTTCATTGTTAATACCTACTATTAAGGTGAGTTTCAGAAATTTGCTTATTAAAAGGATAAAGAGCTTCAAAACATTTTCAAATAAAACCAAAGACAGTGTTGTAATTGTGGCAGCCCAGTAGCCCTATACCAAGTTTTTCTTCAAGGTGTATCCGTTCAAACTTTTTAAAAATTAAACATTTTAATCAAGTCGAGAAAATTGATACGTTCTGTCTTCAAGCTGACCAAAGAGGACGGGCCACACTACTTGCTATTTCTTAATGAGCTTTTCAAACGTCAGGATCATAAATTACTGTTCTCCACTCACGAGAATGTGACTGTGAGGAATGTGTTAACATCTTATCTGAGAACGATTACGGCTAGAGTTTCAACATCAATAAGGGTTAGGTCTTTAAGAAAACATATGCCCTTATGCTAGTTCAATACTAATATTACGCGATATATTTGATGTAGATAGTATATCTACGACATCATAGTGAGCTGTCATGTGGTATTATCCCCCCTTTCCCCTCCACAGAGCAGAAAACCCCGCTGAGGTTTTCTCGTCAGAGGCCTGCACAGAGTTGTAAAAGTATCGCACACTACCGTAGACTATAAGTAAATGTAGACTGCGCTAGTTTTCCTAGTAGAATTGCTCAGTTAAGAACCTACCTGCATCAGCTGTACGTTAGGCGTGTTGCATACCTATCGGGCGTTAACTCATTGATTACGTTGTTCACGTTTTTGATCATGTTTTACTAGATTCCTCGGGAAACCTGAAGCGTTGAACTTTGAACCTTCTTGAAAATGAGAGGTTTAGGTCTTCAAAACATTTGGAAGTTCCTCTAAGTATACCTACTACATTTCAGATCGAAGATACAGATAGTGATTATGTGTAATGTTATTTTGAACCGAAAAGTACAATTTTTATTTTGATCACAGCAACAAAACACATGATCAAAGTTGTATTTTGTACTAGGTTTCTTTCCCTACTAATACTACGGGTAATCCTACCATTTACTACAAGCCATAGTTCTGTAGAGTGCAAATCAGGGCCTGCATGTACGTGAAAGAAAGAGGATAGCAACTAAAACCGCCACTTTCGTTCAGCTCGCAATGAATTTGCTTGTTTTGTGGAGCGGCGAGCGGCGAGCGGCAAGCGGTCAGTGCAGCAGTACCAACATACCAGGGAGTCTAACGACCGGATCGCCATGTTACGGATCGTGTTACTGCCACACTTGCACTTCCTCAAGACACGATCAGCCGTCAGCACCAACCTCACGGATATCCATACGTTTCTATGCCCTACATCGTGATGAACGACATGTACTTTAATAATTCCCTTACAATCAAAGTGTTGTTGGTTAAACAGCCCATTAATTTAAAAAATGGGCGTTGTCTAATTTATTACCTTGATATTTACAACAGAATTTAATAATTCAGTCAAGGTTGGCAACCTTGGAGCATTTGTAACTCTGGAACAATTGCTTGGGGCACAAAATGAGTGCCCCTCGTGTGAACCAATCTACTTCAACAAAGTTTCCCTAATAAGTTGATTAGAATCGAACACATTTCATTGGCAAGAGAAAGTTGCTGACCACATGAGCTACAGGATGTTCCTGGAACGATTAATCAGAAACATTACAACCACCATTAGACATCAGAACTTTTGACCTCTGTCAGGAATACCAATAACACACTCTTAGCAAATAATCAGTGACTAGCATTCTTCATTTCTTTGTTTTCGCAGTAACGTATATAAATCATTTCACTTGCTTAGGTTGTATTTGTGTAATTTGAGATATGTGTGCTTTTGTATTGTTTTAGAGCTCATGAATCGATTAAGGTATTCAAATTTGATCGTAAATCGTTAGTAAAAACGAACAATTTAAAATAGATTTAGCGACTTTTTTCCAAACCTTGTCTGGGTATGTTTAGCGAAGATAATTTTTAAAACGTTTGTGATTTATAAGCATAAGTTTGGTTAAATCATTCACAAGAAGAAGTAAATGTGATACACAGCTACTGTGATATATATTTCATATTATCTCGAGTTATCTATTAAGCGTTACGAGAAACCTGTTGCGTCTGGTTTAAAAAGGCTGAAGGTTCTTTGACAATTATTTTTCAGTGTGAGGGAATGATTCAAAAGATAATAAAAATTGCGCTCCTAAACTTTTTCTGTATTTAAACCGAAAAAGGAATTTTGACTTTTGGGCATTAGTCTGTAGCAAAGAATGCACAATTTTCATTGGAACATCAAGATAAAAACCTGCTGTGTTGCACTCACGTGACTTTTTCTACTCTTGTCCTAACCATTATTACAAACTCTTATTCTTCTATCTTTTTCGTGTTAGTTGAGATAAACATTTGCAGAAATTATCTTATTGCACGTTTTCTTGCACGTGCAACGGGAATAAGGGAATACAGTAGACTTTGAGCGATAGTCAAATCTTTTAAAGCTTTCAAATTCCGTTCTTTCTGCACGCCTAACATATAATAGCGATGTTCCAATTGACAGAAGTAAAAGTACTCCAAAACTTACACAAATAACGAGGAATATTGCCGAAATGGTTCACTCTACAAAAAAGTTTACTCAGACATAAATTGTGTGTTTTAGCGAGATCTGCATTTTTTGTGCAGTATGATTTTGTCTATCTCTTACGGTTTACGAGTTATTCAAAAGTCATCCAGAGTAAACAGGACTACATAGGCTATAGCTAGAAAATTCAAAATATACATTTCATTTGTCATACAAATATCTTAAACATACAGCATTTTAATCAAAATCGGTAGTCATTTTCAAGAAAATAAAAATTTTTAAAAGTCTTTCAAGTAAAGGGTAGTTTAGGGTGGGGCTATTTTCCTGAAAATCTTCGTGTCGCATCCTGGAGAGACATCACACTTAAATACCATCTTTGGTTCTTAACTGACTTTTCGTTTTTGAGTTATGCTGTTCACAGTCTGACTGACACACACACGGACCTTTTTCTAAAAATGCTTTTTTGGATTCAGAGGGTCCCAAAACATATTTCTGGTGAAATCTCGACATGGAATTTTTGGCTGGAATACAATACTTCCTCTACTTACCAGTAGAGAAAGTAAAATGGGCGATATTTCGAATGTTGTTTATGTAATCTTCAAATAAAGAGGAGCAGTTACCATGAGCATTGCAGTTTCAGTCACATTGAAAACAATTGAACAGTCCACAAAGGTTTTCTCTGGTTTTAACTATTTCAAATGCAGAGTCTTGAGTTCGACTTGTCTAACTAGGGTTTGTTCTTAAATGATATTTTAATTATTAACATTACAAAATAATGTGACTTATTAAGGGAAATCCTTTCTTAATACTTTTTCATGTTACAGGAAATAAATTTTGTGATAGCCTTTGTTGCGCGCTTTCTCAAAATCATTTTTGAAATTTCCAAAACACATTAATGAACGTTTAAACTACCAGTCAACCGACGAATGCTTATGAATAGGCATGTGTACTTTAAACCCTGTTTTCTGACTAACATTTTTTCATATTCTGCACTAAAAATGCTCCACCGATACAGTTCTTTACTAATTAGTTTGAAGCTATTTGTACTGCCTTTTTAAAGTGTATTACAGAAAATGAGGATATGCATTTTTAAAATAACTTTCCAATTTTTAGCAGTAAATTATTACGTTTTCAAGAATCGGGGGTTTTCGAGAGTAGAAAAGTAATAGTTTTCTACATTAACTAGGGGTGAATATAAAAATGTGAGCGCCTTTGTAGCGCAGTGGTAGAGCGCCTGCCTCCGGCGCGGAGGACCCGGGTTCGATCCCCGGTACTGGCGTGGGGATTTTTCTCCCGCTGGAAGGTCTGGCACGGGGTGCACTCAGATTTGTTAGGTCCCGCAGGGGCCAATAGAGGAGCTACTTGATAAAGAAGTAGCAACCCCAGCTTGCGAAGGCCACATAACCGGCCGGGAGATTTCGGGACGCTGACCACGTCCCACTCTCCAGTACTGCACCCCACTCATGACGCCTGTAGTGGGCAGAGATGGGGTACGCAGCGGCCGGACTGTTGCGCTAAGTGTTACTTTTTAAATATAAAATATCTGATATTATAGATCTTTTTGTAAACTATATAACCTGAATTTTTTATATGAGTAGGTATAAAATTCATCGTGTGGAGCATTTTTATTGGAAAAATACATTTACACCATAAAATATAATATTTAAATAACCATGTAATATAGATTTTTGAAACCTGCCAAGAATATTTTATTATGTTACTATGACCGACGCAAAATTTAATGGCGGGTGGATCAACACAACACCCAATCAGAGGCTTGCCATGCCTTGCAGTGTTTTACAGTGAAATCACGCTGTATAGCCGGTGATATGCATTGTCATTCGCACAAGCAAAATTTATTTGCACAACAGAAAAGAGTATAGAAATTGTCAGCTATCAGCCGTCATTAAATATTGTGTCTGTCATAATTGATATAATTTCAATAAGACATGTTAGATACTGTGTTTTCCAACTTTCACGGATGCATTGCGCTGGGGTTGCTGTATTTCTACCACTCGTTTAACTTATCATTAAAAGAAATCGAGGAATGTTTGCAACATGCAGCAAAGCAAGAAAAAAGAGCAAATTCGAGTGTGGGAAAGTTTGGAGCAGGAAAAAGAGAGAGGAACTTGTAACATGGCTTTTGGTTTTAGGCGGTTGTGGCAACGCTTGGACGAGCTGGACTGGATCATGTAAGCAATGGGCGACATACATTGTTTTCTCCGCTCCACCAGTCTGGAATGTGGCAATTAAATCTGCTGCACTCACTGTAATTAACTGCTGCTGGGTCGATTACTATCGATACGGCTAACGTCGCCATGAAATGGCTAATAGAAGGGCATCAAGTATTGCCAAAATTCGTCACGCTAGTTTCAATATTGCGACTTGGAGATGCGCAGAGGTTCACTGATCATGATGTTAGTTTCAAGTTAGCTTTGAGTGTTATTATTAGGCTTCCAAGAATAACAGCCTTATTTTACAAAGGTATGTTAAGGCTGTAGCTCACATATAAGTGCATTAGACAGACAATACCAGAAATAAATATATAAGTAATAAATTTAAGTACTTAATCGAGCTTTGAAAACATTATCTGCAAGTTTCTTTTAAATACTGTAAACAACATTAAGGCCCCGCCGCGGCCGAGTGGTTAGACTGCTTGACTTCCACCAAAGCGACCCGTGTTCGATCCCAGGCGTCCGCATGTGGGATGTGTGGTGAACACACCTGCCCAGGGGCGGGTTTTCTCCGGGTTCTCCGCTTTCCTTCTCTATCATACCACCAATTGCTCCATCATCACCTTTCCTATCATCTTTCGCCATCATTTCATATCATCCACTTGCTCGCTCTCACATCAGGCTTAGGGCTGATCACCCAGGAGGCCGGGAGGGCTCGGAGCGCTGACCACGTCCCACTCTCCACCACTGGACCCCGCTCATGACGCCTGTAGTGGGCAGAGGTGGAGGATCCAGCGGCCGGGCGGTTGGCCAAGGGCTGCAGTGCCACAGGACAGGAAAAACAACATTACATTTTTAAAATATCAATTATTAGGTAACCCAAAACTTGATTACTAGTAATTAAATGAGCATTAAGATTATATCCACGAGATGCACAGTCTAAAAACTGTGCTCGCTAGTCTGTTCGTTATGTCCCCATGAATAGGTATACCCGTTCAGAGAAGGAATATGAAATGAAAGCATTTAAAATAATATGAACTCTCACATCTCACATTGACTTTCCCCATTTGTTTTGGAACATTATTTATATAAACATTAAAATTTACTGTAAAAATACAGCCTCTGACGATAATCCAAGGTGACTTTGCTTTTACAAATAGCAGTTTACAAGTGAACATTAGTACATTCATTTTACAATTGCTATACGTATAACGCTAATTTTATGTTAACTTAGGAGAATTATTTGTTCATTTATTGGCCGATGTTTCCAAAGTCCTACCTACGATAACGAGAAAAGATAGGACCCAATTCAGCCTTATTGATATCTACCATGCCGGAAGAACCAAGATAAGTATGTAGCTCTGGAAAAGCAAAATTACAGCAGGCTTTCGAAATTGAGAATAACAAGGGTGCTTAACCGAGGGCAAGTTAGGGGAGGTTTAAATCACCTCCTTTCACCCTCTGGGACAGAATGACGGATTTATCCGTGGTTACTGACTTTCAGTGGCGGCACATTCTTACGTACTGGATATCAAAGGCGCACACATTCATATTCTACTCCTGTTTCTGAGGATACTCTTTTGGCACGATTTACGTTTCAGATCTTAATATTTGGTGTAAAAGATGAAGTTCATAGTCTCAAAAGATAAGCAAGGTGATTTTCACTTATCTTACTCGCTTTTAATATAGTTCATACTCACAGCAACAGGGCAGAGACTTAAATTATTCCCACCCTTCTTTCTCAGAACATTTTACGGTCTTGGAATTCTGCAATGCAAGTAGTTTCATATTTTGTAGCTCGTGTGAAGCCTCACTACATGGAAACTTCAAAACTGCAACATAATTGGATTTTGGTATCAAATGCTTTTAGGTCTTTAAATTGTGAAGAGAATGTGTCGTACCATTGCTTCCAAAGTTCGTTGTATTTTTCCAGGAGAATAACGTTTATCTTGAACACGGAACGTATCTCAGCAAGGGAAATGATATAAATCTGCAACTACCAGTATTACAAATCAAGCCTTAACTTTACCGTCTTCATCTCGAAAACAAAAATATTCGTCCTCCCATTGAATTGTATGCACTACTATATATACACCGCGCCATCCGCCTCTGACTAGCAGGTCTGGTTCTGCTTGCCTTGGTCAGTAAAGGGGAGGAAATAGCATGTGTAGGGGAAGCGAATGTGTGCTCAACAATATCTCAAATAGCGTTCTTATGCCACTAAACCAAATCAAGGAAACAGAAAGGAACACTGTTGTTACGATCCATGAAGAACGTGTAAATTAAGTATATAACATTTGCAGAACTTCCTGATAGGGATTTGATTTATCACACATAGAGAGTAACTCGAATACACTTCACTGCTGTGACTGTTAGTGGTTATAACTACAGTGGGTTGTAGCAATGGACATATTATAAACTGAAATAATTACCATATGTCTGGGGCAAGTTCATCATTTACCACTTTTGCATACATTAGTAACTCCAATGCAATTGAAAGGTTATCGATATCATAAAACTATTTAACTGTAAAATAAATTTACCTGCATGGAGTCGTAAGTTCTCAAGAGTGACAAAAGTTGAAAACCGGCCGGAGTAGTGAACATTTCAATCATTGCCTTGACCCTGGCTGATGTTCAGTGGCCCGAATCGTGTGGGTTGGACTTACTCGCCTCCAAACTCTCCTTATCGGAGCAGTCTAAGTCTCACATTGACTTGTGGCAGCATCGACATATTTTCCTTCGCTACCTCATTACTAAACATTGGATACCTGCTCAGTTGTATAATTATACAGTCCCTCACTATGCTAGCTTATTGCATGTTAATAAGAATTCCGTGTGCTAATGCATTCCATGGCTATGCAGAGCATATTGAAATATTAAGTTTGAGAGTAAGTGAATGTAACTCATGAGGGTACCTACATCAAAAAGTAAGTTACACATATTGTCCCATGCTAAGACCATCACACGCCTTGTCGGAGCAGAGTGCAAGTTGCGGAATTCCTGCTGCTATACTGATAATAGGTGCCTCACAGGGTGTCGGCGAAATGAGGCATAAACTGGAAACATACTCCGAAGTTGAAGTACGCGGGACGGTACGTTTCTTGTAGAAACTGCACAGGGAAATTCCGGGCTGTAAAGACCAAATGCAATGTCGCAACTAGTCATAGTGAAATTAAGCATTGTTCCCCTGCACTGCGATGGAACACCCCACATGAAGCTTTGCTTCAATGCTTCGATGAGAGTTATGGCGGCATCCGGAATACAGTCCAGATCTTGCACAGTGCGATTTCCATGTGTTCAGCAAGCTGAAAGAACATCTGGGGAAACAGGTTCGCACAACGGTCCAATGCCTCCGTGACCAAGGAGCAGATTTCTATCGCTGAACGTTCAGAGAGACTTGGTAACTGTGTTCAACAATGGTGTCATGTATCTGTGCCACTTTGCAGTGTAGCACAGCATTTAATAAAAACTTACTTGGTCTGTCAATCATATTGAAGTCCCGTCATAGAACAGACACGGGAATGCTAGCGCTTTACGAGCAAAGATCTACCAGAGCGAACCCATCACAAGTTGGACATTAGCTACCGTGAGGCTATGAAACCAGTCAAGTAGCGACTCACAGAGGTACAGTAGAGCCTCGATTATTCGAGGTAAGGAGGACCGACAGTTCCTCGGATAATTGAAAACTCGGATAACACGGATTCTGTTAAAAACCGAGAGGCGAACGTATGGTAAACTGGTGAAATGAATGAAAACGTGGTCAAGGATGTGAAAAAAGGAATCTACTGTAATATCCATTGAAAAAAATGATAAATACAAGTGAAAACTAAAGAATACAAAAAAAAAAAAAAAAAGGCTACAGTACATACATACAGTATGCACATGTTCCAGTTAGAAAAAGTTACTTCTTCAAGACGTTCGTCAGTGCTTTCTGTTTAATGGAACTCGCTCGTTTCTTTGCCACCATTTCAGCAATCGTCGTAACAGTACAACTTTGTTGAAGTTGTCTCTGACTGTTGATCTAGGTACTCAATTGTGTTTTCTATGGCTCTGCACTCTTCACTGTGGCTGATTTTTGCATCCTCAATTTCAATGTCTTCATCGTTTTCATTTTCTTCAGCCTCTGTACTCACTGCCTCTGTCATCTCATCAGTCACTTTCAATTGTTCGTCTGCGTTGATCCACTCGGCTACGTCGTTTTCAGTTATTATTTCATCTGCCCATCTTTTGAGCTAGTTGCGCCGTTTCTATTTTTACACTACGTACTTTGCCCCGTACACTTCGTAAAACGGGAACTTGGTTAATTGGGGCTCGGATAACCGCGGCTCTACTGTAACTTTAATGTCCTTCTTTCTTCAACTGACAAAAAGAATATTTACACTGTATTACACATGCGTTGTTTCCAGAATGTTCTTTTGTACCGTACAGAACTACGTTTTATGTGCAAACAAATGCTGGGAGACTTAAATATATGTTTTGACCTTGTGAGGTGCATATGTTCATTATCTATAAGCAATATATAATAATAAATAAATACCAATTTTTTCCTAGAGACATAGTGATGTTTCCCATCCGTTACCTCACGTGGTTTAATCAACACAACTTCTCAAACGTCGCGGAATGTAGAAATTTCGAAGACAATCCGGCAAACGCCACATCCGTGCCACACCTCAGGATAAGCATTGTTTGGTAAAGAGGATATAGGATCTCTGAGACCCCTCTCACGGTCACATTGTGAGAAATTTCCACTGTTCAAGAGTTTGTTTACTGCTTTTCCTGAATCGCAGGTCACTCTTCCATACACAGACTAGTGAATGAAGGTTACCAGTTTCGTTTAAGCAATTTTACCAGAACGCATCTTTCAGACGACTGGACTACTGCTACGCCAATCTCAAACATTTATCTTCATATGCTTACCGTTATCTGATTATGATTCCCTGTCCACAACAAATTTAGTACACATTAGTGACTAATTCAAAAGCCCAAACAATTGCTCTCCCTCTCTTCTCCTTTACTGAACGACACGAACTCCTCTGAATAACAGTAATTATAAAATTTTGAGCTGAATATACAGTAGGCTTCAGGATAATGTAGACATTTCCTGAAATAAAATGTCCAAGTATCAATCTATGCTCATTTTGCAGTACCAGCACCACGATACTGGAAATAGTAAATGTAACATTTGATCTACCTATTGATACTGACTGGCTCCATCTATGTATGCTCCAAAGATCTATGATAGTGGCGTCTTAGTGCCTCTGCATAATTATTAAGAAATAAAGAGTTGATAGAAAAGCAACACAAGCAGTGGGAAAGGTATAAAAGAATGTTGAAACTGAGTAAGAAGAGGAAAGGGATTAATTGGTTCACTGAATGAGAAGACACTACTAAGAGATGCACTGGAAGAAATGATGAATGAGAAAATCTTTTGGGACACAGGAAGACATTAGCATATGGAAAATATGAAGCAATGCGACCAAGTCTAAGCCTACTGCGTCCCATTAACCACCAGGGGGGAAGGAATGAGACGTGTAGGAACCAAGGGGGTCCTGATAAGATGGTCACAGGCATCAATGGAGATCCTGATTGTGCATAACGGCAGAACCTCCCTTCGAAAATATTCCCATCCACATGGCAAGTACAGGACGTAATGCCTAACCCCGAAAATGCGCATAGCGACTTGGAAAATCATAGGGAAAAGAAAGTCCTTAGCCAACTCGGATTTTAAACGATAGGTCCCCCGATTTCGAACCTTATGTGCTATCGCCTGTCATAACCAACCTCTTTTTACGGTGTTGGAACATGCTACTAGAATGAGGTAATCTATCTGTCACATCGGAGTTATAGTCATTCCCTATATATCAATGATTAACTTTGAACGCAGCAGGATATTTTTTATCAATTTTGCCAAGTCAAGTATCGAAACACCGAATTTCATATTGAGGAGGGATTAGAATATTTGAAGCCTTAATCGAGAATAGAAAGTGGATCTTGAAATGTTAAAAAATAACACTAATAGACATTCGTTGGCTTAGAATGGGAGAGGCTTGGGCGTGTTTCTACGGCAACCAGTAGTTTTCTAAAAGGACTTATCTAACAGGAAATATAAGGAAGGTGCAATGATAATAATTTGGGATAGTAAAATACGTGATGTTCAAAGAAGGAGACATCGCTAGGACGAAAAAAAATTAAAAAATTATTTTGCTGTTTAACGACGCTATCAATTGCCAGGATCACATCAGCGTCGCCGGTGTGCCGGAATTTTGTCCCGCAGGAGTTCTTTTACATGCCAGTAAACCTAGTGACGTGGAGCTGTCGCTTTTAAGCACACTTAAAAACCATTGACCTGGGCCGGGTTTGAACCCGCGACCTCGGCATCAGTAGGCCAGCTAAGACGAAGTGTGAAGAGTTGAACTATATTTGATCTATCAGATGTTACTTTATACTTAATCTTAAAATGTCTCTATAGTGCAAGTAAAAAATACGATGATCGATTTATATTATCTTCTTTGTTAAAAACAAAGCTATATACAAGTTTTGATCATCTGCATTTGGCAGTGGCATTGCTATTCATTTATAGTGCTACTCATAAAGTGAAATTTAGGGCACCCATTTTCTATCCCCTATATAAAATAGATGTGATCTATTTTTACAATGCTAAGCGTTTTAATCATTTACATACATATATCTACTGTTTTCCTATAATGTATTAACAAGCCAAAATGCGAATTAACTGTGTATGTTGGTACTGTATTACAAAGGTATTTGCAACACCTTGAGTAGCATCACTGTAATGTAAACTTGATTGTCTCATTAAAATTATACAGGAAAGATTCACGTATTCCTCTCATGTTCTCATACATGAGCAGTAAACCTCCAGTGCATGAGGATACCGTTTAGAATTATAAGAAAAGGACGAACCTCAAAATAAAAAAATAATAAATATATTTATTAGCATTATCTCCTCACATAATTGAACATTATACATTTTCTCTTTGCCTCCTCGAAATATACACACGTGTTAAAATACAGACATTAAGTAAACTAAATGCTCACATTAGATTTATAAATAGATAAATTAATGTTTGCTAGTAATTTAAATCGATATAGCCTAAGGCTATAAGTTAAGGAAAGTTATATTATTCTAAGCTGTAACGTTTTCCTTTGAAGATTATATGTGTAGGTTAAGTTAACTTTGTAAACAGAAGAGAAACCAAACTACTTAGACTTGACTGTTCACTCCAAAGTATTGAAACATTGCAAACAGAATTTGAACAGTGTTCAACACCCGCTCTTACGAACTACGACAGTCGGTGTGTGTGTGTGTGTGTGTGTGTGTGTGTGTGTGTGTGTGTGTGTGTGTGTGTGTGTGTGTGTGTGTATTTGTAGTGTTTAACGTCCACTTTTACTACATACGGCACCGCAGGCAGACAGTCCAGTGGAAACTGATGTTACTGGAAATAGAAATGTTAATTAGGAAAGGAAATTTAAGAAGGAAACGCTCCAAGGCAGCTTTTAGGATAACTCCCCGACATTTTCCAGATATGAGAGCTGAAAAACATCTGGACGGTCAAAAGGTTCTTTTTTGGGGGGGGGGGGGGGCGGGAGTTGAACTGTGGAACATCCGTTCACAAATCCGTGCCTAGAGAATTAAGGTGGCACACGTCAGTAAGCGGAAATCGCTGGAGTCAATTAGTATAGTGAGTAATACCTGGAATAACATTAACATGGTCAATAGGGTACCTTTTAATAAGATAAGGCATTTACATTCTTCCACAATTATCTCCTGCCCATCGTAACATCATAAGCTGGGACCTTAAGCACATCAGTGCATATAAATACGAGCGCCAAAGAAAATCTTCGGGCTCTTTTGAGACCTGACCTTGGCAGCTCATCAAGTTTTCCATTTCGACTTTAACCCCTTCAAAGGCATGTCCTGTAGGGCTAACAATCATGATAAGAGGCGGTTGACCCACTGCATATATTTCGTTTCTATGCCATTTTGCCCACCAGGAGTGCACAACTTTGCACCGGGGTCTAAAGCAGCCAATGAAATGACCATGGCTCTGTACAACGATACATAGTGTGACATGCAGTGAGATTTCTTTTGGCGCTCTTTGTACATATTACATTCATCGCATATACAGCAGAAAGCTGTAATGATTTACAACAAATGTCCGTCAAGTATTTATTCTTTTCGATTCATCCAGCGTTTCTCTTCTTTTTTCTTCTGATTACCCTCCCCTTATGTAGGACTTACAGCCCCTAGGAGTTGCAAGCCTGTGACTAGGGTCAGACGCCTGTCGGGGAGCACAGGAACCCATGGACCAGACAGAGTGAAGACCTGGAAGCGGGTGGTCAGCCACGCACCAGATATGATAGTGAGGAAGAGAAAGATGTGAAATACAGGCGAAATCGATGATTGGGACGGTGATGATGGAGCAATTGGTGGAATGAGTGGCGGGGGAAAACCGGAGAACCTGGAGAAAACCCGTCCTGACGCCGCTTCGTCCACCACGAGTACCACATGCGGGTCGAACCCGGGCCGCCTAGGTGGTAGGCGAACGGTTCTTTCTATAGTTAATGCCGAGGTGTTTTGCTCTGCCACTGTGTCGGTAAATATTGGCACACAAAGCAAACCGGCTACGAATGCCGCTGTTACACCTGACCGCGAGATAAGACGACCGTCGATTGCAATTTATCGAATGAAAATCGATACATGCAAATGGCGGGTGACGATTGCAGTGAAGTCGCGCAGTGACACGCTGTGATGATTAACGACGTGTTTTCGTGTTATTCATGCTAATTATGCATGTGTGCTCGGTAAACAACAACACGCTTCGGTTTAGTAGCAGTTCCCACATTGTCTGGCACGATCCCACGTGCCTTGTCTGTCAAGGCAATTTACATTCAATGCCATACATCACACAAGTACCTGCACACAGGAGATGTCGACTGAATTTTATTTGCCCAATGTGGCCACTTTCCCACGAATTCCTCAAACACTTGCTGAGATCGGAATGTCCTTTGTGTCTCTATTCTTTCACTGTTATTGTCATCTATAGTTAAATTTGCTCTTATTGGCCAATTACTGCAGTTCCTATCCCCTCCCAATTTCTTATGTTGCTTCCTCAAGTACTGCAAGTTCGAATCTTCTCTGAGCCAATCACGAAATTGGGTTCGGGACACTTGCACTCAATCACCCTTATACCTGACTAAAAACTAATTACCGTGCTACCCCAAGAACAACACTCAACCATCCTGAATTTGACAATCTTTCCCCATTGCTAGGTAAAGAAATTTATTCTGGATTGATTATTTTTGACATTATTATTGCTATTAATCAAGAGACACTTAGGGGACATTATGTCGCTACGAGGGAACACCACTCATGCTTGGTCCTTCAACAGTGAAAATATGTTTACTGTATTTTTGTAATTATACAAATTACTTTAAGGAAATGCAAAAGGATTTTCATTTTCCTCAACTTTATCAATGCTTCACGAATTATTTTATCAAATTTTATTGCTGATTCTTCCACCTTTAAGATTGAGGTCTTTTCTGTTACATGTATGAATAGGTATTCGGCATCATTTCGAAGGTATTAACTATCTGTATACATTTGGACGTGCATTCGGTGATGAACTGCCCAGTCTTCGATTCCAACCTTCAGAGACATTGTTGTTCGCGTGTCGTTTGTCTGAGCACTTCCATATATATCTCAGAAGCATGTCATTCTCCAGCCACTGCTCGACGAAAACTCAGCTTTGCATTTTCAGATGTGAAAACAACTTAACGAAAGTAAACTTCAACTTATCTCGACTGAGTAAGTTGAACCAACAAAGCGAGCTTCAGGTAACAATAAGGATGGTTTCCCCCACTAGCGTCTCCTAATTTACACTCCACCCAAGCACTGATAGTTTCCCAGAATTGGAGTACAACTGTGTCACCGACTCGGGAAATTTCTCTAACATCTTCCCTTTAAGGTTACAGTTAACTCATACTGGGATCCAGGATCTTAATGCTATTTATACAAACATGTGAAACTAAGGATGCTTGTGCTATTGGAAAATGAATTCTTAAAATTCCAATATTTCATGGAAACTCCTTATTACTTTATATTTTGTAAATGTGTCTTTGTTTCAAAACTAAATGTTATTTGCATTTTTCTCACAAGCTGTTCATCCTTTAATAGCTAATATTTCTAATTGTAATGCATTGCTATTTCCAGATTTTGTATTTAGACAGTTTTCAAGGGAACGTACCTACAGTTCCTCAGGATCCAATAAGAGCTATAGCTGGAAAACAAATTACTGTACTCTATTTTCTATCAAATCAGTTAACCAGGAGGGCAAGATCACTACAGCATTAACAAATATAACACTACCACCTCGTGCTGTAACGCGGTTTACAAAAATCAATATTTCCAACATGCAGCTGAGTTTATTGATAATCTCTGTTCCATGTTATCGTCTGTCAGACATACAAAATAGACTGTCTCCGACAGACGATAACATGGAACAGAGATTATCAATACACTCAGCTGCATGTTGCAAATATTCTGCTCTTCTAATGCGCTCAATTATTTATCCATGGCTGTACACATCATCACGTGATGTAGATCGACTGTAGGTATGTTGACAGTACCTCCATGATGTAGCGGCCACATGTGGGTACTGGAGGCCCGGAGTTGGAATAAGCTGCCCTTACCTTTGTAGGATAAATATCAAGTAACTCTCACTTCTATGCAATCTGTGCTTATTTCAGCATAATTCCACCCATTTTCTTCGCCGAGCAACTCAGTTGTTTAAAGAGACGCTAAACTCACTCTCTCTCTCTCTCTCTCAAAAAGGGGGAGGGGTTCTGAAAACGACAAAATCGTTTGACTTTTTTTTGGGGGGGGGGGAGGGGTGACAGTGTTTAACGCCCACTTTGACTACATACGGCACCGCAGACGGTGACACTGATGATACATGGAATGAAGATGCAACACCGGTGGAATGAGATGGCGCGGAAAACCGGAGAACCCGGAGGAAACTCGCCCCTGCGCCGCTTTGTCCACCATCAATCCCACATGCGGTGGACTGGTATTGATCCCGGGCCGCTTTGGTGAGAGGCGAATGGTCGAACCACTTGACCAGAATTTATTCTATATTTATTATTTCAAAACAATAATATGCAGCTGCTCTTAACGGTCTAGCGATAAAATATCTCGACATTAAAGTATGCATTTCATATTTCAGTGGTTGCATATTTTTATTATATACCTAAACGTTATATTTTGATACATTTTCTTCATATTGGGAGTGCCACTATTTGTTATCTACTCGGCCAAGACGAGTGAGTGCAGGAAGTCGTTCCTGTCTTAGGGACTGGACACTGATGCTAGGAATGAGGGTCAACCAACTGAATAAACCACATGCTTTTTATCGTCACCGTTCTAGCTCATACTCTTCCCAAGATTTGTCAAGAGAATGAAAAATAAGCCCATTGATGTATCTTGTACCTTAATATGGCAATATTTGAGAAGCACACTTTGAAGATGTAAAGTCTAAAGTTTCAACACTCGGAGAAAAAGGAAGACAGTGATGGAATTAGCAGCAACAGTAGCTGGTCTTTGTTCTGTGGTTTGATGACCGCAGCTAGGGGAAAAAAGGCATAATGAAGCTGCTGTTAATTATAGGGCAAGAAGCAAGAAAGGCAATCTGGTAGTGAGACGTGCGTGTAATAGATACATATCTGAGTATGCCAACTTCCTCTGAGACAATGCTACCGTCTCATTGTTTCACCTTATTACAATGTGTACAGGTGAGTACACTGTGCACTAACATATTCCCACCCTAATACCTCTTTATAGTCTCACTAACTTTTACTACTCTTAGATACATATATAGGTGTTTAAAAGTGTCCGATATTACAACAGGAGTTGGAATTGGTCAAAACTAGAATAAATGTTCCTGCAAACATATGCTCGGAAACAAATACGTGTTGAGATATGAGCCATTTTATAAAAACGCGCAATGTGTGGACATTTTCGATAAGTTTGGCATATACCAATGTCTTTGAATGTCCTCATAGCCAGAAATCTAATGGATTGAGGTCCGGGGAACGGGGAGGCCATGCTAATGGACCTCCTCTACCAATCCAGCGTCCATTAAAGGTTTAGTTTAAGTATTGTCGTACGATGCATACAAAATGGGGCGGTGCCCCGTCATGCATAAACCACATGGGTCTTCTTTCCACAAGCACAACTGCTCCAAAAGCACGGGCAACTCATTGCACAGGACTCGATGGTACACAGCACCTGTTGGTAAAACGTATGGTCCTAGGAGTCTGTCACTCACAAGTCCTGCCCACACATTGGGACTAAAGCGATCCTTAATATCACTTTTATTTTATATATTTAACCTATGCTCCCAATTAACCTGAGGAGCGTCTTTTCAAGTCACAATTTTCCCTAAAGCTAAGTTATACAGGAAGAAACATATGATGATAGGAACTATCAATGCTGGATGAGAACGGAACGATCGAAATATAACCATATCTTAAGGGACACTGGGAGTGAAATTTTGGTCAAAATTGGCAAAAAGTCGAAAATGTTTTTTTTTTTTTTTTTTTTTTTTAAATTTAAAATGTTCCTGGAACACCTGTGCATTTGGATCAGCTAACATTTTTCATATCCCCCACTGCATGTGGTCATTACGGCCCAGTGCTCTTCCCTTAACGTACACAGGATGCTCCTATATAAAAGCCTGTTTTTCTCAAAACTACATTTCTGCATATTCCAAAAGAAGGCCGCGCCTGAGTTTTGCTTCAAATTCAATGAAAATTTCCAAAAGTATTCAAAAATAGCAGATAAACAAAACTATGTTCCAATATTGATGTTATCATTAACATGAATTCCAAAAACATTTTTTTTTTTTTTGTATGGAAAAAATCAATAACTTTTAAGATTAAATTTTCTTTGTTATTAAAAAAATATGTACAGCATAATCAGCAAACGTATTTGAAATGTCTCTTCATACAATTGTTACCCATGTTTTAGAGTATCAGTTCTGCCAATATAAATTAATTTTAAAAAGTCAATAGACGCGAGCTCTATTTTGAAAATGTGCCTATTAAATTCATAAAATAATTTATATATCCTAAACGAATTATCCAATTTTAATGAAATTTGGTGTACCTCCTATTATCATATAAATACAAACACAGTAAAAATTTCAGAAAATCTATCAAGAAATGTGGAACTTTCAAATTTCACTCCCAGTGTCCCTTAAATGAGAAGGTGCAGAAAATAAGACGGCTTGAAGTATTATTTGAATAAACCTAGGGTACCTACTTCTACAGACATAATACGGCTTGAAGCCACCATATCAAATTTAAAAACAATTTAAAAAATTACGCTCAAGTATTGCAAAATTATGAAAAACAACAGCTTAGCGGTGACTTTCACTGGCTTTCAACTTACGGGATTGCAGGGAGGAGTACCTATGTGTTTTGAGGAGAGAACTTCTTCCCTGTGACCTTAACTGCCCTTGCGGTAGAGGTGTGTCGGAAGGATGCTCTGTCGATATTTCCAAACTGTATCTTTCCCTGTCAATAAAGGTGTGTCGAAGAGTTGCTCTATCTGAAAACGTCGAAAATCCTGCTGCAGAGTGCCTGCTACCGTCCGCTCTGGCCGCCCTTCATACTCCCTCACCTCATCCCTTCCTTGGCGTGGCCCCAGTGCTGAAACTTCCTACATCCCTAACCCATGGCTATACCCATAAATGGCAACCCCTAACTTCATCATGGTGTCCATAGCAACAATAATGAAAATATATAAAGCCCCAATCTTTGCAAACATACAAATTAGATGAATAAATTAAATAATAAATATGTTGCCAAATTAAAATTTGCACCGATCACAAATCGTAAAACAGTACTATTTGAAACGATCGCCGTGATATACCTAATTTAAACCGGACAGAGATCCAAGTTGCGTTTAGAACAACAAAGGCAGCACAAGAAAGTATTAATGAATGATGTCAAACGGAATACCTTTTAAACAACTTGTCTCTCCCGTTTGCTATCGTATAAGTTAAAAACTCGGGTTATTTCAAAATGCACTGTGGTGCAGTTACCTATATTTAAGGAAAATTGTTCCTGAAATTCTAATAAAGATCGACAAAATATCCGGTTTTTAATAATTGCATGTTCTTGGGGACTATTATCCAGCCAAGAAAGACTAACTTTACATACTTAAGTAACCTGTGTTTATCAATAGAGAAAAATGCCATTTTCTAACTGTCTGTACAGAATTTCAAAGCTTTCTTTGTTCGTGAAATGAGCTCCAAGTATAATGAAAGGAAAAACTGCATACATGGAGTAATTTTGTTAATACATAACAAATGTACAAGAAGCCTGTTATATTCCCAGTAAATTTACATAATAAATTTAACTTCTGAGTTCACCTGTTACACCTAATTCAAAAATTAGTATTTCATTTTAACTTTTAAGCAGCACTTAAAATATTTAAGCATTAGCAGCTCATGTTTTCAGTTTTTTAATGTTAGAGTTTTCAGAACTTTGACACTTAATTTTACTCATGCAAAGATGCCCATAAGTGAACTTCTAAATGTTTTCAAAATTTTGTAACAAACTGCTCTAACTCAATTATATGTCGAGATTCCAGCGGAAATACCTATATGTTTTGAGGCCTCCTGAATCCAAAAAAAGCATTTTTAGAAAAAGGTGTGTGTGTGTGTGTGTGTGTGTGTGTGTGTGTGTGTGTGTGTGTGTGTGTGTGTGTGTGTGTGTGTGTGTCATTCTGTGGACAGCATAACTCAAAAACGAAAAGTCGGTTAAAAACCAAAGTTGGTATTTAAGTTTAATGTCTGTCAAGGATGCGACAAGAAGATTTTAAAGAAAATTGCTTCACCCTTAACTACCCTTTGCATGGACAGTTTTTCGAACATTTTGATTTTCTCGAAAATCTCTAACAATTTTGATTAAAATGCCATGTTTTGAGACATTTTTATGGCAAATGAAATGCATATCTTGAATTTTCTGGCTATAGCCCATGTAGTCCTGTTTACTCTGGATGACTTTTGCATAATTGGTAAACCGTAAGAGATAGACCAAACTTTACTGCACAAAAATATAGATCTTGCTAAAACACACAATTTATGCCTAAATACCTTTTTTTAGAGTAAACCATTTCTGAGATATTCTTTATTTGCGTGAGTTTTCGAGAACTTATACTTGTGTTAAATAGAACATCGTTAATCATTTTTATGTTAACTGTGCAAAGAGAAAGGGATTTGAAAGCTTTAAAAGAGTTGACTATCACTCAAAGCCTACTGTATTACCATATTCCCCTTGTACCTATAAGAAGATAAGCAATAATATAATTTCTGCAAATGTTTATCTCAACTAACATGAAGAAGATAAAAGGAATAAGAGTATGTAAGAATGGTTAGTAGAAGGGTAGAGAAAGTCATGTGAGTGGAACACATCAAATTTTTCTGCTTGTATAAGAGTAATACCCAAGTATAAATTAATTTACAGTTTTCTGTGCACTATTTTAATAAATTACGTAACTATCAGATTTAGGTCGTTTTTTATAATCATTACCTCCTTTCTTAACGAAAGCCATTTCAGGAGTCATATTTAACATGTTTTAAGGTCCTCAAACTCCGGGCCGTGGCTGACATCTCCCAAAATGTGGCAAACCTCTCGGCACAGATAACAATTTTATGACCCGGCTCATAATAATTGCGCAGATGATAGCGGCCGGCGTCCATTGTTGTCATGCAGAGTATGTTGTGTTACCTGAGTAAACGTGCCACTCCCAACAGGAATTAATGAGGACTCCGTAACAGCTTTCTACGTACCGCCTTCCAAACCAAATTAGCAACTCAGTCATGTTACAACCAACTTCACAACAATTTGGCTACCTGAAGAATATGCAAAAACTATTCGTAATGCCCGCCCTCTCTAGGCAATAATAATAATCTTGTTTCATGGTCTGGGCGTCAACTGTCTCACATCGCGAGCGTTCGTTGTCTTCCTTTTCTTTAGGTTTGTGGTTCACTCCATCTGCAGTTTGTCATTCACACTTTCAATTTACTGGCTCCCGTTCAACATTCCCTTAGAAAAATGATAGCTTCAATAGTTTTACAATTTTCGTTCATTTAAGTTGGTGCTGTGATTTTAATCCTCTATTAAGGGACTCTGGGAGTGAAATTTTGGTCAAAATTGTCAAAAAAGTCGAAAAATGTTTTTTTTACCTTAAAATGTTCCTGGAACACCTGTGCATTTGGATCACCTATCATTTTTCATATCCCCCACTCCATGTGGTCATTACGGCCCAGTGCTCTTCCCTTAACATACACAGGATGCTCCTATATAAAAGCCTGTTTTTCTCAAAACTACATTTCTGGACATTCCAAAAGAAGGTCGCGCCTGAGTTTTGCTTCAAATTCAATGAAAATTTCCAAAAGTATTCATAAATAGCAGCTAAACAAAACTGTGTTTCAACATTGATGTTATTATTAACATGAATTGCAAAAACTTTTTTTTTGTATGAAAAAAAAAATCAATAAATTTTAAGATTAAATTTTCTTTGTTATTAAAAAAATATGTACAGCATAATCAGCAAACGTATTTGAAATATCTCTTCAAACAATTCTTACCCATGTTTTAGAGTACCAGTTCTGGCAATATAAATGAATTTTGAAAAGTCAATAGACGCGAGCTACATTTTGAAAATGTGCATATTAAATTCATAAAATAATTTATATATAATAAACGAATTATCCAATTTTAATGTAATTTGGTGTACCTCCTATTCTCATATAAATACAAACACAGTAAAACTTTCAGAAAAATCTATCCAGAAATGTGGAACTTTCAAATTTCACTCCCAGTGTCCCTTAAATGAATTATTACATACTGGGTGTCCCAAAAACACCGATAACGCTTAGTATGTTGTACGGGATGGCAAACTGATTGATTTTCAAACAGGAGCCTCTGTCCGCAAATGTACGGTTTGGACGCTGGAGAGCATCGAAGTTTGACAACGAACGGTTTTGACTACTTGTTAACATTCGTTCTGGTACCTTAATACGGGAGGTATGCAACCCTTTAGCCATCTGTGTACTGGGATGAACGACCTGAATCTAGCAATATTCCTGCGCATGCGCTAAGTTCCTCCATAGAGTCCTTGGTGGGTACCCTACTGCGTTACTTGTGTAGTTTTCAGTACAGTAACGCTTTTAACAGCATTGTGACATGTAGCAATACACAACCGCTGAACTGGCCGACTTGAGCTCCAGCACACTCTGATGTAAATGTGCGGACAAGTTCCATGGCCAACCCGGTCGCCAGATCTGAGAAAGATTACAGCAACGCTTGGTCCTCCTAGAAAACATACGCTCATGTGCTACCAATGCTGCGCGATGTACTTAGATCTATTTATGACGTCATCGTGAGCTGCCATGCTACTGCCCCCCTCTCACAGAACACCCCGCAGACGTTTTCTCGTCAGGGGCCTTGCTTTGTCAAACCGTCTCCTTACACGTACCTACATAGGTGGCAAATGTAAGACAGCTGGGTCAAAATAACATCCGAGTGTTTAATTGGTGTACTCAAGTTAAACTGAAAATTGCACCCCTAAAATCTGCATACATGATATTTAAAGGAAACTTTAAAATAAATCCAATACTTTAAGGGATACGGAGACTGAAATTTCGGCCAAGAATGACAAAATTTACAAATTTCAGATTTTCACTTACAAATGTACCTAGGAGCTTCAGGGATCAGGCGCATAAATAAAATGTCAAATTCCGCCATTTTTCAGGCGCCAGTGCACGCTTAAATATTTGATGGTGCAGGTAGAAAGCACGCAGTGTGGTATCTGTTTTGAAACAGTTTTGGAAACATATTACTATACTCCCATTTCTAAAACAAATATTGCTTTACAGTATGTAGCAGACACTGCGAGCCTTCTTTGGGTCGAGTTTCACTGTTTGAGATCGTATTGTAACACTACGAGCCAGTTCTGAGAATACAGGTAGCCTGGAAAGAAATTTGAAGTGCATGTTTTCAGAAAACTCCATTTTTCTCAAATTTACATTTTTGAACACATACAATGAGGCTGAGATATTTGGCTAATTGTTATATCAGAATATGTGCAAATAGAAATAAATTTTTATCTTAGCAATATGACTACAAAAGTAATAACTGATTTCGCACTCAAAATAAGAAGCACATAACATTATACACCTCCTTAAAAAATAATGGGGGCAGATGTGTTTTAAAAATGAACCATATTTCATATTATTGATTGATAAAATAATAGCTCCACAAGTAATAATCATATAAATGTGAAACTTGCAACACAGCTTACTAGTGGTCTACTTGTAGACTACAAAGAATTTAAGTCAGTATCACACATACACACACACACACACACACACACACACACACACACACACACACACACACACACACACACACACACACACCTTTTTCTAAAAATGCTTTTTCGATTCAGGGGGCCTCAAAACATATATTTCTGGTGAAATCTCGACATCGTATTTTTGGGTGGAATACAATACTTCTACTTTGCTATACGTTGTAGAGTAAGTAAAAATAGATACACCGGAACATGTGTTTTTTTGAGTGCAACAAATTTGATACAGTTTTGGGGGAGATGAAAGAGAAACTACCAGATAAACAAATATCAAATGTTATAAGGACAAAAGCAGACTTTTTAGTTATGAATGAGATGGCTAATAAGATATCGCATATAGCACTTGAGAATTTGATATATGATAGAAGAAAAGGAGATGTATCGATAAGAAATGTTCATATAAGGAGTGAAGGACCAATAAGGATTACCAGAGCAAGAAACAGACAACAACCCACGACAAACGATGAGAGAAATGTAAATGGTGTGGGCTTAGTACTTTTATATTTGAATGTGACAGGAGAAGATAATTGACATGAAGTGAGATATAGAAACAGAAGAAGGTGTTATAGAAGATGGGAGCAGGAGTACAAGGTGAGGAAGCAGAAGCCTCAAGTTTAGGTGCAGCAACTGGAGGTGATGAGGATAGCAGGTCAACTGAGAAGTTTAATTGATTGAAATATTTTTATTGTATAGTCTGAAAATGCCAAATGTGAATGATCTGTTTAAAGGACTATGAGGTTTTAACTTGTATGTTTTAGTTTTCTGATGTTCTGTTCTAATTGTACCTGGAATGTTAATACTGCCATAAATAAAGTTGGCAACTGTGTCCTGACTTCGACACTATAATCGCTCCACCCTTAGATCCGCACTTGGTGTAAACACAAGTCGTCAACAACTAACTCGCGATACGCCGAAACCAAAGCACACCATAAAATGTAGTACCCTAAATATCGGCGATTATCTGTGAGTTTTCAAGATGTATGATGACCCTCGTAAAGACTACTTGACTGTAACGTGATAGCAGCAATATTTCTAAAACTCCTGAGTAAATATCGTTCTGTTGCAACATAAACACTAGGCATGAATCCACGTGGTGTTTGTTTTGTTTTGCATTAGTCGCAGGTTATCGCGGAAGGATACAAGGTGCGGATCTAAGGCTGGATGGAGTATAGGTGTCAGGGCAGAGGTGTCAAACTTATATTATTATTATATAATTGGTTCAAAGTCACCCATATTTCGGTGCCTCACGTGACATAAGGACCTGTAGGTATATTTTAGTACGATGTTCCTATTGCGAATGAAGCGCGTGGCCAGGAACAGGTTCATGCCCAATACACACTGGAGCGACATGAGACACGATCGCAAAATCCAGTTACAGGATTTAACATTGCGGCCTAAAGCTCGGGCGAAACACCTTTTGGTGTGAATTTCAACATAACACACTCAATATACCTACAATGTATTTCTATGGAGGTTCATGTCATCTTAACAAGAACACACAAATCAATTCATAGCACACGGTAATGGTAAATTCCAGTTCAACCTCATCACACGTTGAGGATGAATTCCTATTGGTCAAGTGTCGCTAGGTCGCTCCATTGTGAATTGGGCATGGTGGGGATGGATGGTCTGTGTGACAGAGGAAGCAAGATGCACGCGGTTGGGTTCATATTGGCAACAGCGCGCGCTGCCACATTCCAGCACGAGCGTCCCGAACTTCGAGAACCAATTACATATACCGCACAGACTGATGCTCCTGCCTGATAGAAAACACGCTGCACACCACCACCTGCTTCTAGTGTGCAACGACCTTTCAATTGCTCTCAAAATTCTCTTGTCATTTATTTTCGATTCCCTTGCGTGTTCACTTTTGCGGAAAGCTATAACTGAGTGGCGTAGATGGTGTCACTTGGACTGAAAATAAATTACATTCTAGAAGATAAACATTTGCTGATGATCAGCACGTTTTTACGTTAACTGCAAACAGAAGTATACAAAGTGCAATGTAAAATTATAATCTCAACAGTTCCACTCCCAGGCAAATTCTTTGGCTTTCAAAGGAAGTGAACACGATGCAATCTGACATTTAACATAATGCTATAACATTTTTCTCTTCTACGTGCTGGCAATCTTAGATTTAAAATGAAATATACTTAAAAATTACAAAGAAACTTAAATTTTATAAAGAACTAGCGGTGCTTCACTGTGAAAAACCTTAGACTATTTCTTGATAGGTCAAAGTAAATTTGTTCCAAGTTATCAAACGCACCACAGGTAAATTATTTTATGTCGAGGCGGCTGTTTGTAGAAATGAGTAATGGATTCAAAGCAAACTGTGGTGCACAAAAATACTTTCCTATTTTCACAATTTGTATATAACTAGCACAGCCTTATTCGATAGGCCTTATTTAAAAACGTTGAACTTCTCTATACCCAATCTGTACTGTAAGTATTCATGGTTTTCAAGGTTTCTTTGAAATAAATGTCTAAACCAACAATGTGCATAAAGATATAAACAAAACTGATATGAACATAAACAATGGAGGTTAAAGATAAAAGTGTATGGGCCAATTAACAGAAGGGTGGGCTGACATTGGATAAGGTAACTATAGAATAACCGAGAGAGATGGCGCAGGGGATAGCGTCTGTGACCCGCATTTGGAAGGTCGTGTGTTCAATTTCCTTGACCGAGCTTCTTGACCCATGGATTTTTTTCTGAGGATTCCCGGGTCTCTAGGCAATTGCTGGCAAGGGTAATCACATTCCCCGAATTTCCTTTTCCTCCATTCCATCTCACTTCTCATCTCACTTCACTTTTCATTCTGGTTGATCTTTCAGGATTTTAACTTTCGACGGAAGTTTCGGCGTCCACCGTAAATCCTCGTCCATAGGATCAGGGAAGTCTCCGAGTCCCAGGGGAGAGGGGAACGGTTGTACCAGCAGCCACCGGGACGTTTCAATCTGTATCTGTTAGGCACGCTGCCCTCTGATGTCTCTCCTCAGGTCCGGCCACCCGTAGTGTGCTCTCACCTCACTCCTCCCTCCAAGGGAGCGTCCCGTCAGGGGAAGAGGCACAAAACATCTTCTATAGGCCGGTGTGCTAAGTTCGTCCTTCCAAACCTTGTCATAGAGTCATAGACTTAGAGACTGCATCCTTAAACACGTACAAAGTTATCGGTGTTGCATAGTTACACACCTGTGCCTCATTTACACTGCCCGATCGCCAAGCACAGCTACAAATTAACATTTCACGGTCGCAGAATTCCATTTCAGTTTTTCAAATTATACTCATATCCACACATGCACTGTTGCACGGATTTCAAGTTATACGATATACCTACACAAGTGCAACATTTACAAATGTAAAGTGTCGTTACTCCGGAACCTCGAAACTTCCTTTTGTGTTGGCTGGGTCGCTTGGTTGGCAATCCTGGAACACCGTGTATGGTAGGTATAAGAAAGGGAGGTTAGGAGGGGGCAAATTAATTACCACAACAGGTGTTCTATTGCAACAACGTTTATGCTTTTAATAAGCATTTTCTGTTTAAGTTGTTATAAATGAGTAATTGTCTAGCGATTGTTTTGTAAATTTGGACTGTTTTATTTTCGATTTTTCACCAATTAATACCATTAATACTTGTCAGAGTGCACAATCTGATACAAGCTCAAGCTCAATTTCTTTTTATAAGAAATGCATTCTAGTTCTGCTCATGTTGCTTTCACTTCACTTTCCGGTGCACTTGCACCTACACAGACTATTTCACAAACTAATCGCACTTTCTGTATTCTTAACAAGTTATTTAAGTGTTAAACATAATGACTGCGTTTATTTTTGTGTTTGCATCATATTGAATACGTTTAAGCTTTTGTTACAAAAGTACATCACTAATTACTTTCTCTACTGGTAAGTAGGGGAAGTATTGTATTCCACCCAAAAATTTAATGTCGAGGTTTTACCGGAAATATATGTTTTGAGACCCCCTGAATCCAGAAAAAGCATTTTTAGAAAAAGGTCCGTGAGTGTGTCTGTGTGTCAGTCTGTCAGTCTGTGGACAGCATAACTCAAAAACGAAAAGTCGGTTAAAAACTAAAGTTGGTATTTAAGTTTATTGTCATTCAAGGATGCGACACGAAGACTTTGAAGAAAATAGCTCTACCCTAAACTACCCTTTACATGGAAAATTTTTCGAAAATTTTGATTTTCTTGAAAATGGCTGTAACGATTTTGATTAAAATGTCATATGTTTGAGCTATTTTTATGACAAATGAAATGTGTATCTTGAATTTTCTGGCTATAGCTCATGTAGTCGTATTTACTATGGACGAATTTTGCATAACTGGTAAACCGTTAGAGATAGACAAAATCTTGCTGTACAGAAAATGTAGATCTTGCTAAAATACACAATTTATGTCTCAATAAAATTTCTTGTAGGGTGAACTATTTCGGAGATATTCCTTGTTATGTGTGTGAGTTTCAGAAAACTTAGAACTTTAGCGAAATGCAACAACGTTGTTCATTTTTTATATGTTAATCATGCAAAGAGAACGGAATCTCAAAGGTCGCACAAAGCCTTCTGTATTCTAATATTCCCTTTGCACCTACAAGGAAATAAGCAATAAGATAATTTGTACAAATGTTTATCTTAACTAACATGGAGATGTAGGAATGAGAGTTCGTTAGAATGGTTAGTACAAGAGTAGAGAAAGTCATGTGAGTGCAACACATCAGATTTTTTTATACATATTAACTTTTGTTTAAAGAAAGAATATAATTGGCAATATATGCAACAACATACCTACAAGGAATATCAAAGTAATTAGTCATCTTATAATTAAATATAAGAAAACAAAAGTAACTGTTTCTCTCTCTCTCTAAAAGTAGTTTCACAGAGGCGTGTCACTTTCGTCTTATGTAAATACCAAACAGCCGTTTCGTGAGGTTATCTGTGCATCTTTCATATGTGAAAGTATATTTTTCTATAGCGATAAAAAGTATTGTATACAGAAAACAAAGGATTGGCTGTTTCCAATTAAATTACAATTTGTTTCCTCGACACTTTCTATGCACACAAAAGCGGGATTTGCAAGAATCTACATCAAGGATATTGTCTATTGTCAAAGTGGAGAGTTATATCCGGTTAAAATCAAAGTAAGAAACATCCTGAAACGCAGATATACAGTTAAAGAGAGACCCCAATACAGGCCTGTGTTTTAGGGCACACTTTCAAAACTTCGGACAACCTAGTTAGCACATTAGACAACATTAGTTCATTCAGATGTAAATATGTGAGCAGGTTCCACCTCTACACACTGTTTTCTTGTCTTTAGCAGTTCAGATATCGTCGTGAAATACACTAATAAATATTAAACTCCAACTTTTCACCTCTAAAATATAGAAATAACTTAAAGCACACAGTGACAATATTTGCTTTTGAAATGGTAGCTTAACCCTGTCAGCCACAAGTTCAGGATTTAAGGGACACTATACTTAGTTGATTTTTTCATAAAAGTAATCATAATGTGAAGTTGGTTAATTTAGGCCTGAAACTATATATAGAAAACGGAGTCTGCAAAATAAAAATAAAAATGTTTGAAAATACATACACTTTCCCATTTTGGAAGTTAAAAGAAAATTACATCCTAGGGCTTTCATCCCGTTTGCAAAGATATTTGCTGTGTATATTTCTGATTTCTATGAAACTCTCCCTTAAGCCTGTCTTATAATTACGTGCATATATTAAACATTATCCAAAAGAAGTTTTCTTTACTACAATCTATCACATTAGCTCCATTTCCTCAAGCAGTAAAGAATAAAAAGTTTAATAAAAACAATCATTTTTATTTGTTGCACTGCAGTGTTAGAAGAGTACATATTTTACTAACTGACAATGTTGGTCACGTGCGTTTCCTGAACAATTGGACAATACTCGGCTGAAGAGTTGTAATGCGCGACTTTCATTCATCATTTGCGTGCATTCTCTTTTAATATTCCCTCACGGATCAAGTTCCAGTAACAAATTTAACAACTCATTCTTGTCCCCGGAGATGAATGGTAGGGCCTGGCCGGAAGGCCTGGGTTCAACCTCCCGCAGTGCAACTACCGAAAGCATTTAAGGATGCAAGGTCAACCTTAGCTTCTCCATGCTGCGCATTTTCTCCGCCACAGAGGCGAGTGGGAATATGAATTATTTCGAGTCACATTCATTGTTAGCAAACCTCTTTTGAACTAGAAAGTTTTAAAATAAACATAAAACAAAATAAGTAACTCATTGTTGCGGTTGGTCGCTATAAACTCATTTAATAAGACGAATGTATCTGTAAAACTGCAACCCACAGATTCCCTTGAATGGATTTAAATATTGATTTACACTAAAGAATAAAATCAATTGAACAATGAGTTCCTTACATTATAACCCTCATTCTCATTAACGTGTTCTGTCTCGTAATTAATGGACACTAGGAGTGAAATTTGAAAGTTCCACATTTCTGGATAGATTTTTCTGAAATTCTTACTGTATTTGCATTTATTTGAGGATAGGAGGTACACCAAATTTCATTAAAATTGGATAATTCGTTTATGATATATAAATTCTTTTATGAGTTTAATAGGCACATTTTCAAAATAGAGCTCGTGTCTATTGACTTTTCAAAATTCATTTATTTTGGCAGAACTGGTACTCCAAAACATGGGTAACAATTGTATGAAGAGATATTTCAAATACGTTTGCTGATTATGCTGTACATATTTTTTTAATAACAAAGAAAATTTAATCTTAAAAATTATTGATTTTTTTTTCATACAAAAAAATGTTTTTGGAATTCATGTTAATGATAACATCAATATTGAAACATAGTTTTGTTTAGCTGCTATTTATGAATACTTTTGGAAATTTTCATTGAATTTGAAGCAAAACTCAGGCGCGGCCTTCTTTTAGAATGTGCAGAAATGTAGTTTTGAGAAAAACAGGCTTTTATATAGGAGCATCCTGTGTACGTTAAGGGAAGAGCGCTATTTGAAAGGGCCGTAATGGCCACATGGAGTGGGGGATATGAAAAATGTTAGCTGATCCAAATGCACAGGTGTTTCAGGAACATTTTAAGGTAAAAAAAAAATTTTCGACTTTTTGGCTATTTTGACCAAAATTTCACTCCCAGTGTCCCTTAAGAGGAAGCATAAATAGAATCTGTCTAAAAACTCCTTTATTTTTGCTTTCAAGCTAAAAAGGTTCTTTCAGATATCTATTTCAATAATGTGTGCAGTTATTTTTGTACTACGGATGTCTGTGAAACCCGTTACCTGAATTTTAATATCCATGTGCATCAAGGAGTACATTAGTTACCCTTTACAAGCGTGTGTCCTTTGAAGTGGATTAACCTCTTCAGAAGAAACTCAAACAATAACACTTCCGCATTACTCTAGATCCTGCGAATCAGTCTGAAGAATTATGAAAAGAATCTGATGTGTTGCACTTATATGACTTTTCCTACCCTTTCACTATTCATAAATACTCTTATTCCTCTATCTTCATGTTAGTCGAGATAACCATTGCAGAAATTATATTATTGCTAATTTCCTTACTGGTAGAAGGGGATTCTAGGAATACAATAGGCTTTGAGCGATAGACAAACCCGTTCTGTTTGTACGGCCAAGATATAAAACTGAATAACAACCTTCCATTTGAGAAAAGTTTTAAAATTTCCAAAATCCACACAAATAACAAGGAATGTATGTGAAACGGTTCAGTCCACTAAAAAAAAAAGCTCTACATTTTTTGTGCAGGAAGATTTGCCCCATCTCTTACCGTTTACGAGTTATGCAAAAGCCATCAAGAAATAGTACACGGGCTAGAGTCAGAAAATTCAAAATGTACGTTCATTTGTTATAAAAATATCCTAAACAGATGTCATTTTAATCAAAATCGTTAGAGTAAGTTTTTGAGAAAATCAAGTTTTTCGAAAATCTGCGTGTGGCATCCTTGAAAGACATTATACTTAAATACTAACTTTGCTTTTTAACCGACTTTACGTTTTTAAGTTATGCTGTCCAGAGATTGACACGCACGCGCGCGCGCACACACACACACACGCACGCACGCCAATCTTTTTTCTAAATTTTTTTTTTTTTTTTTTTTTTTTTTTTTTTTTTTTTAAATTCAGGGGCCTCAAACATCGCACTTTTGGGTGGAATAAAGTACTTCCTCTAATTACTATACGTAGGATAGTATATTGTCGGTCTGGGTGGCTCAGTTGGTTAGACGCTCGTCTACTGATCCCAAGGTCGCGGGTTCAAATCCGGCCCAGGCCGATGGTTTTAAGTGTGCTTAAAAACGACAGCTCCATGTCAGTAGATTTACTGGCATGTAAAAGAACTCCTGCGGGACGAAACTCTGGCACACCGGCGATGCTGATGTGATCCTGGCAATTGGCAGCGTCGTTAAATAAGGAAAAAAAAAAGTAGTACAGTATTGAGCAAGTTTGTTAGAAAATTCGAGTATGCAGTGCTACATATGTGGAGAGAAGTGCCTCATGAGGTTTTCCTTGTGCTAGGAAATGGAACGGGGTAGTACACAACACGAAGAAAGGGAAATTCTGATGTAGAAAACCACACTAGTGACCATGACAACGTGGAAACCTTACTCGCTACACAGTGGCTATGGACGGAGGTAGAGGTTGCAACGGCCGTGTCGCCCTGGATAGTTGTACCTTACAATTTATACGAGTACATTCACATATATTACGACGTAATCGTGACAAACATGAAGCACCATCTTAATAAGAATTACTCGTCCTTGGTCTATGTCGAAGGCCTTTCGCGCCAATTACGACATATTACTGTCTACTTTACATTTACCGAGAAGCTGGATTATTGCACGTGCATTCACAGAAATTTAATACAAGCCATCTCAATATCGACAGAGCTAGCTCGGTTATCGGCAACAAGGTAAATTATAAATAAATTAGGACAAGTTACTGCGTAAATAGGGAAATAAAAATATAGTTATATGCCAAAATGCGGCCAATCATAAACAAGGATATTTCAGAAAACACACAGTATGTACATTCCAGAGAACACAAAATGCAGAAGGAAGAAATCTTAACAACTTTTTATCTAAAATACGATCTATTACGATCAATTTTTTATGTTGTCATCTTTGCGATACACGCGCGCGCGCGCACACACACACACCCACACACACACACAGACACAGACACACACACAGACAGACAGACAGACACACACACACACACACACACACACACACACACACACACACACACACACACACACACACACACACACACCAGACTGTGCATACCTAGAAACCTTAATCAAAGCCCCACCCGGAAATAGAACCCGGGGCCCCGTCTTACAATAGCCCCTCTAACGACTGAGCTAAGACCGTGATTTCCTCCATTACCTGTGGAAGGGCCAAACACATTTAAACCTCGCTTTAGGACTTGGAGAACTGCAGCTTATGCACTAGACCCACGTGGACTACGAGAATGTTGTATCTCCTGTACATAAAGCAGTTCATGCTCTAATTATTTATGAGCCATTTTAACTTGGTTTTACAATACTTGTATTACCATTACACTTGGAAATGGAGGAAAACAACTTCGCGACAGTTGGCCACTGCTTCCAAGTTCCTCGAGTAAGAAGGTTATAATAAGGTAATTATTGCATTTAAGGGAAAAATGAGTACTGCAACATACAGACATGATCAGGTTCTGCAGTCAGTCTTCCCCTAACCACTTTGTGGTGACCATATAACGGTATTAGTTTACGGTTAAATGCGAACTGCACAGTCTTCCCTCAGAAGGTTTAACCGTTGAAGCGTGTAGTGGAGAAAGCAAAATATCAGATCTCAAGTGTCCTACATCCCGATTTAAACCCAACTCTTGGCAAACAATACCTCAAGCATAAGAAACCAAAATGTTGCTGACAAGTAAAATAAGAGCAAATTGCCTAATACGAAGAGGAAGTTTTGTAAAGCAGCGAAAAATTCGATATCGGGATTTCACCAGAACTACACGTTTTAATCTCCCCTGAGTTTAACACACGCACACACATATTTTCTCTCATTGTATGAAAGGCCTAGTCAGATAGTCATTAGCCCCCCCCCTCCCCCCCCCCCCCACACACACACAAATATGTTTCAGATAACTGCAATCAAAGTTGAACCAGATCTTAAAAATATGTGTAACCATTTTGGTATATTCCAAAACTCTTAGATATTGCTTTATTGTTGTGAAGTGAAGCATTCAGTTTGCTTTTTCTGTATGATATGAGATTTAACTTGTAAGGTCAAGAAAAGAGACAGAAACTCTTCCATCTTGTTGTCTCTCTGTTTACGGTGATGGTATTTGCAAAGTGCATGTAGCCATTATCCGACAATAGAGGGCTGGAACGGGGTGTGTGCTTTCCAAGAATTTAGACAGAGCAGATAGAGCACCCTAAGACAAGGACAGAACCAAATCACGTACTCTAATTGTTTCTGAATATAAGGTAAGCATTAATATGGTCTTATGACTGTTTGAATGTCTGTGGAACATAAGTTCCTTGAATAGCTACACTAATAATGAATGCGTAATATTTTGTATTTTTCACTAACAAAAATCTTTATTGCTTTCGTATTATATTTACATAATGTTAAAAGAGCATATACACTGTAAAAACTCCTATGACAAAGAAGAACAGAGAAGAAGACCACGAAATGAACAACCAGTGCCAACGGGAATGAGTTACTTTCAGTTTAAAGAAGGTGACGAACTTATTTCAAAGCAAGATTTACTCCCAAAATGATTTGTGCATAATACACTCTTAAATGGAGCTCCTTTTGAGAAACAGCAGTTGATAGTTTCTACACTATAGATACACTTTCATGGGAGTTATTTCATAATATAGTTGACCCGTGCATTAACATCTCCAATGTAGCAAAAACTGCGGAAAATATTTTTCTCTTCTCCCGTCAATTTGTATTACATTAATTAGAATAACTATATGGAAATCCCAAGGAAGCCTCGTCAAACATTTTCGGAGTTTTAACATTTTCGGATCCGCATTGCAGCTCGTTTCGATTTCTCTTCTCATAATTGAAATTACGTTTGCTTTTACATGTAACTTTGAGCTTCACTGATGATTCTTCAGAATATCTACTAACTCGAGCTACAAAGATGGAGAAATGCAACTCAGCTAACTGATTTGAGGGGCAGCCATAGCCATAAGAGTTAATTAGGTTAGGTTTGTTTAAGTTAAGACTTACAGCTTGCGACAAAATTCCCATTTACCAAGTAGATTTAGGGATGAACTGTTAAAACTAATGTCTTGAAGCTTTGAGAGCACATGTATATATGTAGGTATTATCAAAAATTAATGAAAATTCTGTACTTAACCAAGGACTTATCAGCACTTGGACTGTAATCTATAATCATTACCATCACCTTCATAAGAATGTGTACCATTATTTATATTTCTCATCAAAGCTCCTCGGTTTACACACTTGCACTGTCTCCACAGGTGTCCACGATGTTGTGGCATACGATTATATACCTACTCAGATTAGTAACAGATGGACACAGTGAAATATGACAGCTTTTCATCTCCTGCAATCTATGGGCATAATTTTAAATTTATCTTACAAAAGCCATTCAGGAAAGTTTGAAAAATAATGTGACAAAGAACTAAGAGTGCGAAAAATTATGATTTATGACTACGCCTGGCTGATCCCTTCATAAACATAATTAGGAAAAGGCTTAGAAGTAAGATTTTAAATCTGAAACGTACGCTGATTGTGAAGCTAATAGGCCCATAATGTTAAATGTATTTCTAGTTTGTACATTTTGGTTAACATTTCACTCGTTTGTAAATTGAACTGCTAACTGCAGAAAGGCAAGTAGTCCTCAAAACTCAAAAATTCACTTTCCAGCACAAATCAGTTCTAAATGGGTAGACACGCCGTTTACTGCTAAAAGGGAATGTGTGCTATCACTTTTATGGGTGTGTCGACAGTTAGAATTTTGCTTTTACTTCAGATAGGGAACACGTCCGGGACTGTTTCCCCTTCTGCTGTAAACAATAGGTCCTTTTAATTACACTTGGCACTGAGAAGCGGCTGTCGGAATCTTTTTTGGCAATATTTCAAAGAAAATTACTGCTTAGGTTTTGGTCAACCTGGAAAAGACAAATAAGTGATCTACGGGGAACTCAAGCTGAAAATAAAAAGTCCATTTCTTAATGACGCGCGCAAACAGCCGCGATAGCAGAGCTTATTGTCCACAAAAGGGGGGGGGGGGGGCTAAAAGGTTTTACAACAAAGTAAGATACCACAGAGGAATGGAAAAGAGACCCTAAACAAGTTGGATTATGTGTAGATTACATCGCTAATGTGGCTTTATAGTCTGTCCAACGTTACTTCCAAGAAGTAAGCGTTTGGCTGCCACACCCCCAGTGTGAGGTGATTAGAGAATACAATAGAACCGCTGGTGAGGATACAGACCGACTTTCTGAAGCAGCATTGCAGCTACAAATCCAATTGTACGTGAGTTGTGTATTGTTACCCTCATTGGTGAAGTGTCCAAGACCGTGGGATGGGGAAGGGACGTTAACCCTTAAATGGTAACATGCGAAAATGCTAACAGTAACATCCGTCTGGGCGACTAAGATGACAAAATCTTGCATTTTCTGTCCACTTCAGTGAACTTAACAATTTTAAAGCTTGATGTCTACCCAAAACCTGCAGTGGTATGAGGGTAAGTAGGCATCAGTGGTGTTGCAACTCTTGCAAGTGAAGTATGGGTTGTCAAAGTGACAATAAAGAAGAGTCATCCGCCACTGGTGTGTCTACCCTGCCTGGCTCGTCACAAGAGAGGGGAGAGGGGGCGGCTTAGAAAGAGATGGATAACATCTATTTCCTTCTCTTTCTAAAAAGTAGGTGCCAAGTTAAAGCTCGTCTCCTACAGCCATATTTTAATTCCGTTTGCATAATATATTACAATAAATTAAGAAAAAATTACAAAATTATATATTAGCATTTGTGAGAAAATGGCGCTAACAACATCCGTCTGAAAGACTAAGGTGACAAAAGTTTGCATTTTGTGTCCACTTTAGTGAATCCAACAACTTAAAAGCTTGATGAATTATTAATACTAATATTTTGATTCCCCTTACATCATAGTTGCAAGAAATTATGCAAACATTTACAAAATCAAATATTAGTATATGTTACCTTTACAGTAATATCCGCCTGTGGCTTACATGTGTGCACTTATAAAACAACACTATTGCGGAACTAAATCAGTGACGTCCACACAATTCAAAGTTCGACTCTCAACTGAAGCATAGCTGAAATATTAGATCAAACTGGCATTGCACATGTGCACACTATGCGTTGAAAATGTTCATATCCGTCTAGGAAACTATACCAAAAATGTAGATCTCGCTAAAATACACAATTTATGTCCGAATAAATTTGTTTGTACAGTGAACCATTTCGGAGATATTCCTTGTTATTTGTGTGAGTTTTGGAGAACTTATACTTCTGTCAAATGGAACGCCGTTATTAATTTTTTATATGTTAACCGTGCAAAGAGAGCGGAATTTGAAAGCTTTAAGGGACACTGGGAGTGAAATTTTGGTCAAAATTGTCAAAAAGTCGAAAATTGTTTTTTTTACCTTAAAATGTTCCTGGAACACCTGTACATTTAGATCAGCTAACATTTTTCATATCCCCCACTCCATGTGGCCATTACGGCCCAGTGCTCTTCCCTTAACGTACACAGGATGCTCCTATATAAAAGCCTGTTTTTCTCAAAACTACATTTCTGCACATTCCAAAAGAAGGTCGCGCCTGAGTTTTGCTTCAAATTGAATGAAAATTTCCAAAAGTATTCATAAATAGCAGCTAAACAAAACTATGATTCAATATTGATGTTATCATTAACATAAATTCCAAAAACATTTTTTTTGTATGAAAAAATCAATAATCTTTAAAATTAAATTTTCTTTGTTATCAAAAAAATATGTACAGCATAATCAGCAAACGTATTTGAAATATCTCTTCATACAATTGTTACCCATATTTTAGAGTATCAGTTCTGCCAATATAAATGAATTTTGAAAAGTCAATAGACGCGAGCTCTATTTTGAAAATGTGCCTATTAAATTCATAAAATTATTTATATATCATAAACGAATTATCCAATTTTAATGAAATTTGGTGTATCTCCTATTCTCATGCAAATACAAACACAGTAAACGTTCCAGAAAAATCAAAAAAAAAAAAAAATGTGGAACTTTCAAATTTCACTCACAGTGTCCCTTAAAGGACTTGACTATCGCCCAAAGTCTACTGTATTCCCACTCTTGTACCTACAAGAAGATAACGAATAAGCTAATTTGTGCAAATGTTTATCTCAACTAACACGAAGAAGATATAGGAATAAGAGTTTGTAAGGATGGTTAGTGCAAGTGTAGAGAAAATCATGTGAGTGCAACACATCAGATTTTTAAACTTCATTTACCGGAAAAAGGGATCATGTCCATGATAAAAAAAGTTCTACACTTATTAAAGAAATACATACAAATTATGTATGCATTTTTAGACCCACGCTAACCGTTGAATAACTAGAGAAAAATTGAAGAACCTGAGTTAAAAATAACGTCAAACAGTTTTTCGTCATTCCTGTAAAATGAGGATTTGTGGACTTGTTGCCTTTCTGCAGTTAGCGATTCAATTATATAAGCAAATTTTGGACGCGCTCAAGTAAAAAAGAGTTCTGCATCACTTTAAAATAGGTATTTCAATAATTAGAGCTTATCCTGCGATGGTTATCGTGAAACTCGTTTTCAAGGCCAAACAGGCGAGGAATCTTGTACATTAACAAGGCTGCTGGTTAGTGAACCTCATCCACTTGTTGCAAGGAACAAATCAAAATTTAAAAACAACAAAAATCAGTTTAGTCTGGTCCAGGTGCTGGTAAGTTGTTAGTCGATGCTCGAGATAAACTTCACATGTAACGCCAAGAATTAGCACATAGTGCAGTGTTTACAGTCGGGAGCAAAGATAAGGCAACTGGACCGACTTCTTGTACGTACAACCAAATGTTTGAACAAGTCCAGGTAAGCTAACTGATCTTTGATTGGAAAATTCAATCAGATTTGAGGCATTCAATGCATGGCCACGACTAGAACCGCGAACGCTCTTACCATCGAGCTACCATGACAAAATGTCGTATGCGGATTACACTCACGCTGATATATGCATGCCTGGTACACGTTTTTTAAGAGGTTAGTAATTACTAATTACAATATAGCATTTCAATAATATTTTATGGGCTATACCATCCTTTAATTTGTGAAATAGTCTCAATACATGCAACTCATGATAGTCGAATTCTCTAGATAAATTGACAATCGCTTATGGCATTACTTATGATAGTCGCCTTCTCAAATAAGGGCCATGTCTCATATCTTCCTTGATTGTCCAAGATACGCTCGTGAGCGCCAGTCCCTTGGCCTGGGGTTAGCACTTCCTTTCAGTTTAGGAAACGATCCAGTAGCGGTAACGAAGGCCCTGCAGTTCGTTGCCCAAATTGGGTTCGCCAAGCAGGTTTGAACTTCATTTTTAGAGCATTTTATCCTTTCAGGTTGTAATAATGTCCTAAACAGACCAATCTTTTACATTTTTAAAGTTTTAACCTTTTATCAGTGTCTTGCTTTTACTTATTTTTCACTTTTACCTGTTTTACCTTTTTTGTTTTTAACTTTTTAGCTTTGAAACTTAAGAGTATTTTTGAGTTTTATTGTTTTTCTCCGTTGACTTAGGGTCCAAATAACCTAGCTGTCAACGGGTTCTTAAACACCACTCATTCACACACTCACTCAAATAAGGGAAACCCCCGGGGAAAAAACCTTTATCCAGATATCTCAGCGTAATCGAGATTCGAACTCGGGTCCTATTGAATGTGATGTAACATGCTACCGCAGGGGTGTCCAACCCTCTCTCATTGGAGAATCTTATGCAGTGAGCGATAATGCCTCACTCCACTGCTTCAGTCGGAGGGACAGAGTTAGTATCCAGTGACGGACACAACAGGCGACTCCATGCAAGTTTCTAAGTGATAGCTTGAACTTTCTGAAAATGTCCTCTGAAGACTTCTTCATTCTGGATGACTTTCGCATAAATGCTGAACAGTAAGAGACAGACAAAAGCTTACTAAATAAAAAAAGTGGATCTCTTTAAAACACAATGTACGTCAAATGCTTTTTCTTTTTCCAAGATATTCTTTCTTATTTGTTTGAATCTGCCATTACTGATACTTTTTTGAAATAGGAATATGTTATTAGTTTTTTCATGTCTTGGCCTTGCAAAGAGAACGGAATTTCAAAGGCATCGCAAGGCAACCAACTCTTAAAATATTTCACTATCGCTTAAAGTCTACTGCATTCACATATTCCCCTTGCACCTACAAGAAAATTCGCAATAGGGTAATTTCTGAAAATGCTAATGTCGATTAAAATGTAGTAGATAGAGAAATAAGCATTTGCAGGAACAGTGTGTATAAGAGTGAGTATAGCTTTGTGTATATTTGCGAACAGAGTTTCTCCAAATTGAACTATACCAAAAGTTTGTATCGCAATATGTTACGCAACGATCACTTGGTGGATCTTCTAAGGCTATGCCAAATATTGATACATTTCTTAAACGTACGCAGTAGGTACCAAACAATTCACTAATGAACAGATGTTTATCGTATAAGATTTGGAAGTGCTTTCCTAAATCAAATGTAACATACAATTAACCAACTCGCCACTGCAACACTAACGATAGGGAGTTAAAGAGAGACAAAGTCCGTGTATGTTGGAAGGAGGTAAACACACACTCCCCTCTTTCGCAAAGGTTGGACATCGCTGTGCTATCCCCACACCATAGAAGTGGGGGCACTTCAATCGCGGCTATGTCCTCCACGTGTTAAGGTGCGAACAGGTTTGGCCAATCAGGGTAAAGCGACGCCAAGTAACAAAGTTTGGTAAGTTTACATGTGGAGTACATCTACAACAGGCTATGGTGGTGAACAAAACTGCCTATCGTCCGGCGAGCTTCTTTTGTTTCATCAGACGAATCCCACCCAGTCGACTGCCGTGAGGCATTGCGTAGCTTTTATTTTCCCCGCGCCTTCTACATTCTGTCCAACATGGGTAAGTTACAGAGGGAGGGTGAATCATTTTAATCCTCTTAAAGGATAAAAACCTAATTTAGGTAACGTCGTTTTGTGACATTAAGAGGCAATATTTATAACCTTTATAAAGCTAACATAAACATTATAAATGCATTATACAGGGTGTTAATGAACTACACCGAAATATTTTCAGAGCAAGTGGAGATCTCTGAAACAAGTAATTTGGGATAGGAGACTTATAGCCTGTTGGTTCAAATGTGGAAGTTACAGGTATAAGTTTCTAAAGTGCCAGTACGCCACTGCTAATGATAATACCACTTGAGTGCACAACACACGAAAATGAAGAGACGGTTGGAGCACTCTCTCTGGTGCAATGGTTATGACATTAGCTTTCATCTGAAAGGAAACGAGTTCGCATCTCCTTCACTTTATGTCTTTTTTTTTTTTTTTTTTTTTTTTTTTTTTTTTTTTTTTTTCATATTTTTGTTTGTTTGTTTGTTTTTGTTTTAATATTTTGTCTATGGTTTTAATTCTTGTACAATGCATTTTGAAGAGTAATTTCAGCTTGTGAGTGCAATTAATTACAGTTCCTTCTAACAAAGGTTGAATCCTCCTTAATACTCTCACATGCTGTACGTCTAAATGGGAGGAGGTTTAAAGGGTGAACGAAGTTACATAAAATGAAAAGTAAATGCAACTCTTTACGTCAGGTTTAAAGGAACTGCCTATTGTAATTTATGACGAAGAAGAAGAAGAAAAAAAAAAAGAAAATTAACCACATGACAGTAACCGAACCGATGCCCTCTGGAACAACAGTCTTCGGCGTTACGGATTGGGCCACCACAACAGTTACACAAATCCTACTAGAGTAGGCTATTGATGCAAGAAGGCAGTCAATCGCTGTTCAGTGTCGCACTGGCAAGGTGATTAGCTCGAGATTTTAAATAACTTTGAGCATGGGCGTCGCGAAACGGAGGCAAGGGGGGGCCGGGGCCCCCCTTGGAAGTTGGTGAACTTAATGTGCAGCCAGTTACTGACTATTAAACTATTATTTTAATTTTGATGTAAAGAACAATTTTGATTTAACACAAATTAATACGGTTATCAGCAACAAATATTATACATTTTGACAGTAAAATAATTATTTAATATTATATGATTGCAAATTTCCAACATGTGGCCCCCCTCCCCCCGGAAAAAAGTCTGCCGACACTCATGTCTTTGAGGCATTAAATCTTGAGAACGCCAATAACGAGCTATTAAGTTTGATATTTTTACACTCGGGAAGCAATTTTAAAGACATTCTAATCCAATAATCTCACCCAACTTGTTAAAGCACCAACTTATCAGCATCTGATGCCACTAAGGTTTAACACAATTAACTGCATTATGTTAAGCCACAGACCATGCATTGCCTATCTCAACTTGCTTATATTAGTCACGTCTACAGTCGCTGAAATTATTTCGGTGTAGTGCATTAACACCCGGTATACCAACTATATACTAACCAAACTCTTATTCCTATATCTTTTTCGTGTTAGTTCGGAAAAACATTTGCACAAATTATCTTATTGCGTATTTCCTGGTAGGTGCAAGGGGGAATGTAGGAATACAGTAGACTTTGAGTGATAGTCAAATCTTTTAATGGTTTCAAATTCCGTTCTCTTTGCACGGTTAACATAAAAAACGAATAACCATGTTCCATATGACAGAAGTGTAGGTTCTCCAAAACTCAAACAAATAACAAGGCATACCTCCGAAATGGTTCATTCAAAAACACACACACACACACACACACACACACACACACACACACACACACACACACACACACACACACACACACACACACACACACACACACACACAAATCGTGCGTTTTAGCAAGATCTACATTTTTTGTATAGTAAGATTTGATATATCTCTTACGGTTTACCAGTTATGCAAAATACATCCAGAGTAAATAGGAGTACCTACATAGGCTATAGCCAGAAAATTCAAAAGATACATTTGATTTGTCATACAAATATCTTAAACATATGACATTTTAATCAAAATCGTTAGTT